>CAJQZP010001593.1:600000-1002500 GCA_907164705.1 Parnassius apollo | reverse complement strand
TTATATTATCTTGCTAGCTCGTAACCGGGGCATTGCTGCCGCAGAAGAAATAATTGTAGAAATATCGTTAAAAATGTGGAACAGTTATATTGTATAATTAGGAATGATAATACAATCATTGAAATAGAATGATATACAACTTTTTATAACTTCTAAATAAATAGTCAGTATAATACGCACGTCACCTAGTGTCAGTTAATTGTACCATGTGTATAACCTTTGCACAAGCGCAATCAATAAGTTGACAGTATGGCATCGTAGAAAGTACGAACAAACATACATTATTATATAGTAGAAAATATTTTACTGTCTATAGACAGACCTGTAGTTGATTAGAATAAGCGTTATTAGCAGCTGATTTGTTTTTTTTTTATAATACTAGGAACTAAATGAACGGTTGAAAATAAATTATTTTAGAAATTATGTTTTTTTTTTTTTAATTTTGTGTAGATAGTTTAATCTTAATATTTTTTTAGTTGATTAGTCTAAGGGAACCAGAGTACAAAACTAATCCAACTGTAGAGATGTGTAAGACAGGGTGACGTAATATCCCCAAAATACTTTACCGCTGCATTAGAAGACGTCTTCAAGCTACTGGAATGGAAAGGGTACGGTATTAACGTCAATGGCGTGTACGTCACTCACCTTCGATTTGTCGACAATATAGTCCTTTTTGCAGAATCGCTGGAGGACCTACTGTACACTATGTTCAAAGACCTCAATAGTGTCTCCCAACGGATAGGTCTTAAGATGAACATGGACAAAACAAAAGTCATGTGTAATGTCCATGTCACACCTATGCCGGTGGTTTTTGGGAGCACTTAGCTGAAGTTGTTGACGAGTATTTTTACTTGGGACAAATTGTCCGACTAGGTAAGTTCAACTTCAACCGACAGGTCAATTGACGGATTCAACTCGGCTGGGCAGCGTTCGGGAGATTACAACACATTTCTCGGCAGGAATACCTCAAAACTAGATTGTGCAACCAGTGCGTGTTGCCAGTTAATATGGATGGGAGGTTTGCTGGCCGTATGAGGAAGCACGAAGTCGCTCAGCGAGCTATGAAGAGGGCTATGCTCAGGGGTTCAAACTTAGGAATGAGGATATTTGCAGCAAATCCAGAGTGACCGACATCGACCAATGGATTAGTAAGCTGAAGTGACAATTGACCAGCCATATAGCTCGAAGAACCGAATACCGATGGGGAAAAATGGTTCTCGAGTGGCAGCCTCGTACCGGCAGGTGAAGTATAGGACGTTCCTTCACTAGATGGAGTCAAAACCTGGTAAGACATGCAGGAAGTCGATGGATGCAGGTAACTCAGGACCGTGCTTTGTGGCATTCCTTGGGGGAGGCCTATGTTCAGCATTAGACTTGTGAAGGGTTTTAATGATGATGAATGATAATGGCATTATATAATTATGATACATAAATAGAATGGACGTTACGGGTAGAGTCCATCTATCCATAGAGTCCATTCTATTTATTTAGGTATAGGTAGGGTATAGAATTTTTATCGATAAAATTTTGGTACACTGTCTTATCCCTATTATTAGTTCCGTGGACGTGCACTTCTGCTGTCAGCGCCAAAATGGCGGAAATCAAATCGCTTCATGATGTCACGGTGTATAGCCAGTCCTGCGTACTTGTATATATAGAGGTCAGTGGCTTCCTAGGACGTCGAGATATAATAAAAACTCGATTTTCGAAAATCGAAATGAAAACAATAACTTCCCGATTTTGCGAAAATCAATAATTTTCATAACGGGAAGTTAAAAATTGCATCTTATGTTGTTATGATCTATAACGTTCTGTAAAATATTTTATATACCATGTTTAATGCAAATAAAATATTATTATTTTTAATGGTTATGGTTCCCTACGATGCAAGATTATTAATGATTGAACATGAATAACACACACACTTATGTTATATGTTACTTGTTAATTAATACTTATGTAAGTTAATTGTCACTTATGAACACTTATGTTACGTATCGTTTTACTGCACCGTAAATAATATGAACTGTTGTATGAGTTTTCTCAACTGCAGCTACAACGTACATTTCTCGCGTTTATCTATTGCGTACCGCACCAAGTTTTTTGTTATATCCTTACGGGGTTATAAAGTAATGTTACATATATAAACGGACTAAAATATATAATATTAAATAATGATACATTTAAGTCCGGTCTTATAGTTTGGTAATAATTATTTTTTAATTTAATAACAAATTTTTAACGATTGAATTCGAATTACATAAGATTTAAAAACTTGGATGTAACAATAATCCCACATTTCTTTATTAATTTATAAGTAGATAGTAACTTCTTACACGTAAAGCACAAAGAAGAGAAAAAAAAGAGAGTTTTATAATCCTTTGAAAGAAAAGAATATGAAAAATAAGGACAGTATAAGTTCTTTCTTTTCACCGCTACATTTTTCAGTTTTTTTTTATTTACGCACTTCAACTTTTCTGTCAAAATAAATATTGTATACTATTTCAATAACGTATTTTCTAAATATTTATCTCATATATAAAAAAGGAATTAAAAAAGCTATAATGATAGTTTTAAGTACAAAACTCATTTATTAATTATGGAGTTTGGTAAAACTAATACCCTTATTGTAATAGAAAAAACAAAAGCAAAATTAAATAATAATCATTTTTATTTTAGCTTTTCAGTTTGTCCTCCAGTTCTGAACGGTTTTACAATTTTTACTTCTCGAGAAGAAGAAGAGTACTGAACAGATAAACAAGCAAACACGTAGACAAGAAAGTATACTTTTTAATTTTTTTATATAGAATAAGGGTGACAAACGAGCACACAGTCCACCTGATGGTGAGTGGATGCTGTGGCTCATAGACGTCTACATTTATCCTCGATTAAGAATCAAAACGCAGGTGCGTTGTCACCCCTGAGGACTAAGACGGAATGCCTCGTAACCAGTAAAAAAGGGTCTCCGGATCTCTACACTCACCATACGAAACACAGCAGTATTAAGCTGCTATTTTACGCTTGTATTCTGTGAGAGCGTCATCCTTCCCCGGTCGAGCCGACCCATTCGTGCTTCAACTATAATATAGCTGCAGCGTGGCTCTACCCCGTACAATATATATTTCTACTACTATAATTAATATTATTGCATTGTCATTGTAATGTTGGTATATTTAATATTGCATAGTAATTCAGTTCTGGCTATATTTAATGTTTCAAGTCTCTTCGCGAAGTTAAAATCGGTAACTAAATTTATACCCAACAGATAAAGTAAATCGGTTTTAAGACATTAAAAAATATTAAAAAGAGTAACAAAAGAGAATGTGTGCAGCGGCGCTAAATAGTTTCATAAGCAAAATAAGAGTTCACATTTTGTCAAAGCTTCTCTTCTTTACGATTTTTTCCTTCAAAGTTTTAATCAGATCTTCCGGTAATATGTAGCTATTATTTAAAATTCCCCGCTGGATCCTGAATATAATCCTGGATATATGGTATAATATGCAGTAAAAGAAAGTGTTGCCCATGCTGAATAAGGATATCTCTTGGACGACTTACCGCACTGCCCCAATGCAAGTCTTTTTCACGTGTCTTCGTCTTAATATGTATGGCCTACAAATATTCGTTCCGAAATTGGATATTTGTGGAGGAATTACCCTTCCTTATATGGGGGTTAGTAACGCTAAAAAAAGAATCGGGAAATCGGGCAACCAGCTCTGGCTCAATCCACACCTAACCTTACTTAGTATAGAAGTAATAAGACGATTAATATTGTGATTAAGCTGCCTGACCTTAATTTCAATCATAGTTAAATACCCAAAATCTACCACTGTTTTTGAATATTTAACTGTCTTGTTTTATTTAATTGTAAATCAGTTTTGATAAGCATTATACAGTTGAATAATCAGAATTATTCAACGGTACAATGCTTATCAAAACTGATTTACTCTGACAAAACAAAACAGAATGAATGTTTACTGGAACTGTGCCATTACAAATTGAGCGTGAAGAAAATAAAAAAAGACGTTCAAGAAAAAAGTAAAGGAGAAACGTAAATCGAAGTATTTCTATTGAGGAGCATGACATCGCATAAATGTCGGGCACGAATCTTGTTTGTCACCGCGAGGCCTGTGCCATCCGGCGTGTACCGATTGGACGTTAATGCCACTGAGCTGAAGTGATGGACTATGGTTTATATACTATATTAAAATATTTTTGTTGAAGCATTACGTTTCGTCATTAATATTTATTTATCTTAATGTTTACCTAAGCATTGATGATGCGATATTCTTACTAAAGGTATTTGTAACTTTTATTTATCACTCCGATATTAGTGCATCTAATTAATATTTTAAGATTTATTAAGATTAATTTATTATTACCACGCCCCGCTGCAGCTATGTTATGGTTGTGGGGAAGGACCACGCTCCCACAGAATAGCAGCACAAAATAGCAGCTTAATATTATTGTGTTTCGTATGGCGAGTGTATAGGACCGGAGACCTTTATTAATGGAAATGAGGCATATCATCTTAGCCCTTAAGGGTGACACCGCATCTGAATTTTGATTCTTAATTGAAGATAGATGAAGACGTCCATGAACCACATTATCTACTTATTAGGTTGACTGTATGCTCATTTGTGAACCGTATTCTAAAAAAGGTCTGAAATAAGAATATGTAGAACTTAAAATTGTTTCAATTAAAAAACTTCTTTAATAAATTTTCTTATGTTTTAATTAAACGTGGTTGTATATTTTGACAAAAACTTAAAATGAATGTTTTTACTATAGTATACTAACTGGCCAGGCAGAGTCCTTGTTCTGTCTGTTCCGAAGACACTTTGTCCTATAAAAAGACTAGAATAAAAACTATCCTATGTTTCAAAGTGGAGCAAGCAGTAACCATTTAAAAAATTTCATTGAAACCAGTTCAGTTGGTTTTTTTATAGGCTAAAAGTGAAAGAGAACAGCACTGATGGTAGTGGATGTTGTGGCCCATAGACATCCACATTTATCTATCCTGGATTACGAATTAAAATGCAGATGTATTGTCACTCGTGAGGACTAAGGTAGAAAGCCTTGTTTCCAGTAAAAAGAGTCTCCGGTTCTCTATACTCACGGTACGAAATACAGCAGCGTCGAGCTGCTATTTTACGCTGGTATTCTGTGAGAACGTGGTCCTTCCCCGGTTGAGCCGACTCATTTGTGCTACTATACTATTATACTAATATAGATGCAATATGACTCTTTAGGAGTTCATCGCGCACAAACAATGTGACACGTAATTTTTATATATAAAGGTTGTTTTTATGCTTCCTTCCTATCATACAAACTGAACGAGTGGTGTTACAGAGTATTGTTTATTGAACAGCGATAATTACTGAGCCGTCACTTATGTTGAGAAATAAAAACACTTTTACGTCTATAAATACATTTGGGAGTTTCATACTTTAAAATTATTGGAAAAATCTAAAACTATTACTTTGTATTGTTATTGCGCGAATATATTATATTTTTAAATGTAAAAAAGTAAACATTTAAAGCACATTGATTTTACTACATAGTGAGGCTTAGTCTCGTTTGTTCTTTCTTGTCAGGCCACTGCTGGACTGTCAGTCCCGTAGTAGAACCACGCCCAAGCCACGTTTGTCAGAGGAATTCGCATTTACATTAGGCTGCGTACATATTATATACGAGATGGTTATAACGCAACTCGCTGCAATTTCCATTGCCTTTTAATATTTCCACGGGATGACATATGATGGACTTTACAACAACCCCATAGTTTTCTAAAACAAATTTCGTAACACTATTATTGGTTTTATAATGGCAAATTTCAATATTAGAAATTATTTATTTCTTGGCTTGAAATAATTAATTAATAATGTTGAAATTTTTGATGCTTATGACAAATTTCATCAGTTTAAAATGGCAAAGACTTTTAAATAATAAAATAAGGCTATATATTATATAGCCTTATTTTATTATTTTATTTTCCTTTCATTAAAAAAGGTAGTAAATTCAAAGACTGGTAAAATTTCTTCTGCCGCTATTGTATTAAAAGGTTTTTTAAAATTATATTTAATAAAAGGATTAATAATTATAGTAATTTATTATATTAAGATTTTTATAAGGAACGATTTTCAATTTGACTAGATCTAAAATAAATTTAAGTAGGTACTTCGTATTATTTTAAACTTATTTACAACTGTAAACAAGCTTAAAATATACAAATATAATAAACAGTATCTGCAGTAAGACATAGACGAATAGAATAACGGACAATGGGCGGCTAAAACAATCTTAAAATATATAAAAAAATCTCATTTTTACACCATTGCACGCAAATAAACATTACAATCAAAATGGTTACCTTTTCCATATTTTAGGGTCCATATAGATTCTTAAAAGTATCAGATAAAATGATAAAGCCGCGCAACGTTTGCAGTTTCAATAGATCTAAAATATCAGCGAAACACAAAGCTAAAGAAATAAAAAGAAAAGGGTCCTTCGGCATTTTTTTGAAAGTTGATATTGTGCTAACCGTCTTGTAATGAAATTTTATAACAGAATAGCATAAAACTCGCGGCCTAATGCCGAAATTTGTTATTCCATTTTCATAAAGTACTACGCCTTCTATAATTCCAGTGTTTGCGATTCGGAACGTGTGTTGAAAGCATATAAATTGGTCTCCGACCTTGAAATTTAACGCCTAAAGCACTGAATTAATTTACCCGTTATTATGTCATGAAAAACGACATTCATCTTAATTTTAATTGCAAATTATATGATACAGGACTGAGATTGTATTACGTAATTTATGAAATCTTTGTTAGTGGATATGCGAAATGTGTAGGACCGCCAGTTATAATCGTAATGCGTAAAAAACTATACGAGATATATCGGATATTTTTAAGGATCAGTATTGAAACATATATTTTGCTGGTTAACGTTTACATTATTGTGTAATTCCGTAAAGTTATTATAATAAATATCTTCAACTTTTGGTGATAAAGTTAAGAAATTTACTTGCTCAGTCGGAATTCAAATATTTACTTCCCATCATACTTCCCTTCCTTTCTTGTATCTTTTATACTTATCCTCGACTATTAACTTCTTCAATTTATACATATATTATACCTTCCCCGCCCAAACCGACTCATTCGTCATAAAACAGCTGCAGCTTGGCTTTATCAGGTAAAGTGTAAAGTTAATAAATTTGAAAATATTGTACGTAAAATCACTTTTGGAGTTTAAAGTGATAACATGTATGCTATTACATAAAGGATCAGCCAATGCAACAAATATAATATGTAGATATACTAAACGGGGTCAGCACTTGTGCACCGAAGCTAATGGCTGGAAACGGATTAAGAATTAACTGGCATGGAGCCCAAGTCCGGAAAGGTGGAAGGGAATTAGTGAAAAGCGGACGTGGGTGCTAATTGAAAAAAAAAATCAAAAAGCCTATAAGTGTAAAAAAATATTTGTTACATTTTTGTTATTAAAACGATGGTAATTACGCACTTTGACGTAAGACATTTTTTTACTGTATTTTTGCTGCCTCAATTACAGTAAAGCGCACTGATTTTGCCTCTTCATTCTTAACCTGAAGAAACCAGCATGGAAATCGGATGGAAATGTAGATACCGTTACCGTTACTGTTACCGTTACAGTTACAGTCCATTCCTATTAAAGTCCTATTAAATTCCACTGCTGAACATGGGCCTCCCCAATGATTGTCATATAAGATATTTGCCACAGTTGCCACGCTTGGTAAGCGGATAAGCAACTGCAGTTTTTTATTTTAAGTCGTTATTAGGAAGATGCTGCTGCCAGTCCCTTACGAGACCCACGAGATGATATGGATATAAGACAGATGCTGAAAAATTATTCCACTCCATTGTCGTATGTATGATAAACGACAAAATAATAACAGCATAAAATTTTTGTATCTAAGTGACAGTAGCAAGTTCTCCACCAGCGACTCTATCAACTGAACAGTAAAGTTGGTGGCACTATAAATGAAATTTAAATGTCTGTCTGTAATATCCGAATACTACCTAACTACCTTATATTGAGCTAAGGGGTTGTTTGCATGTCATTAAGACATGATTACTACCTATTTAAAAAAATTGTATATCTGTCAGTTTCTGATTAACCATCGAATGGCTAAACTGATTATAATAAAATTTCATGAACAGATATAGCGGAATGTTAGGAGCGATGTAGGCAAGGTATATGTTATAAAAAAAACTGGTAAATTAAAAAAAGAAGGAAGGAAAGAATTTCTTAAGAAAAGAGTCTGCAATCACTTCATTGTGCAATATAAATGCTAAGCTTTTATAACAAAGTCTCAGAAAATATACAGGACTCATCTATCAAAAAGTTTAAAATTTTAATTAGGCAAAAATTTCTTAATAAGCTTTACTAAAGATTCCTAAAGAGTACATCATTGATGCGATCGCTACCGTGATGTTTCTGAATGTTTTCGTATTTAATTGCACAACTTATTTTTTAATTAAGTACAAATTAAAATACTCCCGCTTGATTTATTGCTGGTTTTTATTAGGACAGAGGTTTTTTACCGAACCAGTGGTAAAAGTATAATTGACTTACAAGAAGCATTCTTAAAATATAATTAATTGTAAGTGGATGTTGTGGCCCATAGACATCTACATTTATTCTCGATTAAGAATCAAAATGCATATGCGTTGTCACCCCTGAAGTATAAAATGGAATATTTTGTTTCCAGTAAAAAGGGTCTCCGTTTCTCTACTCTCACCATACGAAACACAGTAGTTAAACTAGTATTCTGTGAGAGCGTGATTTTACCCCGGTGGAGCCGACCCATTCGTGTTACAAGCATAATATAGCTGCAGCGTGGCTCTACCACGTAATACGTACATATAATTACTCGTAATATTATACATGTACGTCTTTGGAGGAATTGCTAGAATACTTGCTTGAGGAGCTGAAGTTCGGCGGCCCAGATCTGTCACAGATCCCTTGTGTTCTCTGAAAGAAAGATTTTTCCGAGGTAGCTAACTGTAATAGATGGTGGTGAGATTTACTATTTCAAAGTTGTATGAGTACGTATTGTATGAGTTGGTATGAGTTTTTTTTCTATACACAGTGTGATATATATTAGTGTTTTAATCAGGATTGGTCACATTGAATCCTAATTTAACTATAGATGTTGAATGAGTGCTGCCATCTGCATGAGATCCTGTTATTAATAAAATTAAATCCAAACCCAAACATACTACTACAAGACATTCGTACAATTAGTTTCATTTAATGTGTATTATTAAGAGAAATCATGACACTCATATTAAAATTGTAATTTTTTAAATGTTTACCTGTGTAATACTAAAATGAAAGTTTTCGTATATTTAAGAGAATACTCTGAGTTTTGTTTCTTAAATTGCCTTTAAAAAGTGCTTAAAGATAATTTTCTGTAATTGCTTGAACCTTGATGCTAAATCGCACTTTCTTAGCGTATATATTATTGTATCAGTGAATTTATTATATCTTCCTGATGTCAACCACGGCGGGAACCCAAATGATCAGTTGTGTCTGTTGTTCAAGAGGTGGATTTAAAGAAATGAAGTGACAAACGTCAAAAAAAATGACAAAAGTAGCAACCAGCAGCTCGACCAGGAATGGACCACGCTCTCACAGGATACCAGCGTAAAATAGCAACTTAATACTGCTGTGTTTCATATGGTGAGAGTAGAGAACCAGAGACTCTTTTTACTGATAATGAGACATTATACCTTAGTCCTTACAACTAATCTACATAATCAAGAGTAGACGAACATGTCTATGGGTCACAGCATTTACATACTATCAGATGGACGGTGTGTTCATTTCATGGATATACTGTTTTTTTAACATTTCTATGATCGATTTGTTTTTTTTATAGAATAAGGTTGACAAACGGCCGAGGTGAATAAGGGTGTCAATGTTATCCTAAAGAAAAAAAAACTTGCGGTACAGCTGACGGTAAGTGGCTACTGCAGGCACCCATGGACATCTGTTCTACCAACTTTAACAAATAAAGAAGGTTAGAGATGCGTTATTATATCTGAGGTCTAAGATGGAATGCCTGTACACAACTCTTAATTACACAGCCCTTAATTATATTGGCCTTCGATGCTCCTCAGGCCTCGAGACAGTAGTGTATGCAGTACCGCTTGATAGTAGAAATAAGTAACAGGGTGATAGCTACCCTGACAGAGTCCTACCACCTAGATTCTAGGCGTGTATATTCTAGGATCTAGAAGATATACACGCAAACACAGATACACCCGGCGTATCCTATATTTAGAAGAACGAACGTTATACAAACTAGAAAACAAACAATTTAATTTTTTGCACAAATGTAGCTGAGTATAGCTAAATTTTCTGACAACAATGGCACACTGGGGTAATTGCATAGTTTTTTATTCACATTTACATGAATAATACAATGTATAATATTTCACATTATTTCATTTTAATGCTCTCATTCCGTTGAAATATAAAGTTAGCCTTTAAAACATATTCAATTAAAACTATTAATCACGATATACTAGTAGGTGTTTTGAATTTTCTTTTCTGAGAACTTTGTATATCTGCGTGACACGGTGGCGATTTACTGAGTACGGGTTCTTGGGCGAAACGTATGAAATTTACAATTAATATTCACTTCACACTTCCTTGCCCTAAAACCATCTCAGAAATGAGGGTCCAGTTCAGTTCTCTACACTCACCATACGAAACACAGCAGCATTAAGCTACTATTTGACGCTGGTATTCTGTGAGAGCGTGGTACTTCCCCGGTCGAGCCGATCCATTCGTGCTACAACTATGATACTAATATATCTGCAGCATGGCTCTACCACGTATAAAAAGCTATATTATTACAGATTTCGAAATAATATATTACTGCAGATTTTGAAATATACTTTTAACTAGTAGCAAAACATTCGCTATATAAATAAATACATAATTATTCCTATGCAAGACCTACAAGAAGATCAATTTTTTGAATTTTATTTATTTTGAAATAATAAAAGTCTAAATTAACAATAAAGTACAATCGTATGAAATAAGCATACGTAGCCGTATAATTTATGAGTCGACGGACTATTGTGCCGACACTGATTGCCTTTTATGGAGATTTGGCGTCCTAGAACGACGCGCCCTACAAGCTTCGTTTACGTACACCAACGGGTTGTATGGACGTAAAACTTTTATACTCCCTTCGCGTTTTACAGCAGGCCTTTTATTATTTAGTGAAAGGAGCAACGGTGATGTCATAAATCTCCACTGCTATGTGAACTTTCGCCTCTTATCTCGGCAAAGAAATTATGGAACTTTCTGACTTCTTCAGACAGTGTTTCGCTTTTCGACATCGAGGGTCACTGTAAACGCTATACAAATTATATATCTTTTTTGAAATTGCAGAGAAATATAATAAATAGTCTGAGATTATACAATAAAGTGGAAAGTCAATTAAAAGATATTAAAATTAAGAAAATAGATTAATAATAATAATAATAATTATTATTTTACTCTCAATTTGATAGATTACACTTATGTATTATATCCATTTCAAATCACAAAATTACATTTCAAAGTACATATTTAGCGTTAACGGCCATACTAGTATAAACGGTGTTAAAGGCATCAGCGTCGTCCACTCTGAGTAGTACAATACAATGATAATAAAAAATGAAAGATCATTTCGCTATACAATACATGTTACGATAGATGATTAAAAGAAAAATACTTTTGATATTTTGGTAATTATGTTTTTGTAAAGAATAATAGTCAGAACAATCCTTAGGGCGCCTTCAAATTAGAGGCGTGAATAAGCGCTGCAGTGGCACCACTGTGGTGTGCTAGCCGCGCCACTACCAATTTTTATACAATTTCTAGAAGCGCATTTGCAGGGCCACTACCGTGACACACGCATGTCATTTTTGCGTAGGGAAGTGATACGCTTTTAATTATATTGAACCTCCATTATTATAAATCGATGCGCTATTTGGGATGTCAAGTCTTCTTCCCTGAAGTTCTCTATAGAAGTCAATATTTTTGAAAATTTGTAAATCCGCAGATTCAAATCAAATCAAATATCTATATAGGTGAGACAATAATTACAATCACATACAGCTAAAAGAACAATAGAAAAATAATGTTTATAATTATAATACAAAGACCCGGTGTATTCTGGTTGGATGATTCGTATATGTTTACCATATATGGCACCCAAACAATTAGGAAAGTTGGATTTATTGAAGAATCCATTTGCGACACCTAACCAGTCATCTTGACTTAGTTTCGGGATATAACTAGCATTTAGAATTTCGAAGATTATTTGACATGTTTCATTCACAATCCCGCAAATTGTTGAAAGTCCTCGTTGATAAGAATAGTGTAAACTTGTAAGGCTACAACCTGATGCTAAATATCTGAAAAAACAAAACAGCATGTTTTTATTTGTATGTATTTTGAAATTAGCAATTTTTTCAAAACTCTACAATTTACCGAAGCATTACCGACGCGCGATTACTGCGACACAGTCGCGCCACTGTAGCGCTTCTTTTTGGTAGCACCACCGCAGCGCTTTCTCACGCTTCTAATTTGAAGGCGCCCTTAGACTTGATAAAGATTATTAATCTTGTCAAGAATACGTCGAAATGGCGTTGAATTTGATGATTAGTGCAAAGCTGAAAACCTGTGACATTAGAGATCGTCAACGTGGAATACGCAATATACGTATCATTTGGCGGTCACCAACGCAACGCCATTTTTCATCAAGTCAGACCGGTGAAATTTTAAATCATCTTAGAATATTCTATTTTCAAATTATCTATCGTCATAAAAAGAATATAAATAAGGAAATAAACTACATTTTAAAACTTTAGATGTAGTTGAGCATTATTTTTTAACTTTTTTACACCACGTTAGAATTTAATGAATTTAAAGAAACATTACAGCAACAAAATGGGTCCGTGTATCTGTCGCTATATAATTCATTTATCTTGTATTAGAGAAGGTTGTGTGGGCTCAGAGACAAGCATTGCATGTAATTAAATTACGATCGACGTTGCCCTGAGCAAGCACACCTCTTTAAATCATAGACGAGAAAAATGTAATTGAAGATCAGCGGAATATATCGGATAGGAAATTGGTTGCACGTATATTTTAATTTAAATATGGACCTACTGTGTTAAATTATGGACTTTATCGTATTAAGAGTCTTGTTTATGTTCCATGCATTGAGTTGAATTAGAAATATATTTATCATATATAATTAATAATATAGATAATTCCAATATTTTGCTTCCAAATTAATTAGAAAAAAAATATGATTGTCTTATTGGTCTAGTGATCTTAAGCGTGACGCCGAATAGGTTACTACCTAGTCATGGCTGGGGGGCTTAGTAGACGTGGGTTGGTCACCAGCGGTGAACAAAGATGAACTTACATGGCTGGCCCGAGGTGAAGGGCCGGCCCGAGTTGGCGACTCCGAGTGGCCTTGGCGAGCCAACTTTGGATGTGTGCTGGTGGGCTGCAGCAAAAGGGGTGTCCTTCCCCCCTACCGCTGTAGCCAAGGTGAATTCGCGGAGAAAGAGGAGTGTTGGTATGGCGATGCACCACTCACCCTATCCTCCACGCCTCAAACGCGGCCGCACCGTTGATGCGGTGATGGTGGGGCTGCGGAGAGGAGTGTCGGTATTACGAGGCGCTGCTCTCCCTACCCTCCGCAGTCAAATCTTGGTTGGTGGCGGAGCCATAGACCAGATCCGCCGCTAAGATCAGGAAGGCTAGTGCTTCTGAGTGCTTGTTTTTCCAGGCCCCACGGCCTTCTCGCATCGAACACGTGTAGTTGGAGGCCGTGGAGGAAGGCGCCTCATATGTTCTGGTGCTCCTTACCTGAGAAGGTGAAGGGTAGGAGTAGTCCTCTCCTGTGACGCCGTCACTGAGCGGCCGGCGCTGGAGGGGCCGCGGATGTGTACGAAAGCGTTCCCGTGGCTCTGTAAATATGCGACGAAGGTGGAACGCCATAGGGTTTTAGTCGGTGTCTGTCCAACATAACCCGTACGTGCCTCCGCGAGGTGGGTATGCGTAGGCGTTTCCACTTGTAAAAAAAAAGTGGTTGTAAGAGCGATTACTGATCTTGAATGTCTTGGGTTCGAATTTCGGGCTGAGCCAAAAGATTTGTAATTGGATTTTTCTATCAAGAAATTCTCAATAACAGCCGAGAGCCTTGAAGTTGTCGGTGTTTAACGCTCCTGTTATGAAAATATGTAAAGTCGTTGTTCTTACAACTAATCTCGAATGTTGAAATTCAGTCTGTTGAAAATTTTTATTATTAGAACAAATGATTGTTCATAAGTTCTACAAAATTAATCGGAATAATAATGAATAAGTAACATAGTTTTAACCAAAGGAAAAATAAAGATGGAATGTAAGACAGAATATTGCCAACTTTTTCTTATATTCTCCAAGTGCTAACCTTAACTGCAAGTTATATAAACAGCTAATTATAGAGCGAGGTTTTGGGAACCAGATGATAGCTGGATATCTATACAAATCCACATTTTTAACTACTGAATATTTAGTTTAAATTAGCGTTTTGAACCTAACATCCTCATAACTCATGATACTTTGTGTCAAATGTGGGTACCATCGTAAAAGTTAAAGGAAAAAATACGATGACGTTAACTGTGATGAACGTTTCCAGGGCTATAATGTGAACTACATCAGTAACCACTAGATACGTTGCAAGCAACATGTCGGCGCCGACGACGTTGCCAGAGGCTACTACAATTAAACAGATAACATAAAATTAACGAAGCCAACTCGTAAATATGCTCACTTTATTATCTATAAAAGTCACTAATTAATTAATTGAATAATGATTCAGTGCGATCTCGTGCGTTGTTGGCCGTCAACTTATTCTCATATTTGTAATGAAAGAGCGATTTCATCGCGTTACTTAGCTGTAAACGATCGTCATAAAAGGTTATATAATGACTTACAATAAACTTGGTGAAATGTACATTTTTATATGAGATTAACTAGCATGAACGTGCGGGCTTATGTTATTATAATGGATCACGTACCGTTGTTTGCTTAGGTTCCCCTCTTGTACGCGGTTCTAGCTTAGCTATTATTTAACTTGTGTCTTTGTAGTGCACTAAATCTCGGGCCGAGGTTGTGATGGCAGTTAATGCACTCTACCTAGGCTACGGAAGATAAGCTTAACAAGCCTCTTTAGTCCAACAAGAGGCGGGCAAACAATAAAGGCGACTTAAGTATCGTGAAATATGGCAGAGACGAGACACGATAACTCAGCGCGCTTGCTGAGGCTGTTTCTTTTCCCCTAATTAGCCATTCAATTCTCGTAATCTTGTTTACTCGTCGGGCGGCTCGCGCTGCCCAGGTGCGATAATGGCCGAGCTATTTGCATGCCGCCATATTGTTTCCCCATGTTCGGCTCGCAGCCTCCGATCCCGTCCGATGCGACCCCCCGTTGTTTTGGTCGGGCTTATTGGATCCGCTCGCGATTACTTTGTATTGATCCCGACGTCCATTATCTACATTCGTTTATTTTGGTATCAAAGTAATGTTACCCGTTTTATAGTTGTAAATTCCATTAGTCTATATTGTTACATTCTGCTTTTTACGAATAAATAAATCCTCAAGCAAATCACAAGTTCAGTCTTAACGTGCAGTGCAAATAAACATATTTAACAATTATATTAATATCGATAGTAAATAAACCCTCTCAGAAATGAAAGGAGGCCTGTGCTCAGATGTGGGATATATCTAGGCTTTGAATTGGGTCACACCAATTGAACTACGTTGAACACACTATTCCTTGCTTGATTGCTCTCTCTAAATTACACCCATTAAAATTAAACTGTTTTTGTGCGATATGCGAAATAGAAGTTCAATTGAAATTAATGTTTATACTTGATTGATGGCGTAGCTCCGGAAAATTTGTTGGTTTGTAACTAACTTTTTGAGTTGACTGGTAGAGAATGCCTCAAGGCATTAAGTTCGCAATTTGTATTCTTTTATTTTAAGGAATGCAATAAGGAATAAATAAATAACTCCAAATAATATGATAGGTTGAAGAATAAATCGCTATACGTAAAATAAATCGTCTTATTAGAAATTTTCATTCCTTGAATAAATGTTAAACCTAATGTAACTTATCTTTACGCCCTGGATATCAGGAAGTTCTATAGAATCAGCACGTTCCAGGAGCAGATTGTAATCTCGAATAGTAAATTGAAGGCAATCCCTGCACTGGTTTGATGTCGGGAAATCTTCTATAAATACATTACTGAACACGTTTTATTACTCCGCCATCTTTATCCAATCCTATTAACTGTCTGTTCGCGAACAGCTTTCCTACCTGGTGAACGTGTTCAGTTTCAGGATGGTCATTTTTTAAAATAATAATAGGGTTCGATAATGACTTTAGCGATGGGCACTGAAGCGATCGTTTATATTATAATGTTACGGATTTGTCGAGCTTAAGCGATATTATGCTAAACTCCCTACGTTCCTACCCTGCTGACGTTGCGTCTGGCACGAGTGTTCGATGAAGAGTTCGATAATTTCAAGATATCGCATCAAATGTTCTATTTAAATAAACTTGACCGCGAATGCATATTTTTATACGTACATATATAAAAAGTCATTTATATACAGGAGAAATATTTATAACTTTTGGGCCGCGAATTCTATATATTTTATTGCCTTAGTCTTTTTACAATGCGATATATAACTATAAAATTGAATTATACCTTAGAGATACGGGGACATTGTAGTAACTTATGAAATGTACAGTTGGATATGAATGTTATTTATAGCGCGATAAAATCCAAAAATCTGTGCAATTTAAATCTGCCACGGGCATTACATTGATTGTAACCGCCTAATCTCGTAATATCGGCGGACCTGTATAATTAAGGGTGACGACACAACGCTCTGCGACAAACACAATACGTTGGCACGGCCCAC
The DNA here is from genome assembly GCA_907164705.1 of Parnassius apollo. NCBI lineage: Eukaryota > Metazoa > Arthropoda > Insecta > Lepidoptera > Papilionidae > Parnassius > Parnassius apollo. Next base: position 985,466 of record CAJQZP010001593.1, on the reverse strand, counting down.
ATGTCAATTTAATTTGACCCCCACGATTCAAGATGGCCACCGACCCTCGTTCAATGAGTACCGCCGCTGTCGATGCGATCGTGCCTATTACCTACGAGGTAGGTACTTTGTATTCCTCCTAATTGAAGTATTTAAGTGATACATGACATTATTGTTTATGAATTACATTGCCTTCAGCTCAATTATTTGTGCGGAACTTAAACGTTGGGTATCAATTTTTAAATTATATGTTAGTTTCATTATCATCATCATCAGTCGTCTTGACATTGGCTCTCCTAATATAGGCAGGATCTGCTATATCAACACAATAGACATATATACTTATATCATCAACTCTCAGAGAATTTTACGACATTTCACATTGTCCATTATTATGACAAACACGGGACATAATAGGAATGAAACGATTTAAAGTTGCCCCACACGTAAATATACTATTTATAATTATCACAATGTCGTTGTAAAATAAAACCTAAAACAAATCTTTACATTAGTCATAAAAAATACAACATAATATAGACTCCGTAAATACTTCCACGAGTTCAGTTAGAAGTAGCCAAATAGCTGGCAGCAATTAAGATAGCACACGAAGGTGATGTCGTTAGCTCGGTGGCTTATCCGCAAAAGCGAATGTGTAAGCATTTTAGACCACTTTGAGACCCTTAAACGAGTTTAAAAATTGGATTGGATTACTAAAGCACCATAATTATGATAATGTTATTGCGAATTTCCACAGATAAAGATTCTCGCTTTTAACCTTACATTATTTCAAGAAATTCGCTAGTATTAAAAGAAATCGTACTGTGTCAGGTAAAGTGCTCCTTTTGCAAAAGAGGATATAAAACTTTTAAAGATCATAGAACGTCCTTTAATTAAGATTTGAGGGAACACGGGAGCAGTATCGTTTGATTTGACAGAACGAAATCGAAAGTAAATATTAAACTAAGTTAGTATAATATTAAAAGTATAATACCATATGATTTTTATATCTTGAGCTGCTTGTATGTTTCGATGGTAGTAAGTGACACCAAGTGTGTTGTTTTATAAGGTTGAATGTTAACAATTACTGGAATAATGATTGTTCTTGCACGCATTATTGACGGATACAATATGACTACCTCATTGGTCTAGTGGTCAAAAACGCGTTTGCTGATCAAGAGGTCCTGGGTTCGAATCCTGGGTGGGGCCAAAATTAATTATTGGGTTTTCTGTCAAGAAATTTTGAGTAGCAGCCCGGAGACGGGAAGTTGACGGTGTGTTACCCCCGTGTCCCAGAAAGCAAGTAAACATGTACGCACCTTGTTCCTGCACCTGATCTCTCTCTGGTCTGGATTATAATCCCATCGGACTACGAGAGTGCATCTGTGCTTGCGCATACACTAAGTCTTCATTAAGACAAGCCGCTGTGATCGAAATTCGGTCTGGAGGACATTATTATTACAACATGAATGAATATTGTGTTTCAATAATCAGCATAAATGTGAAAATACTTTCTTGCATAATAGGAATCTGCAGTCTTTGTAAGTTTGTTATCATAGAAAATAAGTTTTTTATATAATATGTCTCTAACTTAACGGTATTTTTTAACTTTTGAAGTGAGACTCTGCTTGTAAACTTCATAAATTTAGGTAAACAGGAAGTAGCTTATAGATTTTGATGAGTTTGCGAGTATCAAAATATTACGCGATATTATGCATTCAAAAGACATTCCACACACACACTTAGAAGTCATTTGTAACATATTTAGAAGCTAAATTTTTTACATCTCTAAGGAACTTTTGTTGAATAAGGTACACACACAGACAGTAGTTATATAAAGGTCTAAAATTAAAAGAATATTTGTGTTGATCTAAACTACAATCCAAAAAAGTGTACACAGCATAATAATATTAAGCGACAGTAGCCTAATGGCAGGGCGCGGACTGCGAACTCAGAAAGGTCGTGGGTTCCAATCCGCCATTCGACTACTGGCGTGAACTACTCGTAACACAAGCAATTTAAGCTTACCACGAGTGGTTAAGGGGAATATTAGTAATGTTTATAGCATTGTTAATATTCTTTAAGAAAAAAGAAGAATATAACTGCAGTATAATCTTAATCTTAGCAAATTAGCAAAAATAAAACAGATAACAAATACATTAAATGTTATGAGAAACACATAAATTTCTTTTAAATCCATCCAGGCTAGTATCGAATACATCTAGATGTACGCTTAATCTCGTCGTAAGCAACTTTATAAGTTTACCTGTCAATGAGAAAACATATACGTATAAATAGACACAGATGAACAGACGAACGACAAAGGTTTTATTAAAGCTAAAATGGTTCCGTTTTTCCATTTTGAGGTAAAAACCGTATATGTAATACCGTATATTAATATGTACCGATAGTCAATAATTAATAATTATAGATATCAATAAATCTACAAATTATAAATTTACTAATAGGGTGCTATCATTCCAGCATTCCGTGGGTATCATACGAGTCGGCTTAGTAAAAGACCGAGAAAACCTTTTGGCTCATATTAGATGACGGTATAACTTTTGTTATTTACTTTTCTACCTTATTACTATATTGGTATTAACCTAGGTCTGTCAACATGCTTCTTACACAAAAAACGAGTTTGAGTGAATATAAATACTATGGGCTTTTTGGCTGTGTGCGTTTCAAGGTCTCCTTTCCTTTTCTTTTTGTGAGTTTGTCTTCTCCGACCTCGGAGGTGGAAAAAAATTAGTACTTGTAAGTTAACACAATCAAAAAATACAGCCATTTATTTCATATATTTTGATACTCGCAAACTCATACATCAAAACCGGGTTCTTTTTGTTGATCTAAAATCATAAAATTTTATGAGAAATTAGGTTTATCAGCAAAAATTGTTGCATATTTTGGAATTATAAACTTACATTTGCAGTTCGTCAGATCGGTTTAAGACCGGTGTATAATCACTTTCAGTAATTGTTTTCTCAATACGACTTATCTTTTTACGAATTAAATACTTAAGTATATAATAACTTTAATTTAATTTTGATTTTCATAAGAACTATTAAGCCTGTTTGACCGCAATTGTACCTGATGATGTGCTAAGATTGTTACGAAGACGGAGACCACCGGCCTTGTAAATGCTTACTAACTTCACTAATGCTATAGTTTACAGTTTGTGGACGGTTTTTTTTGGAATTATTTATAAGCGAAATATCTACGTCCCGCCACGATGGAAATTCTAGTCCACCAATTAAATTTTTCAAAAAAAATCAGACATTAGTTTCTCGTCTTTAATTTGTATCATAATAATTACATTATTTATAATATAAAAACTTAAATAGGAATTAATAGATTTAGGTGTTATTTTGCGGAAATATATTATATTAATGATGTTCAAACATAATTGTCTAAGATCCGTGTGTAATAAAATAAAATGATGTGCCAGATTGAAAAGCAACTCAACTCAACTCAACTCCCGCCCTTCTGCTACCAGGCTACAGTCACTACATTTAGTCTATCTAAAGCCAAGTCAACTACCACGGAGCCTAATTAAGGATGCCTCGTTTTGAGGCGAAACACGTGTCGTATTATTGACGGCGGTGTATGTATCCTAGTGTATTAGAGTGGGAGTAGTGGTGTTGTTAAAACATACTCGGCAGTCTCAGAATTCCCGGGGTCGGTATATTGACGGTATCGGTATTTTTACTTAAAAAAATATTAATTTAATATACATAATTAACTTTATAAGGAACCCTCAGGTCCCGAGACCTACTCGAACTTGTACGGTTTTTTAGCTTTAACCACACACATCTGAAGATGGAGCAGCATACATCAAGACAATGTTAAATTACACTTTTATTTTAAAATACTTTCATAGTAATAAAGTTACGATCATACGACGCGCGATGTAAAAGGTAGAATAATGTTTATTTTTTAAAGAGACAAAGATCTTTCTATATCTATTAGTTTAAAAACGTTTCGGTAATTCAGCATATACCATTATATCTACATTGTTAAAAAAATAAATAAACTGGAAATAATTCTACGAATTTATCTTGTGACATTTAGTCTTAAAAGGTAAGTTAAAAACGGTTATTTTTGGCAGTTCGGCTACTTTTATATAAAGCGAATTCCGTATACAATTGCTTTCACATTCATAATGTAACCCCAACGTGTTAGTAAAAAGCTTTTGAACTCCAGTACTTAATGAGTTTTTGTTTGGTACTGTTGAGTTTCGGAAGGGTTCGTGTACCTGTAAATTAGGACGGAATTTCTTTTAATTTTGATGTTCGTTTGGTTATAAATTATGTTATGACACATACTCTAAGTGCCATAGGATATATAAGCATATACCTAGGCTAAATATTTTGGTGTAAAAGTAACATTGTAGAAATAATTAGCAACGTATTCGTAATATAATCCTAGTTTTATTGATTCAAGATTTTTTTTGTTTAACTGTATTAAAATTTAAATTTTTATATATTATAATGAAAAAAAATGCAATAACATAATTTAATGTTGGTCACAGTTTTTTGAACGATGTTATCTGAAGAGCTCTTGTTTCTATAAACGTTCCCTCAATTTTAGAGCCTTGTGAAATATTTAGAGACGATGGCAGAGACTCGACGGTATGACGTTGTTTTATTTGGTGCCATTTAGCGAGGAAACGCAGCCAGCGTTCTTGGCACAATATCACGGGGAGTAGGACTGTATGATTATGTAAATTTTTAGATTTTTTTATTATAGTTTAATATTGTATTTATTTCAATGTTATGTAAATACTGTAAATAAATTTAATGTACACTGGACTTCATTTGTCCAACAACACCATTTTTTTAATTGGTAGTATTTTTGTACTGCGCTCATATTAAATCGAAATAACAGTCTTAAAAATAAGTTACAATCATCTAAACATCATTGCCTCTAATCGTAAGTTAAATTCTAAACAGAGACCTCGCCCAAAATCTGTCAGATTACGATTCCAAGCGACAAGTATTTTATCCGGTCGACATTTCATCTGATAAAGGACTTATCTTTCGCTGCCTCCACAATAATATGTTGTATAGCTTGCCTATTTCTACTTGTGATAACATTCTACTTTACTTTTGATTATCCTCTTTATAGAATCCATTCAGGAACAGCAGTAAGAGACAACGTTGTCTTTAATATAGACTCTAGGTATCTTTCTGGGAAGGATTCTTTACTGTTCGAGCTACTCTACTCTGGGATTCCTTACCCGAAGACATACGAAAAGCTCCACACACACCTTTTGAAAAAATAAGTCCGCCCATTGTTACCTTAATTGTAACGTTTTTTTAATAGGATAGCGTGACAAACGAGCACACAGTTCACCTGCTGGTAAGTGGTTGCTGCGGTCCATAGGCATCTACATCTATCCTCGATTACGAATCTAAATGCAGATGCGTTATCACCCGTGAGGACTAAGATAGAATGCCTCATTTCCAGTAAAACGGGTCTCCAGTTCTCTACACTCACCATACGAAACACACTAGCATTAAGCTACTATTTGTCGCTGGTATTGTGTGAGAGCGTGGTCTTTCTCCGGTCGAGCCGACCTATTCACGCTAAAACTATACTACTAATATTGCTGCACCATAGCTCTACCACACATAAAAGGTATGTACATTAAAGAATAAACAAATAAATGAATATGTATTATTTTATCTTTTTTATCGGCGTGTAAAAGTCTACTCGTAGACATCCCCCCCTCCCCCCGTTCTGTTGCAGGAAGGATTGGTTCTAATCGTCACGCTTGGAAAGCGAATTGACAATCGCAGTGCCAGAGGTCTCGCATTTTTGTCGCTGTTGCCCGTCAACAACCCTGTATTTGACGTCTGACGTAAAGAAAATGGTCATATTATATCTTATGACACGTTCAGGACGAAAAAGGTTAATGGATACTCTTACGCCGCCATCTTACCTTGCATTTAAATTCCACATGGATATTTCATTTAATACCTGCCAAAAGCATTTTTTTTTTAAATTCTTGTAAGCAAGTTTTCTGTTAACTTATTAAGTTACTATAGTTCGTGCCAAATCGATTGAGAAAAACGGACGATGACCTCAGATATGAGCCGAGTGTCAAAAGGCGTAACTTGCAAAATCTCAATTTAGATGTGATAACAATATTTAAAAATTGATATTATTTACACTTCTTGATCAGCACATATGTTTTGTTTTTTGTTTCTTAAATAACATTGTCTGTGGTTCCTATAAACATCGTAAAATCTTACGATACATCGAAAAACATGTGTTATACTTTATATTTCAATTTATGGTAAGTAACGCAGCAATTCATTTAATAACAGTTTCATACAAAAAAAATATTTGAAGCAATATAATCACCACATTGAGCTTTTGCAAATTCATCCCTTTAAAATAAACAAAACGTGCGTTACGTCAGTTCGTTCTAAAAGAAACGTGATAATGGTAGCCAGAGATGCGTCACTTTTTTGGGCCGGCCCGCATGCACCAAATAAAAATAAAGTTCTTATATAATATTGAAAATAAAGTTTTATCTTTTGAATAAGTACGTACTTATTCGTTGTTGTTATCACTCGAATCATTATATGTGTTGTAAATTAATGCTTTTTGTTGTTAAATGAATAAAGTACTTTATAACAATAGATGATTTTTCTTTTACAGCGATCTTTTACATAACTTTTTAATAATAGTTAATAAACATATATTATATCAATCATTATAAAAAATCATTATAAATAAAGAAAGTACTACATATAAAAAGTGCCTATATATTGAAGGTTTGTAGCCCCTGGTTAAACGACCGAAAGGTCAATGTCCGTTTTTCTCAATCGATTTGGCACGAACTATACGTTAAATAATTAAGATGTACTCTTGCACAATTAGGAAAGAGAAAGCGAAATTAATTTGAAAATGAATGAATGGATCGGTTAAGAAACCGCGATTTGTTTTATAATAATAATTATTGACACCTTGTGACATCCAGTTTTTGTATAGATCGCAAAGTAAAAGATGGGCTTACTATTTCAATCAATAGATACGAGAGTTTAAAATAAGTTTTAATTAAACACGTTACTGTCACCTCATCAAGGCAAATCCATCCTAAAATGGGAGAGGCTCATGTCCAGCAGTAGACCTTTACGGGCTGATGTAGTAATAGCTTATCGTAAATAGTTAACCTGTAGTAGCAGGGTAAACCCATTACCCAATATCATGCCGTAAGTGTCGTAAGAGGCAACAGAGGGAAGCAAATCAGGAGATGGGTAGCAGCCTCTTCCTAATAACGACTAAAGGTGAAAAAGCTGCGGTTGCCAACCTGCTTGCTGCCTGAAGCGTGGCTAAAAAACAAAACATAAAACTATGGCAAAATCACCCATATAAGACAATCTATGTGAGAGGTCTATGTTCAGCTGTGGACTTTAATAGGGTAAAGTAAGCCTGTAACGGTAACGGTAACGGTAACGATAGCGGTAACTAAATTTGTAAAATTAGTTTATTCTAACCATACTTATAATTTTAAACTGCCGTCTTTAAGTTTTCATTCCAGAATTTCGAAAAATTTGGCGGACCCATACATTCCAGTATATTGCTCTGTGAATATTTGGAGTAGTGCTGAAGCCCCAGTAATAAATTACTCGCATTGAGACTGAAATAAAAGCAAATAACAATATACACATCGAAGTAATCTACTCAGATTTTATAGCAGTAGGTAAATAGTCGTAAATATTTTACGGTTCCTCGCATACGGATACATATGGCGATTATGATAAAATGTAGAAACGTTACGTTAGCCACCGCCAGATTGATGATACCTACCAAGCGTCATTTAGTACCCAAGTGTAGCAATGTCTTGATACTGAAATAAAACTACCGCTTTAGTATTGCTACGGTATTCCGGCTCATTTTTCTTTCTGATATCTGGTGATGATATCCTATATCTTCGTTTATTTACTGCAAAGGGATATAAATAAATAAAAATAAAATAAATATATGAATAAAATTAAATAGTTATAATATGTACCTATGTATATGTTTTTTTTATTTTTTATTTTTTTATTTTTTTTATAGAAGAGGGGGCAAACGAGCATGCGGCTGACCTGATGTTAAGTGACTACCGTCGCCCATGATCAACCGCAACACCAGGGGAATTGCAGGTGCGTTGCCGGCCCTTTAGAATGGAGTACGCTCTTTTCTTGAAGGTCCCTAGGTCGTATCGGTCCGGAAAAATCGCTGGTGGTATACTATTCCACAGAGAGGTTGTACGCGGAAGAAAACTACTCTTGAAACGTACAGTGGTGGACCGACAAGAATCCAGATGATGTGGATGGTATCGCGACGTTTGCCGCGTAGTGCGTTCAAGAAATTTGGCGGCTGGGATTAATCTGGACAATTCCTCAGAGCACTCTCCATGGAATATGCGAAAGAAAATGCAAAGAGATGCAACATCTCTTCGCAGTTCCAGTGAATCGAGCCGATCGGAAAACACTCGGTCGTCGACGATTCGAGCCGCTCTGCGCTGGATGCGGTCAAGTGGAAGGAGCTGGTACTGGGGAGCCCCAGCCCAGAGATGGGAACAGTATTCCATGTGCGGCCGAACCTGCGCCTTGTAAAGTTGCAGGCGGTGTGCCGGCATGAAATACTGTCCCGCTCTGCTGAGCACGCCAAAGCTTTTTAGAGGCCAATTTGGCCTTCTCTTCCAAGTGACCACGAAACTGCACGTCACTCGATATGTCGACGCCGAGGATTCCGATACTGGCTGAGGCAACAAGGGGAGTGCCTTGAAACTGAGGAGATACGACAAAGGGGTTCTTTTTAGCGGTTAACGCGCAAACTTGTGTCTTCTGGGGGTTAAACTGGACTAGATTTGGTCGCCCCCAATCCGAGACTCTGTTCAGCAAAGACTCGACTTCAGACATAAGTTTGTCCCGGCACTCGGAGACGTTTTCCCGAGAAATATTGGCTCGGCCGGTGTAAAGAGCATCACCAGTGCTGTCATCTGCATAGCAATGAATGTTACGGGTTTGCAACATATCATTGATATGCAGAAGAAACAGCGTTGGCGATAGCACGCAGTCTTGTGGAACACCAGCATTAATAGGCTTGCAATCGGAGCTTGCACCGTCTACAACGACCTTGATGCCTCGATCTGCAAGAAAGCTGGTGATCCAATCGCACAATTTCTCGGGAAGCCCTCAGGAAGGGAGCTTCGAAAGAAGCGCTTTGTGCCAAGCCCGATCGAAGGCCTTCGCAATGTCCAAACTAACGGCCAATGCCTCCCCCTTGGACTCTACTGCCTCCGCCCATCTGTGAGTTAGGTAGACCAGAAGATCACCAGCTGACCGACCACGGCGAAAACCGTATTGGCGGTCACTAATCAGCTGGTGATCCTCAAGGTACCTCATGAGCTGGCAGTTTACAATGGACTCCATTGTTTTGGAGAACAAGGAGGTGATGGCGATAGGCCGGTAGTTGGACGGGTCTGAGCGGTCGCCTTTTTTAGGGATCGGGTGGACGAAAGCCGTCTTCCATGATTTTGACTACGCCTAGGGAGTAGGAGTACCGGAAAAGACGCGTTAAAACCGGTGCCAACTCTGGAGAACACGTCCTCAGCATAATTGGGAGGATTCCGTCAGGCCCACTCGACTTGTGGATGTCCAGGGAGAGGAGTGCTTTGCGAACCGAGCGCTGTGTGAACTGCACTTCCGGCATGGAGCACTCACACCGCGGGATGGTCGGCGGCGTACTCCCCCCGTCATCGAGAGTCGAGTTGGACGCAAGAAAGAGCCGGACGCTTTCTCCTTTGCGGTGGGAGTTCCTGTGAGAGATGGAAAAGATGGCTGACAGAAATTCCCCTGGACAGCCTTGGCGAGAGACCAGAATGCACGGGTTCCAGAAGGAAGGCGGACTAGTTGCTCGCCAATTCTGCCTATGTGCTCTGACTTTGCCTTGGCAATGACTCTTTTGAAGGACTTAGAAGCGTAATTATACTTCTTTTTTAGAGCGCTGGTGTTTACATCCCGGGACGCTGATGCGTCAGCCCAGGCCTGGTAGCACTCCTGCTTATAGCATGATGCTATTCTACAGGAGCGACCAAACCATGGCTGAGATTTGCCTCCAATGGGCACCACAGAGGAAGGAATAAAAAGTTCCAGGGTATGGAACTTTTTAACTCTTTTATCAGTGACAATCCGCAACAACGTTGGGATCGTCCGGCAAGAAGCAAACCCACCCCCAAGGGTAGGATGCAAAGAAAGACCGCATCCCATCCCAATCGGCTGACCTATAGTGCAAAACACGGCCGCAGCCTGCACATTGCAACTGCGATTTCAGCGTGAGTGGCACCACACTCCGAACAAGACAATGGTCCGAGGAGCCTAAAGGGGCGTCAACGGAAATCTGATATCCGATCGGGTGAGAGGTCAGCAGAAGGTCTAACAGGGAAGGTGCATGATCCTCCACATCTGGAATCCGCGTAGGCGAAGTAACCAGTTGTGTCAGACCATATTCCAAGGCAAAATCATTAACAGATCTCCCCGCATGAACGGTTAAACGTGAAATAAGCCATTCGGCGTGATGGGCGTTAAAGTCGCCGAGGATCACGATCTCTGCAGAGGGGATCTGCTGTAGCAACGAATCTGTAGCCATTTGGACGTGGTCGATGAGTCGGTCTGTTTCGGCATTACCGCTATGGGACCTATAGAGGCACCCGTAGACGCGCGGATGGTCGTCGCTGTCTACGCGTAGCCAAAGAATGGACAGGTCCGAACCTTCAAGTCTGCCGAGGCGTCGAAAACAGATGTCCTCTCTGACGTAAACGCAAACTCCAGCCCGAGGCACAAAGGAGTGTTCCAGTTTGTACCCCGGGCAGGAGAGATACGAGACATCAGCCGGAGAGGACACCTGCGTCTCGGTCAGAAAGAGCAGAGCCGGCCTCGCCGTCTCGAGATGGTAGTGCACGGCGTTTAGGTTAGAGTGAAGTCCCCTGATATTGCAGAAATTCACGGACAGCGTGGCAGGGGTCGCCTTGGTTTTGTTGCTCCGTTTGCCCCGAGCAGTTGTAGTCTTGAGCGGAATTTTGCCCCCCCCCCCCCCAGAATACGCGGGGCAGCCTGAGCACCCACGCTCAGAAGTGGAGAAACATGATCGTGGATGCTCAGCGAGGGATTCTCCTGCGGTGCTGGTACCCTCCTGGGGTAGTCTATCATCATTTAATTCCGCTACCATGTTGACCGGGGGGGGGGGGATTTGGGCCTCCGGCCACGTGCACTCACCAGACGAAATGCGGAAGCAGAGCTTCCACTTCACGCCGTATTTTGTGAGGTCGTGGTACCACCCCGGTTTGAGCCGGCCCATACGTGCAACAGCAAAGCTGCCGCGTGGCTCTACCACTTGTTTCTTATATAAACTCTAAATTATTTTGTTGCCATCAATGACAATTTATGCTACTTGTTAAATAATGAACACAATTAACTCCTACAATGTATAGTCTAGTATAAATCCTCGCGGCCTTGCAGGCCGCGAGCCCTGAGTCAGATGAATCTTTAAGAGTCGCATAGACTAAGAGCACTAACATCTAGATACTAGATCTAGTATAAATTACGTAATATCTATGACAATTTGTATAAAGTGAACCGTAACCCTAACTAAGCCGTTGTCACGTATATTGGCGTATAAGTCTTATATTTTCATCTATTATACCCACATTTTAAAATCGATTCCTCTTCATTCTCGCTTGAATTGCCACGCTTGCTTAAATCGAGCACTTTCAGCGTTACCTCTCGATGTCAGTGTGGGTATTTTAAAATTTGACCAATTTACGACTATGACGATAACTTGAAATAAAGTTTTAGAAAATATTTATTATGCAGGAAATATTATAGTGACGCCAGAGTAATCAGAGAGTGGCTTTTGCGATAAGCTTGGAGGAAGACTAGGAGGAGGTCTTAGGGAATCGTAACCAGTGGCGTAGCTATGCTGCCAAGGGCCCCGGGGCAAAAAAGAAATTGGAGCCCTATTTGAACTAAACTAAATAATTTAAATGTGCAAAAATACTATGTAGTATGTGTAACGCAGCATATACTATTTAATCGTACTTCCATATACAGCCCAAACTGCTATACGTAGAAATCTGAAAATGGGACAGTCGCTGCCTTTTATAACGTAGGCGTCCACTATGAAAGGATCAAGGAAAATTCAACCTCTAAGGGGATGAAATAGGATGATACTGTTTGTATGAAACTTATTATTTTACGAAGCGATTGAGTTGAAATTTACTAAAGGTAATCTCTATATTACGTGTTAGAGTCACGCTGCAGCTATATTATGATTGCAGCACGAATGAATTAGGTAGGTTCGACCGGGGTAGGACTACGCTCACACAGAATAAAAAGTTAAAGTTACAGCGTATGTACGTCCCACTCCTGGGCACAGGCTTCAGCTCATTTCTGAGAGGGTTTTACGGCGAGGAATTGTCCACCGAGCGTTTGCGTGTTGGCATACACCACATGTCTTCTAAATATTTTTCTTATTTCTTATTTCTCAGACATGCAGGTTTCCTCACGATGTTTTCCTTCACCGCCGAGCACGTGGTAATTCAGCATTTAAAATTGCAATTAACAATTTCATTGATGCCGCCGCGGGACCTACGCGGTTTGTTCGCGTACTGTGTGAAATCTACAGCGAGCACTAATCATCTGAACTACCACGGCGCTCTCTCACAGAATACCAGCGTAAAATAGCAGCGTAATGTTGTTGTGTTTCTTATGGTGAGTGTAGAGAACCGGAGACATTATTATAAACAAGGCATTCCATCTTAGTCCTTCGGGGTGACAACGCATCTGCATTTTGATTCTTCATTGAGGATAAATATGTCTATGGACCACAGCATCCACTTACCATTAGGTGAAGTGTGTGCTCGTTTGTCACCCTTTTTCTATAAAAAATGAAATAAATGGATACGGATTTAGCGATTTTGAAAATAATCCATTAAAGAGGGACCAGAAAAAAATTAATTAGCGTTTTTTTAAATACAAAAGTCACACTGGAAATAAAAATAATAAATTTCACATTTTTAGTTTGTTCAAAAAATCTTAGGGACTTAAAGAGGGTTGCACCCCTAGTTTGTATGAAAAATATTATATCATGACGCACATCTCAAGAAACTAGACGTAGAAATCTAACAGTGTTTGCCTTTTATGACGTAAGCATCCACTAAGAAAACTCAACCCTTAGTAAGAGAGGCGTTACCGTGTAGTGACGGTGCCAGCATATCCACTACCTCATATCATTCCGCGGTTGTCGTAAGAGCCGACAGAGGGAAACAAGTCAGGAGGTGGGCAGCAGCGTCTTCCTAATAACGACTAAAAATAAAAAACTGTGGCTGTCAACCCGCTTGCCACGCGTGGCAACTATGGCAAATGTCCCCCCTATGGGGCAGGTGGCCTAAGTTCTACAGTGGACTTTAATAGGATGTAACGATAACGGTAAGAGGGGAGGTTGAAATAGTATGTTACAGTTTTATGAAACTTTTTATTTTACGGAGCGATTGACTCGAGACCTACTGAAAGTACTCTATGAGAGGTTTCAAAACAACCTCCTAAGGAGGGCCATAAGGTTCTTAAATTTGTATCGAGAAAAATTAATGATTTTTTTTAATTAGAAAATAGGTGCATATTATTCTCTCGAATTTAACATAGTAAAATTAACATTGTTAATTTTTTCAAAATCTAACCGGCTTTAAAACGAGGGTGCATTTTGTATATAAGAAATATCCTGGATGTCTCTCCGTATAATAAAGGAAGGGATTTTCAATGTTGGTCCATACCAATACCAGGTGAACGAAGCCGCGGGCAGAAGGTAGTAAAATAAGCAATGACGAAGTAGATCACAGTTAATAATACAGCTATTTAGACAATAAAACTAAGTAGACGATTTTATTTTAACAATGATGTTTAATATTCTAGAAGTGAAAGAAATTTTTGTAGTTTTATTTCGAGCCGTTCGAAGTTTATTTCTCAGGGTCATAAAGTAAAAAATCGTTTTTTTAAATTAATTAGTTTACCCTTTTTACTGGAAAGGAGACGTTCCATCTTAGTCCTCACGGGTGACAACGCATCTGCATTTTGATTTGTAATCAAGGATAGATGTAAATGTCTATGGGCCGCAGCAACCACTTACCATCAGGTGGACTGTGTGCTTGTTTGTCATCCTATCCTATAAAAAATATGTATAATTTACGTTATATAATTTTTTCAAATGCCGTTCACGGAGGCTGAGGGGCCCCTTGAGCTCGAGGGCCCCGGGGCACTGCCCCACCTAGCCCCAAGGTAGCTACGCTACTGATCGTAACACAACTGTTATACAGTCAAAATAAACAAATTTGTGCCGAGTAGCAGATCTAGTGACTGGAATACCAGCCCGGATTCTAAGCATTAGATACGCGATCCAACAAGTATTTTACATTATTGATTCTATCGTTTATATAAAACAAAAATCATGAAGTGGTAGGGTATTGTAAGTCAAAGTTGGTAATAGATTAGGTATGAGATTGTAATCATAGATAAACCTAACTATGTATTATCAAAAGACACTGACCTGGTATTGTGTTATTGTATAAACAAGAGTTGGTAATAGGTACTTAAATTGATGTTTTAACATTCCTGAACTCGGCAGAACAAAAATCGGCATGCAAAAAATTTGCCTCCATCAATGTATTTATCCTTAGTAGATGAGTTGGTACTTTCTGTTTTTTCAAATCCGTCTTCCATGAAATAACATTAATCATAAGGACGTTACGATAAAATCTAATAATGGCGGATAGTGTTTTGTACATTTGAGGCACAGATTAAAAAATATTTTTAAAATTGTGTTATATTTATAATCAATTTTTCTGAGTAGAAATCAACATGCATAGCTTACTTTTTGCAAAACCTATCATAAATACGTATTAAAAAAAAAACCCTTTTCATGGTGTAAAATATCCTATTGTTTCACTATTATATTCGGTTTTTCCTTGGATAACTGTTAACTGACCATTAAAAAATCGGCCCCAAATCTTACAACATTTACTGAATAATGTATATTTTATTCTGTTGTATATAGGTTTGGATCGAAAACTGATTACGCTTCCTTACAATGTAATTCAAATTTTAACTGGAACAGCTCACAATATAAGCCATTTATCCTCTATAATAAGAAATCAATAAGGTGGACCAAAGGTATTAGACCAATCGCGGTAGACAAAACACAAAGTAAGGTTAAATATAAAGTATTATTTATTTTGTCACTAGATGTCAATATTTGAAAAGCAATTTATTTTTATTAGGTTATAAGTTGCGTCAAAGAGCGTTTACGATGGTTTGAAAAGTTATTGGAATCAAATTCTAAGAATAGCGTGTAGTAAAATAGTCTACACGTACAGGATATTATGCGCCTTTATAATCTTGATAGTTACTCCATATTTATGAAAACTAAGAATAGAATCTGAAACCTAGGGCGTTGTGCTTGTTACACATATTAATTTAACACATTTTGTGTGAACAAAAATACAGTGAACATTTTAAATAAGTTAAAGATCCATTTTGTAGTAATCAGAGCCGCGTAAGCTGAATAGTTGGGCGCTCCCTTTTTATTTATTGGGACGCTAGTAAATTTAGTTCGGTTTACACCATCACCAACATTTTTTAATCCCTATTTTGAGTACTGATTTGAAACCATCTTGAGCAAATCTGTCTAAAATATTACAAAGAAATGGGAAAATAGTCCACCAACGTGAATTGGATTTTCCCCTGCTTCAAGAACTTATCATAAGTGGGACGTGTTCTATGCCCAGCAGAGTATGTTGATTGATAAACATTTGATATAGAAAAGGCAGGTTGTGTTATTTTACAAAAAATTTTTTCTTTATTATTTTTATCCTTTAAAATGTCATCACACAAGGATTTTCTCCTGTATCGTGGAGCCATTTTACATATTATATAAATTGCACATTGACTTTGGACCAACATCTAGACTTAGAACAATGCCCGCGTCACACTATCGTCCAACAGTTCAACACTTCAACATGACTTCAGTCTGTCCCAACTTAGGATCGATAAAATTACAAACACTTGTTCAGTGCGGGATTCGAACCCACAGACTCGCATATATAGCACCTACATAGCCACCTAAATACCGAGCTCTCATTCCAGCTGAATGAAAAGTTTTGTTCAATAAAACGCATAATAAAACGTACTTTTATGAGATCTGTGGACTAGACCGATAATATTTTTTAAGTATGTAGATCTTTTCCTGATATGTTTTCTTTATCTCGGAGTAATACTACAAATAATATGGTTATTCTTTTTCGGTTGCGAAACACATTTTATATGATTGTTAGAAAAATTCACTGCCCAAAATAATTTTCTTATTTATTTATTACGACTTTTTAAGTTATTAATTTAACTATTGATAATTTCATTATATTTTGATATGACAATAGAGTGTTGAAAGTTTAAATTAAGATTATTAATGCAAATAAACCACTGACCTCTATAATATACAAGAAAGCTGGACTGGCTATACCATACAAAATGTCGGTGCCGATTTGAAGTGCCACCATTTCCCGTCCCGGGAACTAAAATTGTACTAACATAATATGCCAAAGTTTGTTGTTCTATTTAAATATGCTATATTTTAAACTTTTAAAGTACAAAACAAAAGTATTTCGTGTGGTAGGATTGTGAATAATTTTAGTCACATTATAAGAATTATTTTTAATAATAATGAGAGTATGTGTAATATCTAAAACTCGTTATCAAAAGGAAAAAGGTATAACATTCCACAAGTGAGTGAATTTGCAGCTAATATTAAACAAATTAAAACCACTTGATAATACGGGTACCTAAAAATTTACTAATCTTAATATCGTAATTACCAACATGTTTGGCTTTATATTATTGAGTTTTGATAAACAATAAAATTCTATACGATTGTCGAATTCCTTGTCTGTAATATTTATCGATGTTATTTCCTACCCATATTTGTAAACAATCAAAGTCATCGACAACAGATAATTATCAAATGTTTATTTTTTTTACAAGTTTCCAACTAAACGTAGACTAATATTATGGCATAAATATAGTTAAACGTGGTAGAGCCATGCTGCAGTTATGTTAGTAGTTTCCGTGCTCTTATACGACAATGCATTTATGCGATAAGAAAATGATTTCTTAAGCGACTGCTGATCATGAGGTCCTTGGTTCGAATCCCGGGTCGGGCCAAAAAATCAATTATTGAGTTTTTCTGTCAAGAAATTCTCAGTAGCTGCCCGGAGTCAGGAAGTTGGCGGTGTCTCACCCCCCGTGCCTAGGAAAGCACGTAAAGTCGTTGGTCCTGCACCTGATCTCTCTCCGGTCATGTCGGTTTACCGTCCCATCGGATTATGAGGGTGAGGGAATAGAGAGCACCTGTGCTTGCGCATACACTTGGGCACTATAATCCTGTCCTGCGCCGATAGCTAATGCCGTGACTAAAATTCGGTCTGGAGGAAATTAGTATAGTTCTTGCACGAATGGGTCGGCTCGACCTGGGAAGGACCACGCTCTCACAGAATACCAGCGTAAAATAGAAGCTTAATGCTGCTGTGTTTCGTATGGTGAGTGTAGAGAACCAGAGACCCTTTTTACTGGAAACGAGGCATTCCATCTTAGTCCTCACGGGTGACAACGCATCTGCATTTTGATTTGCAGTCCATGATAGATGTAGATGTCTATGGGCCGCAGCAACCACTTGCCATCAGGTAGACTGTAAGTTCGTTTGTCACCCTATCCTATAAATAAATAAATAAATATCTTGAATCCGAAACAAAATTATCATGAAAAACGTATCACTTTGAAAAAGTGCAGTATACCGACGATGTTTTCTGGTAGTACCAGTACCAGTAAGTATAAAATAATTAAATTAATATTTTGAGTGTTTTATACTTCTTCTCTTCTCATTTTCTCTCAAACTCAAGAGCCATAGCCAAGTGTACGAAGGTCGGATGATGATGACTTTGTGTTTACAAGACGTAAATTTGTTAAATGTTTAAATATGACCAATTTATTGTATCAAATCCTCAGACGGGGTCCTTCACTGCTGGCCGTATGAGGAAGCTCAAAGTCGCTCAGCGAGCTATGGAGAAAGCTATGCCCGGCGTTCCTCCACGTGATAGACTTAGGAATGAGGATATCTGCAGTAGAACCAGAATGACCGACATCGCTCAACGGATTAGTAATCTGAAGTGGCAATATAGCTCGAAGAACCGATAACCGAAGGGGGAGAAAGGGTTTCGAGTGGAAGCCTCGTACCGGCAGGCGAAGTGTAGGACGTTCCCTACTAGATGGAGTGACAACCTGGTAAGACATGCAGGAAGTTGATGGATGCAGGTGGCTAAGGACCGTGTTTAGTTGGATGGCCGTTACGGGTAGAGGCCTACCCGTAACGTCCATTCTAATTATTTGGGTACAGGTAGGGTGTAAATTTTTATTGATAATATACTTTGTCACACTGTATCATATCTATTATTAGTCCCATGGACGCTCACTTCTGCTGTCAGCACCAAAATGACGCAAATCAAATCGCCTCATTAAGTCACGGTGTATAGCCAGTCTATATATATGGAGTTTAGTAAAATAAACAAATCAACAAAATCTAGGGATACCTTAATCCTGAATTATTGACGACTTCTTAGTTTAAAGTCTTTTAATTTCCATAAAAGGTTTATGTACGGATT
Source organism: Parnassius apollo (assembly GCA_907164705.1). NCBI lineage: Eukaryota > Metazoa > Arthropoda > Insecta > Lepidoptera > Papilionidae > Parnassius > Parnassius apollo. The sequence continues at coordinate 966,727 of CAJQZP010001593.1, read as the reverse complement.
GAAACCTCTATTATTCTATTTTCCAAATTTTACAATGTTAATAAAAAAAAAAACATGCCGGCAAAATTGTTACGACAAGGTAAATTAAAATTGTTCTACTGATATTAACGAATGAAAAGGATTAGACTGTTTTTCATTTTTAATTTAACGTGCCGTGTCAGCTTTAAGTGTCGATATGAAATGTTACGAGCCGTGGGCATGTTATAAAGTGGTGCTATTCAACGCGTCGTTGCTGAGGACCTACACACCAGCCAAAACGTGATATCATTGTCATGTTATTGCAGTACTGGTGATGTGAATGTACGGCACACGGTAGATATCGTGTTACTATGCAGAGACAGGATCGATTTTTGCAAATGACCGCCAGAAAACAACCCAAAATCTTCGCGATGCAACTACTACAAAGGCTCCAGGAGGACCACCAGCTGCTGGTAAGCAACCAAACTGTGTGAAGGAGATGGCATGAAGTTGGTCTTCATGCTCTACGACCGCTAGGTGTTTCAGCATTGCGACGTGGCAATCGCAGGAGAGTGACAACAACGATCTTTGGTGCTGTTCACCGATGAGTATCGGTTTGGGTTTTATCCGGTTTCACGAAGAACACGCATTTGGAGAATTTCAGAGAGAGTTAGCCGTCTACGGCACCTTTAGGTAGTCCTCACATACCAAGACGGGACAGTCATGGTGAGGGCAGGAATTCGACTTGGCGGACGAACCCAGCTCGTTTGGATTCAAGGCAGCACGCTGTACAAAAATACCACGAGGAGGTAGAAGAGACTGTTATTGTCCCACACAAAATCCAAATAGGCCAATAATTTCTACTCATGCACGCTAATGTTTCTTCCCATACGACGCGGCTGTTGCCAGCCGCTCCAAGACCACTATATTCAAATTTTGGATTGGTCTGAACAGTCGTCCGACTTAAATCCTATCGAGCATGCCTGAGACATGCTACAATGAAAAGCTTTGAGAAATTTCCCGCCAAATTTGGCGATGAAACAACAACTTTACGAACACCTGCAAAGAACATGGGACCTCATACCACAGCAAGACATTGACAATTTAATTTTAAGTACTGACAATCGATGTCGATGTGTAGTTAATGTAAGAGGTAGCAACACTGATTATTAATAATTAGATTTTATAAGATTATTTCAATTTTAATCAAAATTAATAGTTTTATAAGAAGAAATGAAGTATTTTTATCATACTAATTTTCTGAATTTTTATTTAAAACAAAAAATAGGATTTTTTATTAACGACCTTAAAATAACCTATCTATCATTCTTCCATTTACTACATCAGAAAATTCTTCATAGATTTTTAGATATTTGATGAAATATAAAATATCGCTAGATTCTGTCGATGTGTTTGTATTCGGAGGGAGAAACCTTATAAAGTCGATTTAGTTACACTATAATTTATATTTTATTAACTATTTTATTTCTAAAAGAGTACCATATTTTTACACTAAGTGAATAAAATTAAGGTAACCTTTCGCTAATTGTCTAAAAAATATTTAAACCATTAGACAAATGCTGCTGATGATGACAAGATGGAAGGTTAGATTGATCAAGAGCTCGATCACTAAAATTTTCAAACATATAGTTCAGCGATAACCCAGCATAGAATTATTTTGCAACAATAACACAACTGTGTCTATTTTCAAATTAAGAGCGCGGGAGCCCGTCAATGGACGCGAACGACATTAAATTGGTTCAATTGCTTTGCCGAGCTTGGTTCTGCGACTCCTCGGGGATGCGCCCGCATTGTCGCGACGCGAGACTAGACGCTGTCTGCTGTACTCCCAGTATGTATTCCCAGTTCGTCTATTTTTCTAAATTCAATGTGTTTGATATTTCAACACTAAAATAAATTATATATTTTTTATATAGCCTCAATTGGAAACGTGTAGTTGGGGGAGGCGGAGTTATGTGTATAATTAATTGTACTTTTGATGAAGACCTGGTTTCAATGATGGTGAACAATAGCGATTTATCGTCACCTATTTTATCTAAGCAAATTTTTCTGTTCAATCGTGATGATTTTTTGTACATTTCGCCCCGTAAGTTTCGTAAGAGACGGTTAGAAAATATCCAGTAAGATTTCTTGGCCTTCCATCAATGGTGCAGCGGCAAGCAACTTCAAAAGTGCATGTCATCAGTGTCAAACGGAATCTATCAACATTTTATATGTAATAGAGTCATGCTGCAGCTATTTTAGCAGTATAGTTGTAGCACGAATGGGTCGGCTCGACCGGGGAAGGAACAAGCTCTCACGTAATATCAGTGTTAAATAGCAGCTCAACGCTGTTGTGTTTCGGATGATGAGTGTAGAGAACCGGAGACTTTTTACTGGAAACAAGGCTTTCTTTCCGAGTCCTCATGGGTGACGACGCATCTGTATTTTGAACCGTAATTAAGGATAGATATTGATGTCTATGGGCCACAGCAACCATTTATCATCAGGTGAACTATGTGTTCGTTTGGCACCCTAATCCTATAAAAATGCAGCAAGAGTAATTCGATTCTGCACTAAAAGCCTCACAGGAATTAGAGGAGCTCTGGGCGGAGATGCGGAATAAATGTTGGTTGACTCTGATAATTTTAAGGATACTGTCATACATGGAAAAGGCTGTAGAAAGATTAAAAGTTTAGTTTAGTTTTTGGAGTATTTATATTTTTATATTTTAATCCACTTCTCCCGGTGATGTTATTCTTTTTTAGCTTTATAGTATAATTATTATTTGACAGGTATTTTTAAATAGTTATGATATTCAATAAATCATGTTTTTGAACTAAGTTTCAGAAATGTTAAGTTTTATATCAACTTGGCAAGTATTCTCGACAAACATTAATTAAAAGAAAAAATAAACTTAAGAAAATATGAGGGATCAACTGCATCCTACTTAAAAAAATAACATATTAAAATTATACGGACGCGGACTCTAGTGATTAGTGTTTGGTTACACCGTCGCGTGTTCTATGTTGGGAACCCAGGCAGTGCAACACCGCTGCAGGACCTCATATCGGTTTATTTTCGTGTCGATTAGTTTAAAGGGTACGTTATTATTAAACAACCATGAATTGTATATTTCATATTGTATGGTTGCTTGATAGTTGTGGGAACTATGGGTTGAATCGAAGTTCCTAGACGTTAGCGCGTTCATTTGTGACACTAGATCAGTCACTCAAATGAAATATTGCATTACTATTGCATTACTATTAAATACACTCCGGGTAATCTAGAACCTCCTTTTATTATGAGACATTGTCAATATAATGTGTCAAAACTAACATTTTAAATAAAGTAGATTAAAATTTGTGAACTTCTTCTTCATTCTTCTCCAGCCCGCAAAATTCAGTGACACGTGTTCCTGTTATTGGCCTAATTCGCCACGTTTCACGGGCAGACTGGCGATCGTAATACTAGACGTCTCACACTTTCGTAATCTTCGAAGCTGTAATGGTCGCCACACTCGGCCAGTTCAACTGATCCTTCCAACTGATCAGTTCAAACTAGAACTGTTCCGTGATCAGTTGAACCGACCGTGTGTGTCGTCCATAAAATATCTGCTATGTTAACGTCTACTAGCAAAACATTTTGGAATGATATTATAAGGTAAGTACTTTACTATGTGGTAGGAATTATATTCTTCTTAGAAGTCCATCTGAGTAGTTTACGCCTTTTTACTTATGTCTGTTGTCAAATAATTGTTCCAATTGTTAGGGTATAGAGAGCCAGAGAGCCAGAGAAACAAATTGGTAATATATCATGTAGTCATAATCATGCACTTGTAACATTGAATACCAAAGAACTGCCATAACGCTTTTGGAATGGCTTAGCCCAATTTGAAATTTATTTATTTATTCTTAATTGCACACCTTAAATAAAAGGGTTACTAAGGGCGGACTTAATGTCTTTTTATTTTAAATGAGGAAAAATAAGAAAGATATATACTTATATAAAATGTATAGACATGTTTTTCACGTGGTAGAGCCATGCTGCAGTTATATTAGAAGTATAGTTGTAGCACAGAATACCGGCGTAAAATAGGAGCTTAATACTGCTGTGTTGCGTATGGTGAGTGTAGAGAACCGGAGACCCTTTTTACTGGAAACGAGGCGTTCCATCTTAGTCCTCACAGGTGACAACGCATCTGCATTTTTTTGATTCGTAATCGAGGATAGATGTAGATGTCTATGGGCCATAGCAACCACTTAACATCAGTTGGACTGTGTGCTCGTTTGTCACCCTATCCTATAAAAAAACATAACTTACATAACCCATATAACTCCTAAAGTAAAATTATATTTTTAATAACGCTTATAGTGGATGGCTTAGCCAATTACTGATAAAATTTTATAAAATTCTATAATGAGCCTTTGTTTCACTCTATTATTCGTTATGTAGGTTTATAATTTTTTAATAAATTATTGTATTATATTTATCTCTTGGAAAAAAAATTAAATTATCACATTATAACAAAAAATTATTTAAGCACAGAAATACTTTCTCAGAGAGAAGAAGCAGCCTGAAGATGATGAATTATTCTATTAGAAATTATTGTATCACTCTGAATAACTCTCGTCTTATATTGGGATAATTGTATGTCAGGCTCGCGGTATTTTGCTTATTCGCTCCACAACGTAGTGGCGTCGATTGTCTATCAAGCTGATGTATACAAAGCGAAACCAATCAATCAGTTCGATGGAGCTTTGTAAGATAATTGAACTCTTCCCTTAAAGTAGCGATTCGCTAGATAATTACAATAGCAAACCAAAAATTATACGCGACATTTAACACTAAGACCCTATTACGTATCACAAAGTTGGACGTCATTCGAACGACGATCTTTGCCGGTCAGAGGATTAACTCGGAACGGTGCACAACGAGGGTCTCCAGAGTAGACGAGTGGGGAGTGTATGTATTAATAATGGCCGATGTAGTGAATGGAGCACTTACACGCTCCATCGGGAGCTGAATGTGTGACTATCACGTCGCGTCGGGCCAAATCGAATCGTAGCGGTCGGTTCCGCACGCTCCGGATTTACCGTTTGACCGGAAACCTTGTAAAATGGAAGCCCGAAAATTGAATAACATCTTCTATGATATCACAACAACAAATCATAAAAATCCAGAAATAATTAATTTTAGTGCAATCTTGGTATTCACGCGTAAATATTGATTAATTAATGGTTATTATTTTTCATTTTCTGTAACAGAGCTTATTGATTAGTAAAATTATATTACAAATTATACTAAACTGTAATATCTTTCAAATGGATTTTAAAATATTAGATAAATATTGTTTTACTACCATAGTATGTAAGATTTTTTTTTATTAAAAACATGATTTTTAAGTTATAGAAATATTATAAACTGAAAGTGCAGTGACTTAGTTTCCTATTCTAAGCTGTGATATAATATTTTTGTTATTTTTTTTTTAAATTAACAAATATTACATCAATCATCAATCATCAATTTTTAATCCCCTTTGTCATTATTATTATATCTACAGAGGGCAGAGGTAAGGAGGACTACTTAGTGTATGAATACGTCTCCATCGAAATGTGCTAAATTAGGGTAGCACTACAATAGCAGCAGGGCATATTTTAAATTATATATATATATATATATATATATATATATATATATATATATATATATATATATATATATATATATATATATATATAATTTTAAAAAACAAAAGTTCACCAAAAACGCAACGATAAATAATATTTCACACAATATCTTGTCCCCCATATGAGATAGTCCTCCTTACCTCTACCCTCCATAATCCCATCACAAGCCCACTGCTAAATACTTTCACTCACAGTTCACCATAAGCCAAGTATTAGATGGATGCAAACAATTGAATCCTTGACGGCTTACTCTCGGGGTAACATTAGCTATGTCGCTACGAGTCTGTCACACAAAAAAACTTCTACGCCCATGGGTTGTCTGTTTTTCGAGATATACGACAAGATTATTACTTCCGCTGACTAATCCTATGGACTTTGTCAACTACTTTCGTTCTTCTCCAGTGGTCGTCTGTACAGATTTTATCCCGCAGAAATACTCCGAGTATAGATAGATTTTCTTTCTTATACGATTAACAGGTTGGAGAATCCCATGGTCCATGTTCATTTGAAAACCTACCCGTTGACAGAGCCATGCTGCAGCTATATTATAGTTGTAGCATGAATGGGTCGATTGGAATGGATGGACTAGAGAAAGACCATGCTTTCACAGAATACCAGCGTAAAATGATACCTCAATGCTGTTGTGTTTCGTATGGTAAGAGTAAAAAATGGAGACTCCTTTTACTGGAATAGAGGTATTCCATATTAGTCCTAAGGGTTGTCAACGTATCTTAATTTTTCATTCTTAATCGAGAAAAGACGTAGATGTCTATGGGTCACAACATCCACTTACCATCAGGTGGATTATATATTCGTGTGTTAACCTATTCTTTAAAGAAACGAAACATTATTTGGGTCATTAGAGTATTATGAAAAAAAAAAAGAATATTAATTGTTTATGTTAAATTTAAGCGAATATTGCTTACTTAAAAGTGAAGATAAGTTTATTGAAACATAAACAAATAAAGAACGATCACGAAACGAAGATTACCTCTAATGACACTGAATTATACCGACGACTCGAGACAGACGAGTATTGCTGTCGTATGAAAATCGCTGCACTTTGTTGGCTAGTACCTACTCACGTCGATAATGGTAGCAATTACGAGTGCCTTAGCTTTAAAACCATTTATTTTTAACGAGAGCTTGGTTTTTATTTTCACTGACAGGCATTTCCCCATTACTATTTTTGATAACATTTAAAAACATAAATACGTTTTTAAATGTAATGATAAGCCATATTTAGGAAATTGTAATTTCTAGTATTATATGAAACAAAGGCAGTATGAATGGCAGACTCATACTAACAAACGGAGTGCCCGCCCAATAGGTGGTGTAATGACCTGATAAATTGTGCGGAAAGTCGAAAGATACAGGTGACTCAGGATCAATTTCGGGGTATGCTTTTGTCAGCAGTAGACTAATGATGATTAAGATTTAAATAATTACAGTTTTTAAAAATCATTTTGCGCTTTATGGACGAACAAGTCAAAATTAAAAAAATAATATTTATTTTCACATCACATAAATACAAAATGTTTACTTATTCTACACAGCAGTATTTCAGCTGACGCTTACAATAGGAAAACCTAAGTTGTAAACGGCAGTACTTTTCTAGTATCACAATATACAAAAATTACACAAAAATACTAATAAATTTCGGGTAAAATAAAAAGAAAATAATATTTTACCACTTCTAACGAAAACAAGATACCGCTTTGTGTCTAATAAAGTTTATTTATCGAATAAAAGAGCATTTATGTAGGAAAATAAGAAATTATAGGATACAATAGATACAACTAGATGCTTTTTTTACAAAGTTGAACTGGCAAATGAACTTACAGTCCACAGTGATGGTAAAAGGCTACTGCAAGAGAAGATTACAGATTAGACTTGCAACGAATTGTATATTAGGCCACGCGCCGAAACTGAATATTCTGCGGGCTTCCTGGCGGAATAGCCGCATATTAGGCAAAAGTATTCGGCCGAGAAGGAAGAACTGTTTTTTATTCAGAGCATCTATTCTCGGAAACTGGGAATTTCTACGAGAAGAAAATTAGTAAATTACTGCCTGAAAATGTATAAAAATTAGTCTTTCTGCACCATAATTTTCCACTTTAATTACGATTATTTAAGTGCATGGACATTTATCTGAGACCTTTTTGTTGTTTTTTATAACACGGAAGTTGATTATGTACCTGTCACTACTTTAACCATTGTAATGAAAATACATCATTATTTTTATATAAATCAGTTTTTAGAACATCTTAATTCCATAAACTCTAAAATTCAATTTACTATGGAGTTAGAGGTAAATAATTCCTTAGCTTTCCTAGATGTGTTAGTCATCCGAAATCTTAACAACACCATAGGTCACACTGTGTATAGAAAAAAGACCCATCCAACCGATACTTAAATGGTGAATCTCACCATCATCCTTCAAGTTAGCTACCGAGGGCAAATCTTTGTTACAGAGAGCACGAGGGATCTGTGACAGCAAACACCAGGCCGCCGAGCTTCAGCACGTCAAGCAGGTTCTGCACGACAACAAGCATCGGTTCTCGCGCCTCCGTCATAGTGACCGAGTGAAGCCGGCCACAGTCGAGCGTGTGCCTGCTGTACTACAATATGTCAGAGGTGTCACAGACAAGATTGGCTACATCTTGAAACGAGCTTCTATTAGAACATTCTACAAGCCGCCGAAGAAGATTAGTCAGTTCTTACTATCCGTCAAGTGTCATATACCTCTACAAGATGCAGGAGTGTACAAGCTTGATTGTGATTGTGGTCTCTCATATATAGGGCAATCAAAGAGATCGATTAGAACACGCGTAAAAGAACACATAGCTGACGTGAAGCATCAACGTTCCGGGAAGTCTGCAGTTTGCGATCATATCCTAGATGGCCCCAACCATTACATCAGATTTGATAGACCACACAAATCCTCGCAAAAGAACATCGATTCCTACCAAGGATGATACGTGAGGCTATTGAAATAAAAAAAAACTTCCTAATTTCAATAGAGAAGGAGGTTGGGTACTACCATCTGCTTGGGATCCTATAATTAATAAAATTAAAATTAAACCCAAGCATACCACTGCAAGACTTCAAAACACAGTGAGTTCATTCTGCGTAGATCGGACCAAAGACAATAATTAAAAAGCTGAAGGTACTCCGGGTTAACTTTGACATCGAGACGTCAGTCACCTCAGTCCCCCGTGACCATGGGTGCTGGAAAGCACCCGAAACGTCGGGTACTAAAAATAAAATAAATAAAACGCGATAAAATCCGTAAAAGTAGTTTTAATCAATAAATCAGTATTTACTATTTAACCAAATATTACAGCTTGCTTGTCATAATTGAGGATTAATATGGAATGTCCCTCGCAGCCTCCAAACAAAGTAACAACTCCTCGTCAAAAAAGAAGTTCTACCATCTATATATATATATATATATATAATTTTATCTATATATATATATAAATATATAAAAAGTTTGGTCGAACTTGAGAGATAGGATAGTTTTTTTTCCCATGCGTGACCCATTTTTTTTTTGCGAATAAGGATTTTTAATAGGACATGACAAGGGGTCGTCGAAAAAGGCAGAACAACGTCTGCCTGGCAAGCTAATATATATATATATATATATATATATATATATATATATATATATATATATATATATTTGTATATATATCGTTAGGAAACCAAAATATTTTATGGGCCTAGTGGAGTCCGCCGGCATGCAACAGGGCTACAATTTTTTTTTTAAATGAGAGCCTGTGCCCAACTGTGGAAGTATGTGGTGTATGTATGTGGCTTTTAATTAACCGTTGTCATCTTTTTCACAAACATACAGTCCATTTACGAGTATATTAAATCAGTTTACGAAACTTTACTTGAGTCATACTGTGGACTTTCATACTTCAATTCTCGACGGAAATAAATATTGAGTAATAATGTGCACGAGTCGATACGAATATGAAATTTGTTTTCTCGTATTACAACCAATTTTCTGCATTTTCGTTGAACCTTGCTTGTTTGTTGTAAAAGTAGAAAGTTGACGACGAAACGAAAAGTTCCATTGAAAGTCAATTTTCGAAGTTGTTCATTGAAGAACGCGGAAAGCATCTCGAGTCTCGAAACGCTCGCGCCCTTTGCATACAAGAGACAGCCTCGCACGTGATGCCGAATGCCAACTGTGCGAGTATTCTGAATATATGAATAGACGATCTGTAGTTCAGGAGCTAAGTATATTAAGGCAACTATTAATTTCAGTTGTCAAACCTACACACTCAAGGTCAAGAAATAATAAACATCTTTTTACTATCTATTGAGGTTGAAATTTAAGTTCCATTAAAGTTTAAATATGTCGTTAAGATAAGAAGAAGATACATGAGATTTTATGTAATGTATATAAGATTTAAAGACAGAATAGCCGCCAGAAAGTACTTACAATATAATAACAATTTCAATCCAACTACGTTTGTATAACTTATTTGCTTGCGTTTGAAGTATATATATACCTGGTGTTTCGATGTTTACATACGCATATTGTGTACTACTGTTGATATACATTATAAAAAAATCAATTTTATTTGAATTGAGCAATCTTCGATTCCTTCAATATTCTGCCAAGTTATATTGTCTTAATTAATCTTAAAAAAGATAATAATAAACGTAAATTCGCGTCTGCGGTCAAATAAATCAAATTGTAACTAATAAATGGTAAATACTAAAATTTTTCGTGTGACCCCTGTTTTTAAGTAATTCATATTATTGCAGCGACATGGTAAAGCCACGCTGCAGTTGTATCATGGTCACAGGATTGGCTAGACCAAGGAAGGATTATGTTTTCACAGAGTGTAGAGAATCTTTACTAGTAACCACGTATTCTATTTTAGTCTATAGATGTAAAAACGCATTACTATTTAGATTCTGAATGGATGGATCGATGATAGGTATATATAGTACATGACATCTATTTTCAATCCGGTTGGCTCTGTGTTGGTTTGTTACCCATATTTCTATGAAAAAAAAAAATAACTTGTGATAACAACTTCAGCGTCAAGCGTTTTTAGAAATACGGGGACGACTAAAACACAATGCATTCTAGAACTAAATATTTGTAATTTTAAACGAATAGTAGCAAAGGCTTGGATATGGATTTAAGATTTGCAACTTAACGGTCTAAGTTAGTACAAAATCTTACCTGAATTATTATAAAATATTAGTGATTACAATTACAAGTATGCTAGCACTGTAAACCTTAATTCTTTAATCTTGCATAATTGTTTATTTATCTAAAGTCGTTTTGTTTGGTTACGGAATTTAAAAAAAACATTTTTATGCAATGTGCATAACAAAAGTTGATCCAATCTGAAAAATGTTTCTCTGATATTCATTCTATGAATAGGATTTATTACATATTTTCTTAAACAAGTAACAAGTAAAAAATCAAAAACCCACACAGAATCACTGTACAATTAATGACTAAATAAAATAAACTGAATGACAGTGACAGCGTTTATTAACTTAATTTAAATTAATTCATAACACTAAATAAATCCAAAATGTGCTAATAGATTCATCAAAAAGCAAGTAGAAAAATATTCATGGAAATGAATGCAGCTCAGGGAATGAAGACAAACTGCGGCTAGGGTTACAGGCTGAGTGTTCGGCAGCATCATGAAGATGTATTATGTAAAGAGTAAATACCTAACGGAGATCGCTCCATATCTTTCTCATTACGACTTCAACCAAAGTTTTTATATAAAAATACAATGGGAATCTGAAAACTGGATTCAATTGTGACGTGAAACGTAAATATAAACATAAATTTTTAAAATTAACATAATTTAAATTCAAAAACAATTTTTGGTTGCAGTTTGTTTTAAGTTGGCGAATTATTTGAATAGATAACATTGAAGAAACTTTGAGTATCGTTAGCACAGAAAATTCGTTTTTTGAATTAAAAAAGGACAAGTGCTAGTAGTAGTCGCGCTTTGAGGATTCCGTATAAACTTAATTATACACACATACATAGTGCATCCATTCCGGATAGTATAGGTAAGGTAAGAACCAAACATTGCTCTAACGAAAAGGTAAGTCCAATTGAAGGTAAAATTTAACTTTGCTGTGGAAGTAAACGTTCTCGGGTTCTACGGGAAGTATTCTATAGGTTTTGAGGTGTGAGTTTCCTAGTATTAAAATATGTGACAATAATCGCCGTATCTTTTGATTATTTACATCGCCAAGAGACTATAGACGTTAGTATTTGATATTATATTAAATTACCTTGCCTGTTTCTGAGAAGGGTCGACACACAAACGAAAGCACGGACAGGCGGACGGACGGAAAACCAAGTGAACCTGAATCTATAAGGGTTCAGGTTTTTCCTTTTGAATTCGCGACCCTAAAAACACAAAATTAGTTTATAATCGATTTTTGAAAAATGTTGCTTGAATTATTTGGTAAGTAATTCTAATTATGGTGAGCAATTACCCTGGGTATTATCTTTTTTAAATTCATGTTATAAATCGTTTTTAATACATGTATATGGTAAAGTTTTTCGAATTAATACTGTTATAAAAATTTTTGGGTGGGAAATCAGGTAATAATCGGTATCTCGTAAATTGATATGTTTATGATCGTCAAATTCAAGGTACTTTGAATTCATAATTCATTCTACAAAATAACACAAATCCATCGTTGAAAGTAATTTTACTTAGTCATTTCATACCGAAACCCAGTAGGTGTTGACCATAATTCATTCTTTACACTTTTAAGGCTTATGAAGGATGTGTAGGTCATAGAGGCCAGGTGTAAGACGCGTGCGCTTCCGCTTCCGTGAAGACTGGTGTGGGCTTGTGTCGCCCATTCTCAACGAACAGGTGGACAGTATTGATTAATGGTGTTATTATAATCCCCCTTCGTCGAGAACTTACAATGCATTGAACCAATTTGAAACATTTAAAAAGAATTCAAAATATCCAAAATGTTAAAATGATTGCAATCAACTTGTTCGAATAAATACGATTTACGAGTATGACATTCAACAGGTTAATTTTATAAATTACAAGTTGTAACACTATTTCACGCACTGTGTTTGAATTTTCCAAAATTCTTTCCTAGTGGGTGCCTACGTCGAGAAAGGTGTATATATGTCAAATTTCAAGGCAATCGGGCGTATAGTTTTCGAGATCTCGTGATGAATCAGTGAGTTGGTGGTCTTTCGTTCATGTATAGCCGGATTAATAATTTATGTAAAATTGTGATATGTTTTATTACGAGTATAGTCTGAATGTTTTGATAACATTGCTTTTTTAAGTAATGTAAATAAAAACGAAATAAGTTAAATGTCTTTCTTTATTTTAGAGAATTTAATGCTTTTAAAAAAATGGTTACACGGTGGCAGTGAATACATTTACACGAACCACTTCCGAACCCCCCCATAACTAATTTGAATCCTAACTAATAGTAGTAAGTTCCATGAATAAACCTATTATGGTTTTTAAGTTATTAAATACAGCAAAGAGCCTGTTTCATCACTCGCTATTCCACTGATTGAATGACTTATCATTAAAAACTTACGTCACTTCAAAGTGACTTCGAAACTTACGATTTAGCCTATAAGGCGTTAAAAAAAGAAAGAAAAAACTGAAAACCATGTCATTAATTTACATTCGGTGATGACATTTAATTCTTATATTTTAAATTAAAAAAACAGCCAAGTGCGAGTTAGACTCGTGCATGATGGGTTCCGTACCATTACTACCTACGCAGTACCTACATACATATTACAAGATTTAATACTATGTATGTTAAGGTACTGTGTAGGTAGAATATAGCAATACAAACTATGTGAGAATTTCAAGTCTTTATTTGTTGCCATTATTAAGAACGAGCAAAACATATTTATAGTAAGGGAGCCCCTTTAATTATTTTTTTTAATTACTTGTTTGTTATAGCGCTTACAGACATACACAAATTGTGAAAAGTTCAACTGTCTACCTATTACGGATCATGAGATACAGCCCGCTGACTGACGGACGGACGGATGGATGGACAGCGGAGACTAAGTAATAGAGTCCTGTTGGACTCTTTCACACTTCGGGTATGGAACCCTAAAATAAAGAACAGTAAATCGTAAACTTTACTGTTCGTAGTAAGCTTAATAAATATATAGGATAAAACTTTAAAAAAGTTAATGATATCCCACCGTCATTGTGTGATGGTGGTGTAAGAATATCCATTATTACACCAGCACTACACCTTACACTTCTCCCGTGAGTGTCGTAAAAGGCATCAGAGTAATTCCTTATAACAACTAAAAATAATATAAAACTGCAGTTGCCAACTCGACTGCCAAGCGTGGCAACTATGGCAACTATGAGACAATTTGTTGGGGAGGTCTAACTTCAGCAGTGGTCTGGTAAGAAGGATAGCTTGATATCCCACCAAAAACATAAATACGTAAGGGGGCCAAGTTCGGCTCAAACAACTTTCAACTGATAAATGAGTTGAGAACTGAATGGGCGCCAAGCTCTCTTAGCAGTGCCAGGATCGTTGTAAACTCTTGCAGATTTTATGATTTTTTTTAAATAGTATAGGGTGACAAACGAGCCCACAGTCCACCTGATGGTAAGTGGAAGCTGTGAACCATAGACATTAACATTTATCCTCGATTAAGGATCAAAATGCAGATGCATCGTCACCCTTAAGGACTAATATGGAATGCCTCATTTCCAGTAAAAAGTGTCTCTGGTTATCTACACTCACCATACGAAACATAGCATTTCACGCTGGTATTCTGTGAGAGCGTGGTTCTTTCCCGGTCGAGCCGACCCTTTTGTGCTACAACTATACTACTAATATAACTGCGGTATGGCTCTACCACGTATAAAAATCTCTACCACGTATAAAATTAAGTAACTGATACGGGGCTGGAGGATACGAGCGTGAAACTCGGTCAGATCTTAAGTATTTTATAGGCTAAGTCGACAATCATATATGTATATCTTTTGTACCTAACTTGCCTCCCTTTCACATTAGTGTATTTAGTGTAATTTCTCTGTCAGCGTATTCGATCATTTATAATTTACAATTAAAAAAAGAAATATAGTTGAGTGACCAAACAGAGTCAGTCTGAGCGAGATTAGAATGGCTCTCCACCACCTTAAAAACGGCAAGGCCCCGGGCGAGGATGGAATTACAGCGGAGCTTCTGAAAGCGGGTGGAACACCGGTACTTGAAGTCCTTCAGAAGCTCTTCAATTCCGTCCTCCATGGTGGTACTACTCCGGAGGCGTGGAGCAGAAGCGCGGTGGTCTTGTTCTTTAAGAAATGCGACAACGCTCTCTTGAAGAACTATAGACCGATTTCCCTCCTGAGCCGCGTCTACGTGCTGTTTTCGAGAGTCATTACGAATCGTCTCGCACGCAGACTCGACGACTTCCAGTCTCCCGAACAAGCCGGTTTCCGAAAAGGCTTCAGTACCATAGACCACATACATACCCTTCGGCAAATTGTACAGAAGTCCGAAGAGTACAATCTGCCACTTTGCCTGGCGTATGTGATTTGATTCCGTCGAAATTTGGGCGGTGCTACAGTCTCTTCAGCGGTGCCTAGTTGACTGTCGGTATATTGAAGTGCTGAAGTGTTTATACAGTAGGGCTACGATGGCTATCCGAGTACAGAACCAGAGTACGAAACCTATCCAACTCCAGAGAGGTGTAAGACAGGGTGATGTTACATCCCCGAAACTCTTCACCGCTGCGTTGGAAGACGTTTTCAAGCAACTGGACTGGAAAGGATACGGTATTAACATCAATGGCGAGTACATCACTCACTTTCGATTTGCCGACGATATAGTCCTTATGGCAGAATCGCTGGAGGACCTTAGCACTATGCTCAATGGCCTCAATGGTGTCTCCAAATGGATAGGTCTTAAGATGAACATGGACAAAACAAAGATCATGTTTAATGTCCATGTCACACCTATGCCGGTAGTTGTTGGGAGCACTATGCTCGAAGTTGTTGACGAGTACGTTTACCTGGGACAAATAGTCCGACTAGGTAAGTCCAACTTCGACCGAGAGGTCAATCGACGGATTCAACTCGGCTGGGCAGCGTTCGGGAAATTACGACACATCTTCTCGTCAGGTATACCTCAATCTCTGAAAACTAAAGTGTATAACCAGTGCGTGTTGCCAGTGATGACTTACGGATCTGAGACGTGGTCCTTCACCGCTGGCCGTATGAGGACGCTCTAGGTCGCTCAGCGAGCTATGGAGAGGGCTATGCTCGGAGTTTCTCTGCGTGATAGACTCAGAAATGAGGATATCCGCAGTAAAACCAGAGTGACCGACATAGCCCAACGGACGTAAGCTGAAGTGGCAATTGGCCGGCCATATAGCTCGAAGAGCCGATAACCGATGGGGAAGAAAGGTTCTCGAGTGGCAGCCTCGTACCGGTAGGCGTAGTGTAGGGAGACCCCCCACTAGATGGAGTGACGACCTGGTAAGACATGCAGGAAGTCGATGGATGCAGGTGGCTCAGGACCGTGCTTTGTGGCATTACTTGGGGGAGGCCTATGTTCAGCAGTGGACTTGTGAAGGGCTGTAATGATGATGATGATGATGATGAGCCAAACAAAACTATATTTACAGATTTTATCGCGTTTAATAACTCATTTTTAATTCCCGACGTTCAGGTGCTTTACAGCACTCATGGTCTAGGAAGTAAAACATCTCATGGAACTGAGATGTTTTACTTCTTAATGTCATAGTTCTCCCGGTTACCTTCAGTTTTTGGATATTAATTTTTGGTCTAATCTACGTAGATTGGACCAAAAAAAATTAACTGTGTAATAAAAGAAGAGTGTGGTTTGCAAGATGATGCGGTGACCAGGATTAAGAAAGGAATGCTTCGGTGGTTTGGTCATGTAGAAAGAATGAATGCGGAAAGACTGACAAAGCAAATATATGTTGCAGAAGTGAATGGAAGAGTCGGAAGGGACGTCCTAGGCGGAAGTTTGTCGACCAAATTGGCGATATACTAAAAATGGGCCAAATTAAGAGTACCCTTAACCGACGAGCTTGTATGCGTAGGTATATGGATGTGGAAGAGGCGAGAAAGGAATGTCAGGATCGTGCTAAATGGAAGTCTGTAGTCTCTGCCTACCCCTCTGGGTGACAGGCGTGAGTGTTTATGTTTGTTTTTAAAAAAAAATAATAATATTCGAAAACGGAAGGTGGCCGGGCTAATATATGACATTGGGACGTTAAACATCTCAGTCCCCCCTTGACCATGGATCCTGTAAAGCACTCGAAAGGTCGGGAATTAAAAATAAGTTAAAATAAGTTATTAAACCCGATAAAATACGTATATATAGTTTTATTCAATGTGTAGTGTTCGCGTAAATTTAAGAAATCATAATCGAGTAATATTATTTTTGATAGTATGTAATGTTATTTTATTATATTTTTTTACTATATTGTTGTGGTTCTATATAAATACTTTACGTTATACTTTATTTATTTATACTTCTTAATAAATTATATATTACAACGTCAATATTTAGTTGTATCATCTTAATTAGATACTTATTAAATTGCTATGTTTAAAGTAAGCATAAATTTAAAGCTTGATTCATGCATATATCCACACGCTTGAAACATTTTCTTTCCTGTTATATTAACATCTTCAAATATACATGCATGACTTGCTGGCTCTGGTTTCATTTTAGACAAAAATGTACTCTTAATTTATTGAACTGATTATGCTTTTCCCGTTTAGACATCATTAGTTTATGGGCTTAATTATGTAGGTATAAGATTCGCATGATTTTAAGTATCAGTAACAAAGTTGTTGTGTAGAGTCATCCTCACGTTTCTCAGAAGGTTTTGGGCAAGGAAGCGTCCGCAGCACTATCTTAAAGCGTGCGTATGTTTTCGAAATATTTATTAACTTTCTGAGAAATGCAGGTTTCCTTACGCACAGCACATTGCCCTGAATAACGCTCTAATATACTTTTATAAGAACATAGGTAAAATAAAGTCATGTAAACGAATCATTTAGTAAATTTTGAATTTAAACCTTAGAAATATTAAAATGAAACAAGGACCTGAAATGTTTATGTCACAAAGAGATATAGCAAGACGCGGATATTACCAAGCTACCAGAAAGTTGACGGACAGGAAGACATTATTATGTTATGGTGCTGAGAGAAGAAGAAAAGGGAATATATTTACGCGTATTGCATAATTATTAACACAATCAAATACTTCGCTTTTAGCATAAGTAAAAACTTCGTATTTAAAAAAAAAAAAACTTCTTAAAAATAATAATAACAAGAATATCAATGTCTATAACTGTATTAATAAACTTGTATTGTGTTTATTTTGACTAAATACAAGTAATAAAAAACACAAATAACGTAAAGCGTACTGTTTAACAAAATAAATTAAAGCAAGGAACATTGTAGCCTTCGTATTATGAGAAAAGTTAAAAGTAGGGGCGCAGACAAAGTACAAAATAATTTAATAATAGCTATGAGCTTTACTTGAAATTTCCAACTGGATCTTTATGGTATGAAAATAATAAACCGTTGGATGCGCATCTTGAAAATACACGTCGTTACTCACGGAAAGGAGAACAAGAACAAAATTTCCGCCGGTCGCCATTGCAGCGAGTCCGTATGTGTATTGTTGCAATTTCAAAAATTCCCATTACCGTGGAGCGTGAAAAGCAGCGAAATAAGGAGCAACGGACAATGGGAGCTATGGCACAGAATAAATAATAGTACTACGTAGCTATGGGCAGCGTAGTTAGTGGCCGGTCTCCAAGCAACGACTCATGCCAGTGCTTTCCACACAGCGAATTTTACTCAAACGGTGTAGTATCTATATGGTTTAATATGCTTCAAAGATGTTGCTCTTGGTGTTATCGTTTATTTTTATGACTGAATCGTAAAGTCGCAGGAATATAATAATGGTCCAACTGGAATTTATGAGATTTAATAATAATATCGGAAATGTCTGACAATTTAACAGGAATTGTATTGAATGGTACTGATAATATGGATTGTAGGCTTTATCATTATCAAACCATGTAATTATGCATCAGGTTACTTTTCCCGTGTAATTATATATATATATATATATATATATATATATATATATATATTTTTATTTTTTTTTAACTAAAAAATAGTTATATTTAAATTTACTCATACTTATTTTGAATTTAGTAACCACAATTTAGGATTTTTTAAATAATTGATATTAATATGGACGGTATTTTTTCCAGGGAATGGACGAGAGCATCTTCGTTGCAACAATTTAAAATAAAATTTGAATAAAACTGAATTCATCAACCATACTACCAAGTGTGGCAAGTGGCAACTATGGCAAAATCCCTTCCAATCTATAGGAAGATCTATGTTCAGCAGTGAACTTTTATAGGCTATAATGGATGGATGAAATATTTTTATGTATTCAAGTGACGAGAATTTATGAGTTTTATTTCAAATCTTGGTGGCGCTGCGTCGAAACGTTTGGTTGGCTGCGACGCTGCGGGGCCGCAAATTCGAATTTCTTACGGTACAAGTGATAGTATGGCGCAAAAATAATTGTTCCAAGTCTGGATGTTTATCCATGTTCAATTAACGTATAAACATTAAACACCAGCACCTCTAAGATGTAAGAAAAAATCGAGTAAGGTAAGGTAATAAATTTATTTAGGCCTTTCTTAGTTTTTTTAGTTGTTTTGTGAGAAAATCTTTTACCCCAAATTTCAATTAACTCGTTGATGTCTTAAAAAACTATGGAAGTAAGAAATATGTAAGTAATTTAATACTGTGTTGTCACTAAGACTACTTGATTGTTTAACTATTGTGTCTATTTCGTGAAGAAGAAAACTGTTAAAGATAAAATATAGTAGGTATTGTATTTCATATCTATAAATTCTAAACGTATTTAAAATTTATTGTTAGAATGCTATAACTAAGTAGAACACGTGGACAGTGAACAATTAAGCTTGGCTTGAATAAAAGTCATAACACTATATAACTATATTATATAAACTAGATGGGCTAAAACTTATAGAGAGCCGTGGTAGCTCAGATGGTTAGCACTCGCTGTAAATTTCACAATACGCGAGCAAACCGGGTTCTATCCCCGACGGCACCAATGAAATTGTTATTTGCAATTTTAAGTGCTGATTCACCACGCGCTCGACGTTGAAGCAAAATATCGCGAGGAAACCTGCGTATGCCTGAGAAATAAGAAAAAAAATATTTCAAAGACATGTGAAGTTCACCAACACGCTTTGGGGCAGCGCGGCGGACTATTCCTTGCCCTTAAACCCTCTGAGAAATGAGAGGAAGTGTGCGGGGATATAGGCTGTAACTTTTAAAATATATATTAATTGATTTTTGTACCTATTCAGTATTATGAAAAAATATATGTGTAGAAAACTTCAAAGATCTTTTAATTAAAATTACTATTCCAATATAACGCTCAATAAAAAACAAACAAAAGAAGTTAGCAGGAAACATCATTATACATATGCTTTAAAGTTTAAACACTAACGTATTCCCTTCTCTGTGAGGAAATTTACTACTGCTTAATGCGCTACCGCATTATCATACTATTCTTTGTGTTCTCACATTACGGAACAATATTTCACGCGACTCGATAGACACTATGTACGCCACTTAACCGGACACAAGCTACACGGAGAATTTATTGTGTATACCGCGCCTGATAAAACGTAGACAATAGCATATCAGATGGCGCGGCGATCGGCTGCTACACGTGTATGCTTTTAGCTCTAGACTTCGACACCCAATTACGTGTTCCCCGTCGCTCGCATCGTTCATCACGGACAAATGAACGCCTGTTTTTTATTACACGCATTGGACGAACAAAAAATTGGAGGCAACTTGGGAAAGTAAATAGGTTAAATAAGTTAGCTGACGCAGAGCAATTCAGGTCGCTATAAAGTTCGGTTTTATCGCCTAATGTATAAAATAATCGAGATTTGAGAATTTTACTAAGCACGATTTAAAAACTTCGTTCTCCAAAATTTGTTAATGAAAGCTAAAGATTTCTAGAAGAAAAGTAAACTAAAGAACTGTTCATTTTTTAAAGAGAGAAGCTATTTCCCACGACTTCGCACGCGTGGTTTTTCATGGGTTTTATTTTATTTGCACGGAACCCTAATTCTTTTTCTAAAATGAATGTAGCCTAAGTTACTCCTTATAACATCAGCTATCTGTCCGTAAAGTCGCGTCAAAATTGATTTGATTTTTAAAAATTATGTTCTTGTTATAACTACCATATATAATTTCATATGCATTTAGTTGAAAGCTGTTATTTTCACATTACAAATAGACACTTTAATTTTATTTATTTGTATTGATAAAGATGACATACAAAAATTATTCAAGTTTAATTATTTATTTTATCAAGAATACATACCGACCATACCTAACTTTTCTAGTTATGCTTAAAACGTACCATCTAAAGGTTTTCAAAGTCACGATTTTTTTAAAATCCGTAACTATTATTTCGCTACTATTTTTGTAGAAGTTGTTTTACTTTTTAATTAAAGACAACGTGTCTAATTTAATAATAGTTCTAAGTACAAACCTCCTTTGAGGTTTTTCTAGTGTACAATTACTCAGTAATTTAAAATTTTTGATAATAATACAAGGAAGGATAGAAGGATATTTTAACAGCAAATAAAATAAATAGAATTGAGCATTCCATTATTATCTTTGTTAATTAAAAGAAAGTATTGTATACGTCAAAAACAAACAACATGTGCTCGGATTTATTAGATACGCCATTTGAAATAAGCGATTTGATACCCAAGTTAACAGTCATCTTTCCAATTAAGCCTCTGCGCGTAACTAATTGTGTCATTTATACAAAATCTAAACAGCCGTCGGTTGTCACGTATTCATCAACGCGAGGGTGTGAATTATTGTATGAAGAAATTCATAAACGCTATAAAACTGGAACTGCGACAAAAAAGGTGAAGTTGAAATAATAAAACGCGGGGTGTGAAGGGCCCCGCCCTAGGAAGCGCGGTCGCAGTCATTAAGCATCAAGCGTCGTCTTCGTTGCTTGCGCTGCCTTCATTTTTCACGCGTCAATGGACAAGTCTCAAACTACGAGCGCGATATAAAATCTGATGTGTTCGCTGGTACCTGTAAAGGTGGAAAGATAATGGTTTTCAGTCACCCATTTGTTTTGCTCTGTTCGTGAAGATATTTGTATTTTAGCTTTTATGGGTATTCTTTTCCAGCGACGGAGCATACGAACATGCCAACAGTATCAAAACCATATGTGAAACAATATGTGTAATGTGAAATTGTCGCTCTTTGACAACATATATAAGACTGATAAATACATATTATATAAATCACGCGGCTCAGGGATGAGAAAACCCGTTTCTACCGCTGCATGTCTTAGTTTCGAAGCCCAGTCGCCGCTAATATTTGTTCAAAACACATACGTTACGTGTCGTTGTTTGTTAGTTTATGGGCCTGGATATGTCGTGTTTGTTTGCGTGCTTTTATCTTATCGCATATTTATATAAAACTCGTGTATATTAACTTATTTTATGTTCCCAACGTTTCGAGCATTTTTTTTATAGGATAGGGTTACAAACTAGCACACAGTCCACCTGATGGTATTAAGTTGTTGCTGCGGCCCACTATTTTACGCTGGTATTCTGTGAGATCGTGGTCCTTCCCCGGTAGAGCCGACCCATTCGCACTACAACTATACTATTAATATAACTGCAGCATGGCTCTACCACGTATGTACTTGTTCTACTTTTGTTGTTGTTTGTACTTTACAGCACCCATGGTCACGGGGAGTTGAGGTATTCGACGTCTATGACATTGGACCGCAGCCCCCCCCTCCGCCGCTAAATTATCTAAGAAATCATGATCTTATCGCATAAATGTTTACAAGTAAGTGCTTCTGTCTGTTTTCGAAAAATTGTCGTTGCTGTCGAAAATTGGGCAGGAATATATTATATATAAGTATTAGGAAATATGCGTGCGTGCAACAAATATTATTTGAAACTTTAACATAAATTATTTAATATTGTCTGTTGTAATTTTTATACTTGTTGCGTTATGTGGGTAGAAAATTACGGACGGTGGGATGTGTTATTTTGTCCAGACTTTTGGCATAAGATGTTTCAATATCTCTTTAAGAAATCAGTAATACATTTAAAGTATGCTTTATAGGGTGAACCTATTGATCAGGAAATAAAAGGAATAACTGTGTTACAAAAAAGGTACAATTATGTCTCTTTTCTTTTAAAAACAAAAACGTTAAAATCAACAATATTAGTATTCCTTGGCCTAATTTCATATTATTAGAGAAAAACTAATATTTTTAATTTTTTTTATAACACTATGTTTGCATCAGTTTATATGAAAACAATTCTCAGGATATTATTAGTGTCAAAAGGCTTCAGCATTCCAATTCAGACTTGACAAATTTAGCTTCTGGTGTTACACCCGGAAAATAGTTAATAATATTTTCGGCTTTAGTTAGAACATTCTGTCAAAGAAGTGCTCTTTTCTCAAGCTGCACAAGCTTTACGAGTACGAACTTAATAAGAAATACGAACCTTAAGACTTGTGGAACTTTATGAATCCTGTTATAGATGTTCTTGCTACGGCAATGAAAGGCTGTGAAATCGTATTTTACTTATAATTGAAGTTATGTGGTATTTATTGGTGATATCATGATCTGAGATAAGATATTGTGATGGTGGATTTCCTGTGCCCGCTAAAACAATCTTCTTCTTCAGTGCATGCCTGATCAGATGGTGTAAAATACGTAAGTAGCTTCTTCAATTTTTGACAATATAAACTATCGTTCTCTTTCAAATAAATCTCTATTTGTTCAAACTACCAACAAATTATTAGATAAAAAAAACTTTATGAAAACATAAAACCCAAGAAAATAACACGTAAATCAATGACAAAATATCAAAATCTATAGAATTATATAAAATTCTAACATTATTATAGGTGTAAAATTCTTACATTAAATATAGTAGAATATAGTCGTGAGTGTGGTCGCTGTCCAACTGATTTCTTATTAACAATGCCCAGAGCAGTAAATTAACTCATACTACAGAGAAAAACGGCACTGTCACGTGTTGTCACAAAGTTATAGGAAAACTAAAACATGTTCGGTCATTTTGACGAAGCCCCCATGACGCCGGGTTCATATAGATCTATAAGGGAGTGCATCTTATGAAACTCTGAATATAGAAGTAAAAGGTTTGTTTATACGAGTATTGTACGATTTTTGTGTAAACGAGTTTATGCTAAAATAATTGCGGCTCTTGCTACTTAGCTAAATTTAAGGTTTCACAGACTTTAAAGAACGAGAGATAAACAATCACAGTAAAATAATTTAACCTGTATTGTATATCAAATTTAAAACATGTTTTACGAAACATTTATGTGTTACTACATCAAAATAATTAAATACAAATTGCGCAGCATTTTGATTAAGCTGATGTAGAACCTATGCATAATTATATTTCTTCTTTATAAGGAACAGCTTTTCATAATGTCTACTCAAAGAAATAATTTAACCAATTACTCACAGGAATAAAGCTTACAAGAGGATGTTTGATTCGAATTAAATTATTGTCCTGTTAGCAAATTTATGTTTTGAACAAAAGTCACGCGCTTCAATTATGCACCCCTTCAAAATGTTGCAGAAATTGGATGTAAATAAATATACTATGTTTAAAATAGCTAAATGTTACTTCTTAAACTATGTTTCAATGTGTGTTAATGCAAAATACCTACTTAGGTTAGTGAAACTGTTATATTAGCTCGAATTTTAAGGTTATATAGTAATTGCTTACACTCGAAAGTATACGAGTACAGTGGGGAATACTAAAAGGAATACGCAAAATTTTATGCAGTTATGCCTTCCTATAGATGCCTATGGTGTTTTCAAATATATTATTCGATTATAATGCCTGTTAAGAAACCTAATGTAACTAATTCAGTACTAGTAATATTATAGACCACTATAACAGTTTCTTCTTTAATGTAGGCTAACTATAGAACGGAATGATAATGGAAGAATAAGGGATATGAATATGAAAAAGTCAATGAACATGTATACCTACGACAAATTGACCGACAAAGTTAGTCAAAAGAGAAACATCCAACACGTAATGTTTTGAAACAAATCGCTTAAAATAAATCACACAACATGTTTTGTTGATGATGGCGTTCGCACTCACAAAAACTGTGTAAAATTTTCAACAGATATTCAAACTTATCTTCCAACATGATAATATTTCTACAAATTTGCTTTCAAACATTTTGTTTCTGTAGTTATTAAGATATAATAAAGTTAAAATATGTAATGTATAATAAACTGTCAAACATTTCAACACAACATGTTCTTTGACTATGCAAACGATTTTTGATACATTGGCAGAATACAATATTTAAAACATGTTTTTTTTTGTGAAAATCGCGTCAGTGCAAACTCACGGTAAAAAGTTTTTAACAAACCCAACTTGGCAGAGCAGCGTTCGTAAGACATATATTCTTGTCACGTATCCCTCAAAACGTGTAAACAAGAGTGTATAACCAGTGCGTTTTGCCAGTGATGACATATGGTTCTAAAATGGAGTATGTAGTTACTGGCCGTATGAAAGAGCTTAATATCGCTCGGCGAGCTACGAAGAGATTCTTGTTTCTTTTCATGTTAGAATTAAATATGAAGACGTCCGCACTAGTACTGCTGTATTGTTTGAAGAACTATCTATTAAAGGTTCTCGAGTGGCAGCCTCGTAACAGTAAACGAACTGAAGGGAGGCATCGTCCCACTACATGAGTGACGACCTGGTAAGAATGCCGATGTGTTTGTCTGTGGTTCGGAACCGTATTTTGTGACACTCCTTTCTGAAGGCCTATGTTCAGTAATAGATGTGAGGGCTGAATGTAAAGATGATGATTAAAGAAAGATGATTATAAACTGGTTTCGGTGTGATGGTCTTATTAAGAAAGAAAGAAGGAGCTATTTCATAATTGTTTGTATGACAGTAAGTGTCCTGTATTAAGTTTTGCAAAATATAAGAGGTCTTTAAGTAAAAAAAATTGATCATATAAATTTAAAATTTAGATTTTATTGTAATGTAATGGGCACCTGAAGGTGTATACATCTGACGATTTGTTTATTTCGTAAAAAGAATATATTTTTTAACATTAAATTACTGTTTCAAACATTGATGTAATAATATATTACATTTTCAAATTAAGTTACTTATTGAGTACGTAGACGCAATGTTTGACAATCAATTCTGTTTTGTTGCGTAAAAAATAATAGTCAACTCGACGCCGCAGTCTTTTCCCCTGTGACATATATCGAGGCGGCATCATGTGTCACAATGCCGATAGACATCAGTTCCTGTCGCACCGTAATACTAAAGTGATTTTTATTACATTCGATACGGTTGCTTTGTTCCAGGCCCTTCTGCGGCGATAAGTCTCGGTAGATATCGCACCGTGGTACATTGGCGTCATTCCTAAAACGTGCAACGTCAACGTATATGTACATGAATTATTAAGTTTATTACACATAAACTATTAAAAAAAGCTGCCCCCAAGCTGTATTATAAATGTTCTAACTTCAATCATTTCTAACAACGACGCGTTACCACATCTGAAAACTAAAATGCCAGGTGGAATGTCCCTCACAGTCTGTAATCGTTATGATCTTCAGTTCGGAACACAGCCGTGTACGCTCTGCTATTTCGCGACAGAAATAGGAAAGAGGAGGTCCTACTAAATTGCACTTCTAAGCAGAAAACGGGTTTTACCACCTATTGTGAAGTTTGCTGCAGGTGTTCATGGACCGCAGTACTTACTGTCGGGTGGGCAGTAGGTACGTTTGTCACTTCTCACTTCAATTTTACACTCTTCAGATAAAATTTATTTTCAGGATAAAATATAAAGAAATTAAAAATTACACTTGCACGGATAAAATACTTTTTTTTTTCGCTTTTATATTCTGTTAGATTATAATTATTTTTTGATGGATAGTTTTACCAGACTTTTGCTAAATCGGCCTTTAGTTGTACTTAACAACGTAAAGGCCGTAGGAAAGTTTTACTCTGAGTTTGCCAGTTTTTTCTGGAAAGCGTCTCTTAGTAAATTAAGGTTTTGCGAATTGAATAACATAATAATATGAAAAGCTATGGTAGCTCAAAATATTAACGCTCGTATTAAATTTACGGCGTAGTAAGTCAACATTAATGAAATTGTTCTTTTCAATTTTAAGCGCTGAATTAAGTGCAAACTTGTCAGGGAAGGAAAATTTGGTTAACAAACCTATGAGTAATAAGTTATGTATAAGAGAATGAGAAATAAGATACTTCGACGTCTTTTAAAGTCCGCCAACAACCTAATGCACAAACTGCATCAAAACCATCTAAAAATGAGAGAAGGCATATTCGTTGCTTTATTTTAGTAAATTAAATAGCAAACTCGAAGTACAAAATTTCTAAGTCCTGAGGGAGTACCAACAGACATGGTAGCTCAAATCAGTGTAGGACTTGTTTAAAATCAATAACAGACTTACGTGTAACAATAACGCCTATTTTTTCATTTCACCAATTACTTATTAATCAAATTGAAAGCTTAGTCCACCGGCGATTATAAACAGATCTTGTTTTTCCTTACCAGACTGGCATTTGTTGTTAAGGAAATTACATTTATTAAGGGGCTAAGGACAAATTTTAATTAATCTTAATTACATGTTTCTCAGTCATCTTTGCTCATTTGATTTTAAACGTAATAAAATAATAGCTAAATTTTCGTATTAAAATTCATTACATTAAATCAGATATTTGAGAGTGGTTAGGAAGGCGCGTTTTCTAATTATTCAAACCTAACTTGTCAACGCGTAGAATATGTTATAATTGCGAATATATTCGGAATGTACATGTAGTTATGTAAATGAAAACATATGGGAGCCATATTTCCTTGATAGAGCCACGTGGCAGGATAACGTTTCATGATAATAAAAATGTTCAGTGATTATGTACACAGCGTGCTCTGCACATGTTTGTTGCAATTGCAGGTGTTAATCAAGCTGTGTTAGTTCGATAAGGTTTCAGTACTGAGTAAACCGTCTTATGGTGCTTCGGCACGCGACCGCACGGTCAGATACGCAATATCAACGCATGACTTCAACATATGGCACATTACTAAGGATATGAGCACATAATGCTCACAATTCATATGCAAAGAAGAAAGCCACGCAACGACTTTGAAAACAATAACGTCAATTCCTTCCGTATAATAGCTTTGCCGATGGAAATATGTTGAACTGTAATTATCATACAATGCGTAAGGAAATTCTATTCCTTCCTACAAATCTATCGTTATGCATGAACGTTTTGGTTGTAGTTTGAATTGAAGGTATATCTGAAAGTGGCAGCTGAATATAAAGGAATGGAGAGCGGTGTACGTCTAGATAGGCACTCCGTGCCGGCTTGTAATTTTAGATATCGAACCTCTCCCGGCGCCCCATCCATTCCCCCAGCTCAACCCGACTCGACTACGGATTAGAATGAAAATATAACGCTTTATTATCTTCCCTTTGACCGTATGTTTTACCTTTGCCGTATCATTTTTCCCTTTTGTCTAACGAGCTAAAGCTGAAGGAATTCATTGATGATTTCTTTTTGTTACATACTGTTTGTTACTGTGTCTTTTTAATCAAGAAACATTAACAAACTGTATTCACAAATGTGTATATCATGGTTGCAGTACGAATGGGTGAAGTAGACAGGGGCAGGACTAAGCTCTCACAAAATACTATAGTGAAATAGCATCTCAATGCTGCGGTGTTTCGTATGAAGAGTGTAGAGTAATGGAAACATTTTTATTGGTAACGGTATATATTCAATCTAAGTTCTTAGGTGTCACAACGCATTTACATTTTGATTCTTAATAGAGATTGATCTCTATGGGCCACAGTATTCACTACTATCAGGCTCAGACTGTGTGCTCACTTGTGACCCTTATTCTATAAAATAACTTAATATTTATTGTTAGCTTGTAATAAAATTTCTTGTACGTTGTAGTACTTGGTATATGAATAAATTATGTGACTGATATTTTTTGAAAAATATTGCTTAATTAGGACACCTATACATAATCAGCATGTCACGACATAAATGTCATTTATGTGACGCGAGGCGTGTCTTTGTGTGAAATGTTTGCGGATGAAAGATTTTTCACCTTTCATTATCTTGTATATACAATTTATGCTACTTCTTAAGATTACCTTAAACGTACCTTCGCCTCAAAATTTTCTGTTTATAACGATTTTCCTTCGTTTTTAAAAGAAATACAATTGGAAAATGAATGTGAAATTATTCTGTTTATATAAGAAAGCAAATATAAACAGAAAGTTTTCTGTATCTCTGCCTTTTAATGCTGGCAAAGTGCTGAGATCAAAGCATCCTATGCAATATATTAAAGTTTTATTCGATGCAACGCGGCCGCTCCGAGCGGCAATTTCCTTTTCAATTACGTCTACTTGTAAAAAAAAATACAATTTTTATTTGTACCTTGGTAATTAAAAAGGGATTCTGTAATGAAAAGGTATACTGCCAGTTCCGGGCGCTCCTCTTAATTTCGCTTCCGTTTGTTTGTTCCACGAGAGCCACGCCTTCAGGGGCTAAAGTAAAGGGTTGTCGATGTTAACCGTGGGTGGAATATATATACGGGGTTTAATAATTTAGTTTCTCATGATAATTACTTATTACACAAGTAGTAAAACAGTTGGAGAATTATACATAAAAAGGTGGGTTCGGATTGTAATTTCTTGATTTGACAGTCCTTCTTTTAAATGATTTTCAAGTGATTAAATTGTAATCAGACAGCTCCAGTCCAAATCTTTTGCACATTAGTCAGTATCTGTAACTACCAGGCAACTAATTAATTACAGTCTATTAATATTAATCAGCCGTATGCCTCGAAGTACCGACAACCGATGGGGAAAAAGGTTCTTGAGTGGCAGTCTCATACCGGTAGACGAAGTGTAGGGTGACCCCCCACTAGATGGAGTATCGACTTGGTAACTTGGCCTGAGGACCGTGCTTTATGGCATTCCTTGGGGCAGGCCTATGTTCAGCAGTGGAATTGTGAAGGTCTATCATTATAGATGATGATGAATACTAATGGTTTATTGTATGTTTAAAAAATCTTCAAGTCTTCTATATATTATATTTATCTATATTCTATAACATATATCTGAGAGCGTTTCATGGTTGAATAGCTAATCGTTCCTCTCACATTTGAGCTAGAACAGAACCATTGACCGTTTTTTGCTACACTAACTACTAACGAACAATCAAAGCTCACGAGATTGAAACCGGTATAATTTATGTAATAATTTTCATACAATAAATAATTCACTTCAAATTAAAGTTAACTTATTTTACTTTGAATTTATAGTTATTTGAGAAAAAGAGGTCAGGTCCTGACCATTGACAATTAACTGGCTCTTGGCTTAAATTCCAGCTAAAGCTAGTAACAATGCCAACCACAAATTCGAATCTCGATGCCATTGGCTCTAATATTGGGTTTTATTGTATAAATATTACACTGCAGTTTAATTAAATTACATCGAGTAAATACTATTTTGTTTGCTATGAGCAATATACTCTTATTTGTGACACTTTAATTTTATGTCCGATAAAACTTGATAGAATTAGGAAGTAGGGGGGGTGGAGGATAAAAAATTAAATACAGTAAAATTTTATTTAACACCAGCGATCCACCCCGGCTTTACACGGGGGATTTCTGGATCACGACAACAGTGCTTCCTAACTGATACAAATGTGAATAAACTATCTAGGGACCATGGGGTCATGATTATTGCTTTATGTATTTTCCAAGGCACGGGGCTAAAACACTGAAAACTTCCTGACTTTGGACTCCAAGTGATCATTTCTTGACAGAAAAAGTCAATGAATTTCAAGTTAAGAGCTTGGAGAATATTTGAAAAAAAAAAGAGGGATAGACCACGGCAAATTTGTCGGACAAGGTACTTATGAATTAATATCACTTATTTGAATTCTTCGAGCGCTTTGATATTGAAATTAGCGGGAAGTTTCAGGGATGGCCTGTCAACAAATTTTTAAATACTTACTTTTACCCGCGATTTCATCGGCGTAAAACTATAACAAAAATCTTGTAGATCTATAATAATTCTTTGATTTCATAACTCCTGTATTGATTAAGTATACTCTGTGGCTGGGGCAATATTTGCTCAAAATACCTATGATTCAGTCTCGTCTTAGAGATTAATACTTAGAGAGACAGTAATAACCATTTTCTAGAAAAAATGCACAATGGCAATGGAACATGGCTTCCAGTGATAGCCAATCGCTTAAAAACGCAGGAACACGCATAGGAATAGTCATAAAAATAATACAGAAAACATTTTTAGGATATCTAATAAGGGAATGTTTAAGTATTGTCAATAATACATGAAAACACTGTTTAGGGAACTCGGCAAAATTTCTACCATTCTTTAGGTACTGATTAAAGTAATATTAAAGTCGATTTTTTACTATTCCACGTATAGTTTAATTTTCTATAGCTAAAAAATTAACTAAATTTATGTGTTTTTGCTAAAAAATTCTTAGCACAAACTTTGGAAACAAACTTTAAATAGTATAAATATCAATACTGTAAATTAGTTTAAAAAAAACTGTTGGGTTCGAAAAATATCAACCTCAAGTACAAAAGATACACTTCTTTCTGTTCTGAGAATCTAATCCAGAGTTGTAAATATGAGTGAGGGCTGGCAACAAAGGCTTCGTAATCAGACGGAAGTGCGACCGATTGGCGCTCGATTGTGCCGTTCTTCCTGTGCCTCGGGTAACACTATTTGCAGTTCAGTATTGTCTTGTAGCTACTTCGCAATCGATTTTAGTGTTGCTTCATTTCCACGTGACACTGAAAGCTTTTTTGTAAACACTTTGGGTATGCACAAATAGTAGTGTGGAAAATATAGAAAGAAAGAAGGACTATAATGTGACTGACATATTACTAGATTTTTCTTTACAATACAGCATATCTATATTAAAGTAAATTCTACATAGAAATAGAGAGTAATTTTAGCAGAGTTTTTAGCAGAAGAATTGTGGCAACTCGACGTCAAATTCCTTAGGGCGTTTTGAGTATTACAAAAATTGCCTGATAACTTATATAAAAATATACATAAACCTACCTATAAAAACATTTAGTTAGTCAATCAATCAGACAAACAAACAAATGAAGATGTAAACGGACCACATACAAACTAATCTACGGACCCACAATCGCACCAAGAAACAAATTGGACATACTATACGTTATATTTTATATTGAAAATAAACAACAAACTACCGCAATAACGTAATCCAAAATTTGCTCCCCAATTTATCTAGCCAACACTAGGTTCCTACATAA
Source organism: Parnassius apollo (assembly GCA_907164705.1). Classification (NCBI taxonomy): domain Eukaryota; kingdom Metazoa; phylum Arthropoda; class Insecta; order Lepidoptera; family Papilionidae; genus Parnassius; species Parnassius apollo. The sequence goes on along the minus strand of CAJQZP010001593.1, from coordinate 934,532 downwards.
CAGATAAGAGATTGCCCTAAATATCGAGCTCAATCACCAATCATTGGTACTATATTATGAGGCACCATATTATTGTCATTAATATTAAACACATTTTAAATGAAAACTACAATACTTTACTCGAGACAGTATAAATTTTAAAACTTTTTGTAACTGCATAATTATATGACTACTGCCTTGCTCTTACGAGAGCGTGATGATGTATACTTATTATAACGGTCAATCGCTATCTAATACTGGTGAAAGTCACATCAGATCCGTAGGTTTTTGCATGAAAGTTTTCAAAAATTTTGTTTTGGCATCTGTATCCATAATACACAATTAGTAGACCCCAATTCCAATTTTAAAAACATATTCAATATACAGAAATCGTCATGTTAGTGTTTTATCCAATGTTATAGTAAATAGATTAATAAAAAAATGTTATATACACAAACCAAACAGTAGAAAAAGAGAAATATATAAAGGACGCAGGCACGCTGCATTATGATGCTGGGCTAAGTAGATTTGACGGTGGTTGTATGAAGTTACAGCATTTTACAAAATAATGATCGTTACAAGATATGTAGTTGTACTGTGCCTTAAACATATTAAACGAGTTGCCTTTCCTATTTGTCAATGTGAAAAATGTAACTTTTTATTTAAATATTTTACATTTTATGGGCTTTCTGAGAAATTATGAAATTGGATCACCAGTTTTCTCCCAGATCGGAGCATAACTACAATGAAAACAACTGCTGGAGCAGGAGACTTTTAAAGGCTGATGGTGGTGACTATGGCAATGAAAACACGAGCATTTCTCAAGTAACTTGTAAGTGATTCTAATTATTTTCATTTTTACAGGTCAATTTTTATTGTCATATTTGAAAGACCAAGAGGTTGAACTGAGTTTGACCTGGATGTCTTCCAATAAGGCAAGAAGCATGTCGCTTCCATCTCGAGACAAGCGTTACCCGGGTGTCATGCATCTGCATAACAATTAATGCCACAAACCAGTAACATTAATAGTTATGCAGATGAGAGCACTGGTGATGCCTTATACGGTGGCCGTACCAATATTTTTAGGAAACACGTCGTCCGAAATAAGCTTGCATCTGAAGTCGAATCTTTGATGAACAAAGTCTCGGATTGGGGGACTAAATCTAGTCCAACTCAAGTTTTTTTTTGTTTGCGCGTTATACGCTAAAAACAACCTCTTCGACGAATCTTCTCTGTTTCAAGGCACTCTCCTCATCGCTTCAGCCAGTATCGGTGTCCTCGTGCCTCGGCGTCAACATATCGAATGCCGTTCAGTTCCGCGGTCACTTGGAAGAGAAGGCCAAATTGGCCTCTAAAAAATTTGGCGTGCTTTGTAGAGCGGGACAGTATACCACGCTGGCACAATTTTAGCCACACATGGAATAATGAACTCATCTCTGGGCCGGGGCACCCCAGTGCTAGCTCCTTTCACTTAATCGCCGCCAGCGTAGAAAGGTTCGAATCGTCGGCGACCGAGCCAACAGACGCCAATAGATGTTCCATCTCTTTACGTATTTTATCGCCACCATCACCATTTACCATCGCATTTCGCGACACCATCCACACCATCTGAATCATTGGTCCACCCCTATGCCATTTAAAAGAAGTTTTCTTCCTCGCACAACTTCCTTGTGGAATCGACTACCACCAACTATTTTTCCAGACCGATACGACTTAGCGACCTGCAAGAAAAGAGCCAACTCTTTTTTAAAAGGCTGGCAACGCATCTGCAATTCCCTTGGTGTTGCAGTTGTTTATGGGAAGCAGTAATCACTTACCATCATGTGAGCCTCATGCTCGTTTGCCCCCTCTATTCCCTAAAAAAACTATTAATGGCGGGTAAACCAAACAATAAACTGGAAAAATGAAGGAAACATTATTGCGTATTAATTAAATTGCTATTAAATATATAAGGAGCAGCGTGGGCGCCTCGGTGTGTAAAACCAAAAATGTGCTTTGCAGAAAATGTATAGACAAAGAAAAATAGCAACTCCCAAACAAAAGTTTGTTGACATTTTTTTCTTACGTTTCCAAACGAAAAATATGAAAAATAGTATAGAATTTGAAATCCTGAACAATTTTGTCTTCAGTCATACTACTGCCGGAAGTCAGGAAATTTCAGTTTTAACAAAATTCACATCTGACTAGGCTGTATGATAAAACACCTTTGTCTGCTTTAATTGATGAATCGTATACAACAACAACTTTTTCCTAATAACGACTAAAACTAAAAACTGCGTTTGCCAACCCGCTTGCCAAACGTGACTACTATGGCAAATATGTATCTCCCCTATGAGGCAATCTATGTCGGAGGTCGATGTTCAGCAGTGGACTTTAAAAGTCTGTAACGGAAAACAGATTGTGAAATTCAATAATGAAATCTCTCTGTATTCTTAGCACAAACATTATATTAAATGAAATCTGGCTATGTCTTGGCGACAGCCACAATAAACTTACATTTTATCATCAGTAAACTAGTTTATTGTGATAGTAAGTAGGTGTTTATCATATAAATAATGGTTTTATGAGAATTTTGATATGTAAAAGAGGTTTGAATTTATGTATGTGATATAAATCTTAAGTTTTTTTTATCCCTTTCTTAATATATAATCGTCATTAAAACTATCCGCTGGGTTAAGTAGCCGCCAAAATCTTCCAAGAACTTTGCAATGTGACGCATTAGGATATTGAGAAAAGTTTTCTAAATAAAGTATACATTAGACGAGGCTGTATAGTATAAACCCTTTGCCTGCCTTATTTGGTGAATCGCAACAACAACACAATTAGTCAATTTAGTTTTTAATTAGGTATGATGAGTTTTTTCGTGACTTTGATAGGCCATAAGCTTGATTAGATAAAACATAGAAAATTATTTTATTGATTGATTTCTATTAACAATTTTTTCGCAACTACTCTTTTAATTATTTAGTTCGCCAATACACATGATTACAGGTAAACCGATATACTCAAATTTGGAGTGAAAAACTTACTGTTGACATTAGGCTTTCCTTGTCACCTTACCAAATATCTCGCAATCGCTACAATATCGTTTAAGCTGCATACTTGCTTTGCCGTTTCTGAAGCATACGAGGAATTATTGCCAATAATAATCATAAACCCCCCAGACCAAATTTCGGCCACTGCAGCCAATCACAACGGAGACTAGCCATCTGCGTAGGACAGGATTATAGTGCCCGAATGTATGTGCAAACAAGAGCACTCTCTATTTCCTCAATCTCATAGTCCGATAGGACGGTAATCAAATACGACCGGAGAGAGATCAGGTGCAGGATCAACGGCTTTACGTACTTTTGGAGGCTCGGGGGGTGAAACACCGCCAACTTCGGACTGTTACTGAGAATTTTTGGACTGAAAATCCTAACAACTGATTTTAGCCCGACCTGGGACTCGAAACCGGAACCTCATGCTCAGCAATTACGTTTAAGATCACTAAACTAACGGGGCAGTCATTACAGATTTGCTTATACTAGTTAGGAGTAAATGAGCAGTTTCTAAAATGGCATTAATCCATCCTTACACTGAAGGTTTTTTTGGTAAGAATATCTACTACCCCATATCTTTCCGTGGGTGTGGGGAGAGGGAAACAGTCAGGACATGGGTAGCAGCATCTTCCTATTAGCAGCAACTGTAGAACATAAAACTGCGGTTGACAATCCGCTCCCCAAGCGTGGCAACTATGGTAATATACCCCCCCCCATAAGAAACGACGCAAATATACAGCCCGCAGTTCCCGGCGGCCCCGCTATTCCTAGCTACGGTAGCGACCATGGTAACGGCGGTCAGGGAGTGCTAAGAATCTCCGGTGGAGGTTCGGTTACCACCTACGACGACTCGACCTAGCAACATATAATGCACGCTCCCTGACGACTGACGAGGAGAAGACGAGATAGAAGAAGAAGGAAGAAGAGATTGTTGCGCTGAAATATTATGGGATTATCCGAGGTCCAAAGAGAGGGGAGGACACGGTGATTCTCGAATCCGGCAACTTATTCTTATCACCTGGAGGACGACCATCTTTCCCAAGGTGATGTATTCGCTGAAGGTCATACAATTTTACGCACCAACGTGGGTACATCCCAATGAGGAGGTGGAGGAAATGTACGAGGATATTTCTACAGCCATGTATTCTTCCAAACCTCACTATACGGTGTTAGTGGGAGACTTCAACGCAAAACTAGGCACATGAAAGAACGGTGAGCTGTAGGCAGGGAAATTTGGGATAAGGCAACGGAACCCAAGGGGCCAGCAGCTGACTGACTTCATGGAGAAAGAGCCTTATGATGAACTCTTTCTTCCAGAAGCGGCCCCACAGAAAGTGGACCTCGTCGGGCCGCGACGGTTCGACAAAAAATTGATGAAAATAATGAAAAAAAAAAACAGTGATGTGTCAGTGATCGCAAGTGTGAAAACTGGCAACGATCACCGAATGCTTAGAGGCACACTAAACCTAAACGTTAAGTTGGAGAGGTCTCGTCTAATGAAGTCAACGCTCCGTCCCCCTCGTGCTCTAATCCAAAATCCCAAAACCTTTCAGCTCGAATTACAATACCGTTTTCAGTGCCTAGAAGATTGCAATGCAGTGGACGATATGGAAACTGTCCATGCGGTCGGAGCTAAGTTCCGCCAGACCCGCCGCAGAAGAACACAAAAACTCTCCGATCACACTCTTGATTTCATGGCTGTTAGACGGGAGATGAGGCTACAATCGCCAGCAGAATTGCCAGCATACAGGCAACTGAACAGACAGATCTCCAAATGCGTGCGGCGGGACTTACGCAACTTTAATACTGCTCGTATTAAAGAAGCGATTGAGCGGAACCAGGGCCCCAAAGTTTTTGCCATAGATCTGTCTGCCAGAAAGAGCCAACTGTCAAAGCTGAAGACCTAGTGTGGCAGCATCATTTCCGGGACACTTGAGATTTTGAGTGAGATTGAGAGGTTCTATGGGCAGCTGTACACATCATCGTTGGAGTCATACGCAAGTGTGAGTAACGATCCAAGAGCAAGTCGTATCCGACACTATTTCGGTGATATCTCGGACGTCAGTATGAGTGATAGAATGGCTCTCCAGCACCTTAAAATGGCAAGGCTCCAGGCGAGGATGGAATTACAGCGGAGCTTCTGAAAGCGGGTGATACACCGGTACTTAAAGTCCTTCAGAAGCTCTTCAATTTCGTCCTCCATGGTGACACTACTCCAGAGGCATGGAGCAGAAGTGCAATAGTCTTATTCTTCATGAAAGGCGACAACGCTCTCTTGAAGAACTACAGACCGATTTCCCTTCTGAGACACGTCAACTTGCTGTTTTCTAGAGTCATTGCCAATCGTCTCGCACGCAGACTTGATGATTTCCAGCCTCGCGAACAAGTTGGTTTCCCAAAAGGCTTCAGTACCGTAGACTAGATACATACCCTGTGGCAGATTATACAGAAGACTGTCATATATCTCGAAGAACCGACAACCGATGTGGAAAAAAGGTTCTCGAGTGGCAGTCTCGTACCACCAGGCGTAGTATAGGGCGGCCCCCTACTAGATAGAGTGACGAACTGGTAAGACATGCAGGAAGGATGCAGGTGACTCAAGACCGTGCTTTGTGGCATTTGTGAAGTACTGTAATGATGATGATAAATCTGTATAACATGGAGCATGAAATAACTTTTACCGAAATAATGCTGTCTACTCCTACTATAACTAACGATTACATTGCATTATACGAATATATTGCATTATACTTATTTGAAAGGCGGTAAAATTTACGGCAAATATGTATAAGAGTACGTCTTGTATATTTACATAATCCTAGTAAGCTTCATTATTTGTAATGTACTATCCGTGCGGTTAAAGAATGGGATTGAAAATGACGTCGCCTCTATTCACCTCTCGTTCGTACACTGTCGCTATCTAAACTCACACCCAGCGGTAAAGACTCCCTCCCGAACGGGTTCCCGCCTTGTCGTGGCGGGGGGGCTTAGTAGCCGTGGCTTGGTCTCCCACGGTGAACAAAGAGGAACCCACGTGGCTGGCCCGAGGTGAAGGGCCGGCCTGAGGTGGCCGCTCCGAGTGGGCTTGGGGAGCCCACTTCGGATGTGTGCTGGTGGACTGCAGCGAGTGGGGACTCGCGCACCCTCTACCGCTGCAGTCGAGGTGGAGTCGCGGAGGAAGAGGAGTGTTGGTATGGCGATGCGCCACTCGCCCTATCCTTCGCGACTCAAACGGGGCCGCACCGTTGATGCGGTGGTGGTGGGGCTGCGGGGGAGAGGATTGTCGGTATTGCGAGGCGCCGCTCTCCCTACCCTCCGCAGCCGAATCTTGGTTGGCGGCGGAGCCATAGACCAGATCCGCCGCTGGGGTCGGGAAGGCTAGTACTTCTAAGTGCTCGTTTTTCCTGGCCCCATGGCCTTTGTGCATCGGACGCGGGGGCGTCTGTTGCACAGACGTAGTTGGAGGCCGTGGAGGAAGGCGCGCCATGTGTTCTGGTGCGCCTTACCTGGGAAGGAGAACGGGGAGGAATTTTCCTCTCCCGAGGAGGTGCTGCCATGGGGCGGCAGGCGCTAGTAGGGCCGCGGATGTGTGCGAAAGCGTTCCCGTAGCCCTGCCAATATGCGACAAAGGTGGAACACCATGGGGTTTTAGTCGGTGCGAGTCCGACATAACCCGTCCTTGCCCCCGCGAGGCGGGTATGCGTAGGCATTTCCCCATGCAAAAAAAAAAAAAAAAGCGGTAAAGACTGCAAAAAATACGTTACGATGTGCGTTTTTTTTTTGGTACGATTTATAACTTCAGTTTATCTTGTCACTGGAATCAATGATAACAAATTCCCATAAATTACAATAAAAAATCAGTCCGGTTTTGGTAATTTGTGAGCTGTGATGCGTTCTGAAAGATTTCTTCGTAATGATTGTTCTTTTGTTTAATGATTTCTTATAGTTGTTCTTTTGTTTGTTAACATTTTTGTATGAAATATGCCATCGAGTCATGAGTAACAATTTTTAAATTACTCGTTTGTCTGTCTGTCTGAGCTAATGTTCGGAATGGCTGAACCAATTATTATAAAACTTCACGAACACATAGAGAGTAATACTAGGAGTGATCTCGATTAAATTTTACCCGAAAAATTTTGAGATTTTATTAAAATAGAATTATTGAAGATAAAATAAATGATTTTTAATGATTATTTTCAGTCTAATTAACACCACATTAATTGATTTAGTTATATTATATATTATTTAAAAATGAATATACCTACTTGCGCGCACAATTATTTTCAGATGTTTTCCCATTAATAGAAAATTTACAATTATTAGAATAATCCATCGTTATGACGATATACCGTTATAAGCGGGCTTTCACTATTGGTACTGTGCATGTTGACGGTACGGGCTCGATGAGTCGCCATTTCGAATCCCATTCTTTATTCTTACGGACTATATACGTTTTCAAGCAGAATTATATATTATTTATAGTATATAAGGATAATACGCAGCACACGAACTCATGAATAACATCCTAGTTGTAAAAGATTTGTATATTTCCTAGCATCGCGTCGGCACTGTCGCGTTCTGATTTAATATTAATGTGGGATCCGTAGACACTGTACGAATAGGGAAAGGTAAGTCAACTTATTAGATTTACAAATTTTAGTGGTAATAGATAATATAAGAATATTTAATTATTAAAATAACGGGTATTAGTAAATGAACCTTAATACTAAGTAAACTGATTTATAATGTCATTATATTTTGGCAGTAGTTTTTAGGATTACTTTGAATAATAGCGTTTACAATTACTTTTTAAAATATACAAACATAGAACAATTGCTTTCTCTTATGTCAAAAAGGAAAATTTATTTATAATTGATGTAAAACCCAGTGAACGTACAATGGACTCATGTAATCAATATTATAACTTGTAACTATTACTAGCATTTTGGATTTAGAAATGTTCATTTGAATTTAGAATCATTAAAGAACGTTGTGTAAATTGTAAGCTAAATTAGTGTTTTTATCTTTTACCTTTGCGCCTCTTGTTGTTGAATATCTTTTTAGAGTCTTATTACCTTAGAGGCTGAGAGAGAAATATACGTCTAAATTATTACCAGCGATCTTGAATTTTATGAAGAGATAATGTCCTCCAAACGCCAGCGACCCTCTTGAAAATATTCTAAGAAATTTGCGATTCAAATACGCAAAGCCGTTTAAAACGCCTAACAAATTAAAGGCGGACTTGCTTAAGCTATAATTACTGATTGTATTATAAAATTAACTTTCGTGAGGTGAAACTAGTTTTTTTAACTTAACTTTATTAGGTATTAAGATTAAGATTTATTTAAGACTAAAGAACAGTGGAAGAAATAAGGGATGAAAGTAAATGCAAAATGCGTATGGTTGTATACGGTTTAAGAAAAACTAGTTTTATGGTTAGCACAGGGTAGAGCTCAGAACGCTCATGTTTTAATATTTTACCGGAAGCTTTACGCTGAATCGTCGAATACGCAAACAAAGCAGCCACCTTAATAACCGTGTCGTGGGTTGCGGCACAACAGAACGCGAAGCTAAAAGCTCTTATAATCCCGCCAGTGTTCGCTAGCGAAAGAGCGTACGGACTAGAGCTTTTAAAAAACTCGTTCTTCGTTTAGATTATGGCCGATAGAGATAAGTCGAGTTGTCATCTCGGTCTCAGATGTATTTCAGTATCCTAAAGTCCGTTGCGAAGAAAAATAAACAGGCAAAAGGTTTAATCTGTGAGCGTTTCCCTGTTTAAATAGGAGTCACAGGAGACGGCGTCTTATCGTCGCGGGCCGTACCTATTTGCCGAGCCGCAGCCGGCGCCCGCACCGCGTCGTAACTTCCCTTGTTTGCAAACTCGGATTGGATCTCGCGTTCTACTTTCCTCAGGACGTCCGCAATTTAGTTTTATGACTTTAAAATGCTGTCGCCGTCGACCTAAACAGTGCTTATGACTTTATTTCTAGTTAGAAGGGTCATTACCGTGTTGTCGTTTTAAGATTACCTTAGTCTATTTTTGCAAGGGATCTCATTTGGCTTCGTTTAGTAATAAGGTGTTATATGTTATGTTCTTAGAAAGAACTGGTCTGTAGTGTAGAGGCCCGCACAATGTCGGATGCACAGTGGGTGTCCGACATGACAAAGGAATTGTAAAACGACCGATATAATATAAGAACTGTGTTGAATGGACAAAATGACTTTGACCAATTGATTTTACACCGCTTTAGGTTTGAACGGAACGATAATGTAATTGTATTCGTGGATTTATTATGTAGCATATGTGCGCACCGTTTAGTAAATGCCGGCATCAACATCGAATGTACGAAAGGAAGCAGTGTCTTTGACAGTGTAATGTAATGTATGAGTGTAAGATATGATGATTAGTTTATTTATAAATATAGTGTGTTGTTTCCAAACGTCTAAACATTGGGAACATAAACAAACTCACTTGTGGACACATGTTGAACAGAACAAGTACGGGGTAGCGGGTGTTATACGTGTGGGGGAGTGGTGTATATAAAGCGGCCCGGAATGTTGACGAGCTTTTGTTTAGAACATAAAATTATACGACATCTATAAAATCTTTCTTCACCAGATAAATAAATGCGTTCGACCAGCGTCTCGCTACGGGCTGAGCGATCATCTCAGTGTGACTCGAAAACACTTATTAGCTTTATCGATTACCGAAAAAGTTTTGTAGAGGGTAATTAAATAAGATGATTATTTTTTTATTAAAATGCAAAATGAATACCGATACTCAACATATTAATCCTCCTTAGATTTATCTCAAAAACACGTCCATGACAGGTGCCTTAATGAAGAGTCTGTCCTCAAAAGAAAACTCCTAAATAAACAAGCGTTGATATCACTCCACAAAAGGTTAAGAAGAGAAATGTCAACTCTTTAGAGATAATGCCTATTATGTGGTTTACCTGAGGGACAAAGTCGAATAACAATGGAACCGTTGGCAGATGTCTTCGCAAAATAAACTTCACAACAAAACTTAAATCATCGAGTAAGATAAAAAATACGGGATTAATTATACCGTGTACTGTTGGCAGTGGAACTACGTAACAATAAATTGTCATCAATGACATGGGATGCGATATAAAATGTTAATGCCGCATATTATGTCTGACAACAATGATGCATTGTGCAAAGAATTCGGCTACAACGGCACGCTACAGACAAGCTCTTGTTTATTTTTTACATGTATGTCTTCTATTCAATAAGCACTTCTACAATTTGTGTCGCATGAAACTTTCATTGTACACTGCACATCCGCTTTTTGTAGGACACTGTCACAAGTCACAACACGATAGATGTTGATAATAAATATGCAGTGTTTTGATAATATATTATGAAAACAATTAAATAAAAACTTCATTTTAGTTACTAGTTTTAAAAAATTACAGCTAAAAAAGGTCAAATTAATTTCACATCTCTTTTTGTTACAAGTGAAACTTCGATATATTTTTTTAATGAATTCATTTATATACACGTTAATAAAATTGTCATTTATATCTCGCACATATACAAATAAGTACACATAAATATAATATATACGTATATGTAATATATATCCTTACGGCAAAAACTTAGGTAGAGCTCTATTACAGTTTCAAGCCACGTTTACCTGGCGACAGATAGTCTATAGACCCTGGAGTGGATTACGCTACGTATTTTAGACGCTTTATTCTTTAAAAGGAATCGATATTGTTGCTTATGCATAGGTACTCGTCGAGACAGCTTCGCCCTTAAGAAGGATCCCCGAATATTTGATTAGGGAACAGGGATTTCTTATCCGTCCTTTGCATTATTATTTTTAAAACTACTGAGGGATTTTGCTCGTGTTTTTATGTTCGTATTTATTTCACTCATAATGATGGTTTGAGTATGTCGAAGTATTTTTTTTCTGTAGCACAAAATATACGACCACAAAAGATATGAGATTATTCTTGCGCGTACATGGATATGTAATGTTTTTAGTGTATTTCTTCAGAGTAACTTTAATTATTAATATCATAAACTTGATTATATTAGAACAGAAACTAAATTATGTAATGCATACTTTGAAGCCATGAAAATACTAATTAAAATTACATAACAAACGATATATTTAAAATTTATGTTTGTCGATATATTCTAGTGGCGTCGTTTTTGAAAATATTGAAATTCCTATTGAAAGATATTACAGATTACCATTTTTACAGCAAATTATTTACAATTTTTATTTAAAATCTTTTTGTTTTTACCATAAAGGTCACAAGGTTAATGGCAGTTAGCATTTTATCCTAGTAATGTGATGCTTTGGCGTGCTCTATAACGCTAAATACGTATACACTGGGCTGAACACATATGAATACAAACAAATACATAATTATCCGAAATCATATATATATACCAATTATATTTCTAACACATACACACAAATATACATTTAAGCACGTAAATACATATATATATATATATATATATATATATATATATATATATATATATATATATATATATATATATATAATATCTGAATATAGGTAGCTTGGTATCAATTAGTACTTATTGATGTTATACGAACGCTTTTGTTTTGAAAGATATTCCCAAACCATAAACCAATATTTTGAAGTCTACCTTATTTGGTGCTTTCCAATTGTCTTGAGGTAATGAGATCCAGAGTAGTGTAGCCTGAACGGTTAAATAATTGCTTACAAAGCCAATAAAATGGGGTGGAATTGTTATCTTCAAATTAGTTGAAGAGCGTAGTACCCTGTCTTGATTGGACAAAGGTATTGAAGTTGTCTTGAAGGTTGGGAGGGGGGGATTCGATAACAAAAACGGAGTAGTAGTAATCATTTAAGAGTTAACAATATATTAAGTTCGAACGCTCGCTGTAAACATAACAGAACGCGAGTAGAGTAACCCGAGTTCGATCTCCGCCGCCACCAAAGAATTATTAGTTGCAATTTTAAGTGCTGATTTACCACGTGCTCAGCGGTGAAGGAAAACATCGTGAGAAAACCTGCATGTCTGAGGAATAAGAAAAAAATATCATATAAAGATAATTTACGTTAAAACGAATCATAAAATTTTATTTTGTATAATCAACGACGAATATATTTCATTCATGTTTGCATTCTATATTTGAAACCAAATTAAGTCCTTATTGCATCGATGAAAGTTATACGGGGCGGGTATGATATTTAGTGCTCGTGGAGAGATATAGTATGTTTACATCAAATACTAATTTTGCCATAAACCCGGCTTCATCACAGGTCACAGATAAAAGTCACGGTGGCGTTATTAGATAAAGTTCCGTTCTGTTGCAGATGTTGCCAGATTCGCTCTACATATTTGTTAGGGGTAAGGCAAGAAAACATAATAATCGGAGCATTAATACGATCTTACCCGAATTTCTATGATACCATAAAAGCCTTGCCTTTTGTCTCCTTAAAAATATAAAGTCAATGGTTATGTCGAGTACAATTGGAATTCTATCTAAGGGACTTCATCTCGTTAATTCCCATGCATTATTTACGATTCGTTTCGCCTCTTTAGCGTACAAATTGATAAGATCGAATGTCGATACTTCTAATATTGTCTCGAATTACAATTGAAAAGGATATAAACTGAACTAAAATTACATCATCGGCTGATAGCCGATGCCTCGGCTGATAGCCTTTGTTCAATATATAGCTTGAAGTGCTCAAAAGATTAGGAATTCATGGCTAAATATTTTTATTTCGAAGAAAGTTAAATACGATCCATCCAGATATCTGTAAAGCTGAAAGCTCCTTTAAGCATGCTACAAAGATTTAATAAATGAAAAAAATTTTTTTTTCATCAACACAGTGTTGTCTATTGTATGAAGTTACATCCTATATACGTTCCAATCTTGGTCATTGGCCACAGCTTATTTCTGAGGTTTTAGGGCAAGAAAGTGTTTACTGCACTGCAACATAATTATTTTTTTAGAATTTAGGGTAGCAAACGAGCACACAATCCACCTGACGGCAAGTAGATGCCGTGTTCCATTGACATTTGGATCTATATTCCGACTAAGATGGAATGTCTTGTTATTATATCTTAAAGGTCTCCGGATAGGATCGAATGTAGATCGACCGGCAAACAGCACCACGACGTTACTATTTTATGCCTGTATTTTGACGAACGTGGTCTTTCCCCGGTCCAGGCGACTCATTCTTATATATGTCTTTGAACTTACATCTACTTCATCTGTATTATTCAGTGGGTTTTTAGATATAAACTTGAATTTATTTAAGGGTTCATTATAATGTCTGTTATCAAGATTAATCAGTAGTTATTATACGTCAGAGAACTCATCATCCCGTTTCGTCTCGCAGGCGTCATAATAGGCGATATTATGTCATAAAGATATTATGGCTTCCGACAGATGGCGGTACAACCACCTCTTTACGCTACGGGTAAAGCTATCAGCCTCGTTTTCCATATTTTTTATAGAGTAAGCGTGACAAACGAGCACATAGTCCACCTGACGGTAAGTGGATGCTCATAGACATCACCATTTTTCCTCGATTCAGAATCAAAATGCAGATCTATTGTCTTTCCGGAGGACTAAGATGGAATGCCTTGTTTCCAGTAACTAATGGTCTTCGGATCTCTACACTCACCATACGAAACATATCAGTATTAAGCTGCTATTTTATGCTGGTAATCTGTGAGAGCATGGTCCTTCCTCGATCTAGCTGACCCATTCGTACTACAACCATAATATAGCTGCAGCATGGCTCTACCGCTAACAGCACCATATTTTACCAGACGTGACCCTATGTAATAGGAGGCCGCCTTGCATTTTGCTTACCAGTATAAGCCGCCACTCGAATACCTCACTTCTCCATCGGTTTCAGTTCATAGAGCTATATGGCTGCTCCGTTTCTGCTTTAGTTTACTGATCTAGCAGTCACTGGTTATATCTAATTCACAACAGAGTTTCCTGTGTATATATACATATGTAGAATTCTTAGATGATACATGTTTGCGTGTATAAAATTACGGGTACTGCAAGTAGCTTAGTAAAACGCTCTCGTTGTTAACGAGATAATTAAAGGTAACAGTCTAATGATAAACAAGTATTGTTTTTTGTTGATGAATGTGTAAGTTAATCCTATTTTACAAAGTGCTTAATTAAATAACACAGATTTCGATGTTTCAATCTTCTCAATTAATCTGACATCGTATCTGAGATTGATATGCAAACAATGAAAATTGTCCCCGAACTGTATTTGAAAGGTCGCTTAATCACTCAAGGGCACGGATACAGTTTAAACACAAATATTAATTAATGCGGCTATTCCGGCTCACCTAATTCGAGAAGTTTCTCGTATCTGAATATACAATCAAACTACAGAAGTGTTCCCGCTTTTCGAGCCCGGCTTTAATCAAGAAGCAACAGCATATTTCTTATATAAATCAAGGATATTTCATATACTATATTTTAGAAGGATCATTTGATTTATCTTAATCAAATTAAATGGACAATTAGAGCTTTTTAAGTTTAATACGTTCTACTTGTTTTTTTACGTAGTTATAATAGACATATTTTTGCTCGTGTGGAGATTGATTTCATTACATGGGTTTTAATTTCTTTTGCGCGGAACCTTAATTCTTTTTCTAAAATTAAAGTAGCTTAAGTTACTCCTTATAACAGCTATAGCCTAAGTTACTCCTTATAACAGCTATCTGCCAGTTTTGGAGATTAGCTGAAAAAAAAACAGACAGACATACAAATAAAAAAATATTTAATGTTTTTTTTTAAATTATTATTACCGTATATACTTTTATGTGCATATAAGTACAAAGCTGCAATTTTGACATTCCAAACAGACATTTCAGTATAATTATATGAAAAGACTAGCTGGCCAGGCAGACGTTGTTCTGCCCTTTTTGATGACCCTTCGTTTTGTCCTATTATAAATCCTTAAAATCGCAAAAAAATTATTGTGGGTCACTCATGGGCAAAAAAACTATCCTATCTCTCAAGTTGGACCAAACTGAATACGGTGTGCAAATTTAATTAAAATCGGTTAAGTAGTTTAAGAGTCCATCGCGGACAAACAACGTGACAAGTAATTTATATTTATTGAGATTG
Organism: Parnassius apollo; assembly: GCA_907164705.1. Lineage (NCBI taxonomy): Eukaryota > Metazoa > Arthropoda > Insecta > Lepidoptera > Papilionidae > Parnassius > Parnassius apollo. Next base: position 919,361 of record CAJQZP010001593.1, on the reverse strand, counting down.
GTAGGAAGTACAGTTTTTTTATTACATTTTGAGCACGAGGAAATTTATAATTATTAATAGAAATATTATGAATGACGATAAATAAATATACCTACACAATTTATTATAAGTCGATTTATAAGTCGATCTACGTTCGTTGTTCGGCTTTCGTTATTGTTTTTGCTTTCGTTTGAGAAATAATTTGGTAAAAGGTGATTAATTTTTAATTTACATCATCTATATTTTTGGATGGATTTCATTTGCAAGTATAAATATAAACATGTTTTTATTTATATACTGCTCACTGAAGACGTGCTTTAGACATTATTACAAATAACATAAGTGGTTTAAAAAGTTTAAGTTCAATTTATAGAGAAGTATATTATATTATATAATTACCAAAAGGGTCATATCATATAATATAACATTAGTACATTACATACAAGGGACTTATGTAGCCGATTATTGAACGTTAACTAATTTTATACGTTTTAATGATCGGTTACTTATTCCGTGTGTCGTTACATTATTTTTTTATAGTACAAGTGACTTAAATTAACTATTTTAATTGAGAAATTGTAAAATACTAAATGATTATAAAGACAAAAATCATAAAATATGAAATGTGGTATGATATATTATATGATGTGTTTAAAATATAAACACAAAAACGTACAAAAAATTAAAATGACTTTACATCAAGTATTTTTTTATATTTCTTGATCAAATGATTTAATGTTTTGTTTGTATTTTTAAGTATTCTATAATATGTTACTAATTAAATTCCTTTTGTTCTGTTTTTATTATAACGTTTCAATAAATGTTTAATTATTTTAAAAATTATAAAATATTATAAACTTTATGCGTGACTTATAAATAAAACATAACGTACAATAATCGGCTGGTGAAGTCCCGCATCAGCGTGACTTAGACGTGATTTTATGTCACCGTGTACTATAAATGACTATAAATATAAAAAATATACTAAACAATAAGTATATATTGTACTGAGAACAACTGCATATAAAATTGTATGAATGAATGTAAAAAGATAATTATTGTAATATATGATTTAAAAAATATTAACTATGAAAATTTTAAGAAATCAGTAGATGGACAGCAGGGTCTTCCTAATAATTGTTAACCGGTTTGCTAAGCTTGGCAACTATTGCAGATATCCCCTCTATGAGGCAATCTATGGGGGAGGCCTAAGTACATCAGTGAGACGTAATCCTTCACTGCTGGCCGTATGAGGACGCTCAAAGTCGCTCAGCGAGCTATAGAGAGGGCTATGCTCGGGGTTTCTCTGCGTGATAAACTTAAAAATGAGGATATCCGCAGAAGAACCAGAGTGACCGACATAGCCCAACGGATTAGTAAGCTGAAGTGGCTATGAGTCGGCCATATAGCTCGAAGAACCGAACCGAACGCTAGATGGCGTGTTAGTAGGCTGTACCTGTAACTGTGAGAATAGAACAAATTTAAAAATATTTTAGACATGACTATCAAATAGGTCGAAGCTAGTGCTTGACGAACCATGCAAAATGATAATTAAGAGAAACCGCTCAGTCATCGTTAATGCGATAGCTGGCACGTAAATTACAACGGCAGAACGGTGTTTATAATAATACTCGCATTCAATGGTTTTCATTAAAATGACTGCTAAGTTAAAAATATTGGCTATGATAAAATTCACTTGAATCTTAAAAATTGTGAGAGTTCTTAAATAAAGCTATGTTATATAAGGTCAGGGAAATAGTGTTTTCGTATTTTATATACAAATTCAAGACATTTTTGAGCGTCGCAAGTTCAGCGTTATATTATGGCGGAACACTTCCCGACTAAGCTCTTTCAATTTTTGCTGATTGACCAAAGATGTGTGGTCTGGCGTTACCATGATGACGGCGTGATAACTCTGTTTTTGTTGATTAATTCTGACCGTTTTTTCTCAATTTATTGTTTGAGTCTCATTATTTCTTGGCAATAGAGATCGATGGTATTACCCGGCGATAAAAGCTCATAATAAACGATGCCTTTTCAATCCCATCATACGCATAGCATCACCTCATTGTGTCTTAATCCTGGATTCTCTACAGTCTATGGAGCATGACTATCCTTTGACCATGATCTTTTTTGCAGGTTCTTGTCGTAGGTGATCCGCTTTTCATCGCTTCGCTTTTGTTATATTTCAATAGAGAATCGCAAATGTGTCAAAACTATTTTGTAGTCAATCTTCAATTCATCGGCTAACTACTAATACGGCGATCTTGCTCCACGTTTCCAAAAATGGCATCGACTTTATCCTTAGGAGGGACTAGAGCGAGCTGCATTTTTGACATCAAAATTCTCGAACTGAAAACGCTTGAACCAACTTTATGCTACTATTACTCACGTTCCATTAGGCCCATAAACGTCACAAATTTATTTTCGCGGTTTGAGTTACAATTTTCTATTTTTTGTAATAAAACTTCAAAATGTATAGAATTTCTTCGTTGGATTCACTCATTTTGGCGGACAGGAAAACAATTGAAAAAAGACGGGAGAGTATTTTTACTTTTTATTTTTCTTTTTCTTGATATCTTGTATGTATAGATTTTTTATTTTTAATTGTATTGATATTCAAAACAGCCAGATACAAACAGTATAACCAGAGATTTTTTATTCAATTTTATACAAAGAAAATACGAAGAAACTTTTTCATCGACCTATTATTATTTCATATTTTAGTTGTAGTAAAAGTAAGTTAATAATTATTATTTTGAAGAAAAGAATAAGCGTTTGTAAAAGTAAATTAATAATAATTATTGAAAAAAAAAGAATAAGCGTTACTAAAAGGAAGTAGATAATAATTATTTCGAAGAAAAGAATAAGCGTTTGAAAAAGTAAGTTAATTATAATTATTTTGAAGTAAAGAATAAACGTTTATAAAAGTAAGTTAATAATAATTATTGAAAAAAAAATGAATAAGCGTTTGTAAAAGCAAGTTAATAATAATTATTTTGAAAAAAAAGAATAAGCGTTTGTAAAAGTAAGTTAATAATTATTGAAAAAATAATAAGCGTTGGCAAAAGTAAGTTAATAATAATTATTGTAAAAGAGAACAAGCGTTTGTAAAAGTAAGTTAATAATTATTATTTTGAAGAAAAGAATAAGCGTTTATAAAAGTAAGTTAATAATAATTATTGAAGAAAAAATAAGCGTTCGTAAAAGTAAGTTATTATTAATTATTTTGAAGAAAAGAATAAGCGTTTGTAAAAGTAAGTTGATAATAATTATTATTGCAGAAAAGAATGAGCGTTTAAAAAAATAAGTTCATAATAATATTGCTATGTTAGGAAACGAACGATATTTTTGTTTAAAAATTATTTTCTGTTTTCGTTCCTATTTTATGTTTAAATAAAATTATTATCATGCATAATAATCGAAACTACGCTAATTTTATTTCCAAAAAATGTTTTCCTTTTATAAAATTTTTCAAACGTAATTTTTTAATTTAGATAGCGTTACTGCAAAGCCATAGTTTTAAAATAAACAATATTTATTCAGAAATTTTTATATAACAAAAAATGCAAAGAAAATTACATATTTAACAAGACTCAAGAATGCACTAATTTGTTAACAGTTTAGAGCTTACTTCAAGTGATGTATGTATACCAATTCGCCACAAGTAACAGGCGTACTAAAATAACTTTTCAAATAAAACATACATGAGTTTTGACGGGATGAGATTAGATGGATTATGTCAATGAACTTACGTGCTTTCTGATAATTTAAGACCTCCGTAACTAATATCGTAAATCAATTTTAATTAGTTTCTATTAAAACAAAAAGTTATTAATTAATTACTGGTTTTGGATTACTAGAAATTATTAAATTAATTGGATGCCGACTATTATCGATTAAAACTCTGAAAACATGCAACAAAAGTTTATATTTTAACTTTGATGGTTTTTATGATTAATTTGTTACGGTAACCATTGTATTGCTCTTTTTATTGCTTTATGTTGCCTAATATTGGACTTTTTAGTTAAGAGTCTTGTCAAATTTTAGGTACAACATAACATGGAATATCGATATAATCATGCCGATGTTTTTGTAATCAATTTTGTGAGGGATAGCGGCAAATGGTAGAGTCATGCTGCAGTTACAATACGGCCCCATAAGGAATGGATCGACTGGACCGAGCTAGGAGTACGTTCTCACAGAATAATACCTATGTAAAATAGCTGTATTATCTTGATTTGCTTCATATGATGAGCGAATATAACCGAAGGTCCTTATTAATAGCAATAGGAATTATATCTTAATCTTCAAAGGGAAAAATGCATCTGCATTTATATTTTTAGTCGAGGCTGGATCGATATTTTTGTCTACACAATCACTTCAAAAGAACTCATCATCATCACATGAACTGCGTCCTTTACCTATATTAAACATGTTGATAAAAAAGATATTGGTTTTATTTGAAAATGCTATCCGCGCAGGTAATATATGGCACTGCGTAAGTAACGACTCCACCAAAAACAATTCCACAATAGCGTTGAAATGTAAGCTATGTATTGTGTCAACGCGATTGTGTAGCTGTTGTTACCGCGTTTGGCATTCGAATCTAGTATGCGATACTTGGTAGTCAGGTACTCTTAACCTGAGAACACAGGGTGGAAGATCGATAGCCTAATTGTTTAAATATTTATTTGTTTAAATTAACATTACATATTGAATGAAACTATTTTTTATGAAGAATTTTACGTTTATTTGCTTTATTATTATAGCAGTTAATATGGGTGCCGAAAATACAAAAAATATTAGGAATTATTGAAATATAGTATAAACTAAACACAACATAACCGATCAAGTCTAACAGATGGGGAAGAAAGGTTGCCGAGTGGCAACCTCATACCGGTGATCGAAGTGTAAGGCGACCTTCAACTGTTATGAAATGCAAGCAGTCGCTAGATGTAGATGGCTCCTCTAAAATAAGGTGAAACAGCGCAAAGCTGATTTTAGATACGACAAATGGGACATCCTACGGGAAGAAATCTAGCCAACGCACACTGCCCACTGGCGGTTGAGCCGAACTCTGAAAGGAGAGCAGCACTCACCCAAGTCACCTCTTATTAGGCCAGGAAACCCCGTCTGAAGAAACCAAAGGAGTGAAGGTCAGAAACCTCGTCTTCGACGATTTTGAGAAGGTCGAATGCCTTGCAGATAGTTTAGAGAGCCTTCTAGCGAAGTCATAGATCCCGCTCTCCTTCTGGAGGTTGAAGCTAAGGTCGAGCGTAAGTCTGCACTATCACTTGCGACGCCAACGGCATTAGCAACAGGGCGCTGAAGTCACTCTCTGTGCTACTTCACTGCCTATATAGACACTTTCAGCACTCCTCTTTCCGGCTGCCTGGAACGATGAGAACGTTATAAAAATCCCGAAACTGAGAAAACCACGCTACTTAGATTCCACTTATGGACCCATCAGTCTTCTCAGCACATTAGGGAAAATTTACGAGCGAATAATATTGAACTGCCTCCAAAAGTATTCTCGGAGGTGATTCAATACCATACGTATTTGCTAATAAGTTTCTTCTCGACAAGCAGTTCGGCTTTAGGCTCGATTACTCGTGCATAAACCAGATTTATCAACTAACAGAATACATTCTGGAAGGCTTCTCTTACAATTGTAATTACCGAACCCTTAACACCGGTGCCCTCTTCCTCGATATTGCAAAAGCATCTGACAAAATCTGGCATGACGGCTTGCTTTACAAGCTGTATAAACTAAACTTGTCTGATAAGCTCACTCACATCATCAGAGCTTTCGTTGTCAACCGCTATTTTCGTTATCGAGTAGGGGAAACTCGCTTTTGGAAGCATCTCATTAGGGCTGAAGTCCCCAGTCTATACGAATGATATCACGAAGGACCCAGTAGTTTATACTCTTTTAGCTGATGACACGGCACATTTCGTTGCCCATTCTAATAAAATATTTCTAACTTAGATGCTTCAAAGAGCAACCGGTCACTTAGGCGGTAGAGTCGATTTCGCTTATGGATCGAAGAAGAAAGAACCCCTCTCTCAATCGTTGGATTAAACGATATTTTTGGTTGGATTAAGACATAATTTCTAAAAAATTCGTTAGGTAGATCACCTTATTCAGCCGAAAATCTCCTGGGAATCATAGCCCACAGGAAACAGAGCCAAATTCTTTACTATCCACCTCTACTTACCCGCGGGTACGCGGTTGCGGGGCAACAAGAGCAAACTTTCCTTAAGACATCAAGCAAACGCTCCATCTTTATAAATCGTGCGTGAAACTTATCATTTCGTAGGCAAGCATAGCTTTCGCGCACGTCCCCAAACAAAGTTTGCACGGCATCCAAGTCGGCGATAATACGAGTAACTTCATTCGCAAAGCCACCAGATCTCGGTAGTACCAACGAAATTCCAACCTACAGAAAGATTGCCAACTTTCGATGATCTCTGAATATTACAAGGAATTGTCTCGGCGCCGTCATCATCCCCCCTCCCCCCTCTGTATGCGGGAGCCTTGTTTCCGATGAAGCTGTAAAAGCTAACTGGCTAACAGCACTAACACCAGGGAAACCAGCCGTCGCCTAGTTGGCTCAGACCCATATTTTGTAGCATTTCTTGGGGGTGGCCTATATTCAACATAGAATTTATGAAGGGGAATTTATAATGATAATGATATAAATTATCGGTATTATTCACAATAAATAAAAAGAATTTCATCTAAATTTACAAAGAGCTTAAGTAATAATATAACCATCAAATTGAGATCCATATCACTGATAATGTTTAATATAAGAGATAATATATAATATAAGTATAATATAATAATCCACAAGTAAATAATTCCTTTTGGATTCCATATTCTCAACAAAATAGATACAACTTTTGATAAACTATTATATAAACTTATTAATTGTTAGCGTGAGAAAGTTTTCGAGGTTACATATAAAAACTTGTGGAAAGTTGACAACATTAAAGGCCGTAATACACGACGCGATTAAATGTCAGTTTTCCTAAGACGAATTAGCAACATTTTAAACAGGAGCAATACAATTATGTTTATCTACACGCATGTAAGCTATATAGCCGTAGCTTTATTTATTTTGTGATTCATAACCGTTTAGCTGTTATATTGATTACAGAGACGTAAGACGTCATACTGCACTGTGTGTCTTAACCCTAAAGTTGTATGGGCGCGCCTAGTGCCTTTAGAGTGTCATTCCGCTAACATATTGTCTAGCGTCATTGTGCGCCGCGGCTGCTCTCTCGTTACAGCGACGTTCAACTTTTTATTTACGCCCAAGTGCACTCCGCCTCTGTCATGAGGCGAGCTGAATTAAGGCTCTCGGCGTTGATATGGGATCATTCAACCCGAGAATATCGAATTACACAGCGAGCTGGGCGCTTTGTTGGATACTTGCACGTGATATTTCTTTTATAAAGATGAATCCCTGCGATTTTGCCGCATATGACGTCTCTCGAAAAGTGTATTAGAAACCAATAAGGCAAAAAGCGTACATACGTGGTAGATACACGCTGTAGCTATATAATGGTTGTAGCACAAGACCACACTCTCACAGAATACACAGTAAAATAGCAGCTTAATGCTGCTTTATTTCATTTGGTAAGTGTAGAGAACCGAAGGCCCTTTTTGCAGGAAACAAGTTATTACTTCTTAGTCTTCAGGACTGACAACTCATCTACATTTTGATTTCTAATTGACGATAAATTAACACGCCTATGGGCTGAAGCATCCACTTACCATCAGGTGAACTGTGTGCTCGTTTGTTACCCTTATTTTGTAAAAAACCTAGTCGAGGTTTAATTATACATGTTGTTTGACTAAATAACAAATAAAGAACAAATATGTATTACCCAGATAAAATTTTTATAAAAACGACAAACGATAGGGAGAAACTAATTGTCGAGTTGTATAGAGTTGTAAGAATAACTACATTCTTCATACCGACAAACAAAGAGTTTTTTATTATTTTCGTTTATCTAATTCTTAGGCAACGACGATAAAATTAGTATTTGGTACATATTGGCTAGTTATTGTATGACGTTAGAGTAGTGCGGCTAGTTAATTGTTACCGATGCAGTGATTGGTCACATGAATGAGATCTTGTGTTTTCAGTTTTTAAAATGTTATGATTAAATTGACAAATATAAGAATTTTAGAAGCCTAGTATGGCAAGCCATGAGAGCCCAAAATATCCCAGAGTATTACCTAGCAATGGTCCAATATAATTTATAAGAACACCAAAACGCGCGTCAAAAGTCCCGCTGGTTTCAGCGACTCTTTCGACGTAAAAGTGGGTGTTCGTCAGGGAATAGCCTTGAGCTCGCTGCTATTTAACCTCTGCATAGATTATATTGCACGAAACTCATTCCAGAATGTATGCTCTACGCGGACGACATAGTCCTAATGTCGAAGAATGCAACGGACTGTGTGCTCGTTTATCACCCTATCCTATAAAAAAAATTGGCGGGAGTACTCTGTGACCACAACATGCCCATCAGAGTGAAAGGGAAAGTATACAAAACGGTAACAAGTACTGCCATGACGTACATAACAGAGTGCTGGCAGGTCTTATTACCATCAGGCATACGAACAACAGCTACACGCGAATGAAATGAGAACGCTTAGATGGATGGGAGGTATGACCCGACTAGACAGAGTACGAAATGAATACATCAGAGGATCATTTAAGGTAGCACCTATAGCTGAAAAGCTAAAAGAAAGCCGAATGCGTTGCTATCCTTAGGCGAAATGATGACCATCCAATACGTACAGTTTTGAATATCCCTGACCGTCCACGAGGAAGAGAACGACGAAGAGCCACCTGGTGGTAACACATGCAAAAAGAGATAGTCAGAGAAAACCTGAGTACACCGACAAGCCAGAGTGGAACTCTCTGGTGCAATCATACAAGGAGACCCGACCCCAGCTAAACTGGGAAGAGGGTTGAACAAACAAGAAAAAGTTGGAAAAATTAATAAATGAATATATTTTTATTACATTGTATATATGAAATTGTTAATTGCAATTTTAAGTGCTGATTTTACCACGTTCTCGCCGGTGAAGGAAAACATCGTGAGGAAATCTGCATGTCTGAGGAATAACAAAAAAAATATATATTTCGAAGACATGTGAATTTCGCCAACACGCACTGGGGCAGCGCGGCGGATACTTCCTTGCCCTAAAACCCTCTCAGAAATGAGGGGAGGCCTGTGCCCAGCAGTGGGACGTATATAGGCTGTAACTTTACTTTTTTTACATTGTATATTATAATATGGTCGATTTATTAATTATTTAAATGTAAGAGTAACAAGCCAGCACACAGTCCAGACACCCACTTCTTAACCTTTAATCAGCCCGTACAATTCCACTAATGGGTATAGTGCTATCCCGTTGTACATACCTTAATCTTTTTTTATTTATTAATGAATTTAAATTAGAGTGGTGTTAGCTAATTCTAAACTCACCAAACATTTACGTTTGACGGCGAAAAATCGTGAAGCTTGGAAGGTGGATAGACGATTGCAGGCCAGAAGTTTTGACGCTGTAGGCACCTATATCTATTCGCTATTAAGAAATAAAATGCAGATGCGTTGTCACTCCTGAGAACTAAGGCGGTGGTCTCCTAAAAACGCCATCGGCCGCTTACAGCGTCACGCCGTACGCCGCGTTACGATGCTTACTATAGAAATGTACTGGTGTGGTCTCTTTCACAAGCTGATGTCGGCGTATGGACGTCGTAGGCGGCGTTAAGACGCTTCGCGCTGCGTCTCTAGTTATTTCGAACCATTGCAGCGTGAACGTCGTGTCTAGCGTCAGTACAAAATGACAAAATTTAATAAAGAAAAAGACGAGTTATTGATTTATTATTATGTTTAAATTGTTCTTGATTAATACGAAAATATTCAGTAAACTTAGAATTGCTGTCTTTTAAGTGTTTCATTATCAATAGCTGGAAACATCCCTCTTCATTTCTATTCATAAATAATGGGTGCCTTGTTTGTGTCGTCTTGTGCCTCTTCTTCAAGTTACACAAGCGCCGCCAAAAGTATTGCATTTTTATCCACTTTATGTACAAATATCACACACATCCAATAACAAAAACAAAAAAAAAAAACAATTTACGTGGTAGAGCCATGCTGCAGCTATATTAATTTATAATTATAGCACCCTTTTTACTGGAAAAGAGGCATTCCATTTATTTTGATTCGCAACCGAGGATGGATGTAGATGTCTATGGGCCACACGCTACCAAGCTATTTCTAATTTGTCTTGTGTTGTTGATTGTAAACATAATTGTAAGCTATTATTAAAAAAAAATAGTCCCTGGGTTTCTTGCTGGTTCTTCCCAGGAAGAGTTTTTTGCGAACCGTGGTAAATTAAAAGTGACTTTATAAGTATTTTTATAATTATTGAATAAAAGTTTTATTTTTTTTCGCTACCAACATCAGATGGACTGAGTGCTCGCTTGTCACCCTTTTCCTGTAAAAAAAAAACAACCACACGTGAGCACTGTCGGCTACTTAACTGTTGTTTGGTCGAAAGTCTAGACATCGTCCGTTGCTAAGATATGTATTGACCGTAGACGCTGTGCCTGGCGTTCAGACGCCGATCGGAACGTTTACGCTGAAGTCGGACGTCGCGTATAGTAATGCCTCGTTGAAAGTTAAAAAGATTGCTGATTATTTACACTTATAATGCAAAAAACAATAAAATATCCTGCTGTTTTACACTGGTATTCTGTGAGAACGGGACCTTTCAACGGTAGTGTCGACCCATTCGTGCAGTTGCAACAAGCTGCAGCTCGCCTTTACCGCATAAGTTCTCTATTTAGGTCATAGTAGAGGTCAGGCTAGAGGAGTCTTACTAATGCTTGCTTGCATTTTGTTATTTATTTATTTGAGGGTGTGTGCATGTGAGTGTACGTGGGCGAGTGCGTGCGTGTGTGTATGCTGTCTGTGTCAATAAAAATATAAAAATCAATATCAAATTACAGCATGATACTAACACATTGGATATTACGTTAAATATCAGGATTTATACAATTTTATTACATATTTCATTACTTTTCATGTTGTTCTTTTTCTACAGATAAAGTAATATAGTAGCAGAGGAAAGTATGATACAGAAAGTTGTCTCCTGTCTGGTAATCTTTTATTAACGTTCCCTTTAATTTTGTTTTAACAGTCTAGACTGAGCTATGTTTCTATCGAACTCGGATTTAATATCCCTTTTCTAAGTTCTATTCAAACTCTTGGTAAAAGGAATCTTAAAATTAAACATATTGTTCGAGGTTTTAGTATTAAGAAGCAATGTAACATATGTAAACCTGAGTATCTCCGAAAGTTATGTTATATGATTTTTTTTTATTTCCAGGTGACCGCGGAACTGAACGGCAACAAAGAGAGTGCTCTGAGGAGATACGACTAAGGGGCAAACGCACAAACCTGTGTATTCAAGGATTTGAACTGGATTAGATTTAGTCGCCCAACCGCAGTTTTTTATTATTTTAATTTTCCTTCATTACCTGTTCCAGATTCCCTCAATCGCTGATAACTAAACGCTGGTGGCAACTACAACTGGTGGCAACTGCGGCGACTATCCCCTTTATGGGGAAAACCAATGATTAGCAATGGAGTTTTAATGGGCTGTAATCAATGAATGATAAACGAATGAAGGGACAACTAATAATCCTTCTTTTTCTTAAGTTGTGTCGATGTATTGATAATTTAATTTCAACATGAAATTATATTGAAAATTCTACAGGAAAGTTTCAATTTACTTTCCAAATGTTGATATTTTGTGTATAAAATCATTCAATAGCAGATTTATTAGGTGACCGGCGGTGGAAATTGAATTTGGATGTACGCAGTTTCCGGTTAGCATCGCACTTCCGATTCACTAGCTCCTCTACCACCCTTTAAATTGTGTTTTATGAAACCAAACTACATAGGCATCTCTGTAAATTCAACTGTTGAATAATATTTGCATTATGTATGCAATACGTGACTCAGATTTCGCTTCTGAAGTTATATATTATATTTATATTGTCATTCTATCATAGACATTAAAACGGATATTAATAACTAAACAAAAAATTAATCATAATAAAAGCCGATTTCAAAAACTAAAAACAATTAAATATTTAGAAAAATGCTTTTACCATTTTAGAGTAGTAAGAAAAATTTACTAATTTTCCAGAATTCATCGAACAAACATAAAAAACGTTATATTATACGTATAATTAGGCCCAGACTAGCGAAATTACATGGCATGGTCACCTTATTAATTTCATGAAACGAGACGGCTAAATTATGTTTATCACTGCTACGCTGTTAACTGAAAGGCTAATTAAGCTAGTTAGCTGTGACATATACAAAAATCTGACTTTTGCCAATATAAAAAAAGTCTTTAATTTTTTTTAATGAGTTTACGGTGGTAGAGCCACGCGGCAGCCTTTGCTGTTACATGTATGGGCCGGCAGCGTAAAGTAGGGGCCTTGCTTCTGAGTTTGTCTGGGAGTGTGGCCAAGGGGAAGGGAGAGCTACTCCATTCCTGAGTGTGGGTGCTCAGGCAATTCCGCTCGAGACTAAACCTGCTCGGGGCAAGCGGAGCAATAGATCAAAGGCGCCCCTGCCATGCTATCCTTGAATTTCTGTTACATCAGGGGACCCCATTCAAACCTTAATACCGTCCACTACCATCTTGAAACGGCGAAGCCGGCCTTACTGTTTCTAACCGAAACACAGGTGTACTCTCCGGCTGATACTTCGTATCTCTCCTACCCGGGGTACAAATTAGAATACTCCTTTATGCCCCGGGCTGGAGTTTGCATGTACGTCAGAGAGGACGAGTGTTTTTGACGCCTCGGCAGCCTTGAAGGGACGGACCTGTCCATCTTATGGCTGCGCGTAGACAACGACGACGATCCCCGCGTCTACGGGTGCTGCTACAGGTCCCACAGCGGTAAAGACCGACACAGACCGACTCATAAAGACCACATTCAGATGGATGCAGACTCTGTGCTACAGCAGGTCCCAGCCACAGGGATCGTGATGCTTGGTGATTTTAACGCCCACAAAGTCCGCTAGAAAAACTTCGGGTAGGATTTCTAATAAATAGCAATATTATTATTTAGTTTGTTGGTATTATTACTTCTACTTATAAGCCAAAAGGAATAAATTTACGAAAATAATTAAAAATATGGTATATGTACTTATCATTACAGCCGAATCCAAAATAGATATAGCGTTATGAATAACTACTACACTCCGACAGAAACATGCATCGTTGTTTTTAAAAATAAAGTATCATATACGAATAATTTGTTGAATAGAGATTTCATAGCATCCACCGTAATGCATGTTTTATCTGCGGAGCACGTACAAAATTAACATTGAAATTATGAATTCTGGAGAACCTTCCGACTTCCGCTGTCCTATTGATTAAATAATTAATATTAAAAATTTTCATTCGACATACGACATATGCAGTTGTTATTGTTCCATACGTAATGAGTGGTAGCTGGCGACCAAAATAATAATAAAATATACACTATTTCCAGTAATATTATCATTTATTTATCATTCAAACTGTTGAATTTTTATCAAAATTATTTAATATTATGAATTCTTAATTTTGAATGTATTCGTTTGGTTTTATTTTTAAGATAAATGGAAAAAAATCAAGAAATAGTGAATATTCCTATAAAACCAATATCTTTATCTTTATATATATAATTTTTCTGCCCGTGTATATGTGATTGAACTCCTTCTAAATATCTAGACCGATGATGATGAAATTTTGTGTGTGATTAAGTTGATTCTAGAAGGTTTTAAGTTCACAATGCAATCGGTAGGTGGCGCTGTTTCGAGAACCAGAAACTATCCGTGCGAAATCGGGGCGGATCGCTAATATATTTTTTTTAAATTTATTTATTCATACAAAGGTAAGTACATTATTTTTACTATTCTCTCGCCAAACTGCAATCAGTTTGTCGGCGAGTACACGCTCTTAAAACTATATATCATTATGCACCATTACCTGCAAAAACACAATTAATTACAAAAAAAAGAAAAAGAAAATATAACATTACCTTATATTTACCTACTACAATTTCACAATATTTAGAAATTATTAAACAAAAAATAAACAACAACAGCAATAAACAAATCAAATAAATCAAACATAAAAAAACGATTAACAAAAGTATGCAACATACTGTTAATAATGCCCTTTTCAGAGGGGATTTTAATAAATTTTTGCTTAATTTATTTTTATTATTTGGAGGCGTTTCTCTTAACCATTTTATTTTGTTATAGATTCTGGATACAATGTATTTATTCAAGCGATTTCATAATAGTTATTTGCACTAGGCTCTTCAAGTTTTTTTCCCTTACCTTACGCGTGACAGTAAAGTAATGTTCAATTGCTATTAAATATTTTAACCGTGTTTCAACAGGGAGTATTTTACACATGGGAAATAATTTTTCATATTGTTTCTTACAGCTTTTCTTATCTTTTGAAATAATTAAAATTTTTATAAGTATTTGTAGACTTTTCACTTGTTTTGTATAAGTACTAAATGTACGGCCGTACACAATAAGACCATAGTTAATTAAAGATTCAATTATTGCATACTAAACCACTAATAGAACATGTTTACTTACTACTTTTCGAATTTGATAGAATTTGCCTAAAATGAACCTTAATTTTGAATATATGTTCGCAGATTAAGTTTAGTAAACTGGCATGTAAAGATTATGAATTTTCTCAATATTTTATAAAATAGTGTCGGTTAGTAATAAATCACAAACATGTACTCGTAAAAGTTACTTACTGACATCGAGATTGTATTTATAAAACAAGGAAAATTATTTAACCTCATTAGGAATTTTATAATCGTGTTTGAAGAATAATGACGCATCTAGAAGTAACGCATGTTTGACATATAGGTAAAATGATCTAAATAGACACCAAAAACTTTTCTGCCAGCTAATTTTAGTCTTAGTACAAATTAGCGTTTTACAACACAAAATCAAGGTTTTCGATGGATATTGTCATCATCATCATCATTAAAGCCCTTGTAGTACTCTACAATCATCCACTACGGAGTTTTTAATACGGATATAAATTTGCGTTTTCAAAAAATATTCTATAATTATAAAAACGTTTCAAATTTGAAGCGACAGTAGCTTAATGGTAGGGTGCGGACCGCTAACTCAAAAAGGTCGTGGGTTCGAATCCACCATTAGACTACTGGCGTGAACCACTCGTAACACAAGCAATTTAAGCTTACCACGAGTGGTTAATGGGAATATTAGTAATGTTTATAGCATTGTTAATATTCTTTAAAAACAATCAAAACAACATGAGTAAAAATATTTTGGTAAACTATCAATTAAATATTACAATTAAGATCAAGTCCTAACAATTTGGAGCTTTAGTAACTACTTATTAGGTATATTTGGCATATTAGGTTACCAATGCGGTAAAAACTAATCGATATTTTGTTATCAACAGCCACTCAGAAATCAGAATTTGCTTACGTAAAGCGGCAAAACAAAATACATGCAACAGGGATAGGCACATTTTAATACAAATTTCATATCAGAAATATTTATACAAGTAACAACAACAATAAAAAATGGTAGGTGGCATACCAAACGGCAAAATATATCCCTTTTAGGCAGAAAAATACTCCCATATTACGTATTAAAATCCAGTGCATATAGAAAAAAAAACTAAATTAAAGTGGGTACATAATTAAGGTGTGTCTTAAATGACGAAAAATAAAATAATTTAATCCGGTAAAATTTCGTAAGTAATGCTAAACCCTAGATACCGTAAGGAAAAAAAAATACTTTATATATAAACGCATTAAATCAAGTCAATGGAAAATTACTAAGTGTATAAAATTAAAATCAAATACTTATCAAGTAAAAATTATTCATAAATCAGTAAATTTTTAGTCGTTTGGTCGACGAAGTGCGAAAATGTGATTAAATGAAGTTACCAAGCGACAACAAAACTCTTCCTAGCGGTACGAGAGTATGACATATCAACGCAGAATTTTTACCGGTTTCAATGATGTATATAACTTAATATCGCCCAACATATTGCTTGGTAATGATTGCCTTTCAGGTGTGACACTATACAAGGGTGGTCTGAAAAGTTTCCGACCTTAAATTGAAGATGAATTATGTATTAACTATCTAGATTCTCTAGCTTTTATTGACAAGTGCTACCATCTTCACGTTAAGGTCGGAAACTTTTCAGACCACCCTGGTATATAGGATGGTCTGAAAAGTATCCGACCTAATAAAGGTATAAGACATTGTTTTAAATATATTTTTATTTTTCTACACAGATATTTACATATAATTGGTACTTTGATGATGATTAACAAAATTAATAATAACGTGATGTGTTGTAAAGGTTAGGTAAGCTTCGATTATAGGGACATTACTATATTAGAGCGAATGGAACAGTATAATATCTGGTATAATATGAGAGGAAGAGTGAAAGTTGTGTATGGAATGTCATTTTCAATCGTATCATTTGCTGCTAAATATTACCGTTGGATAGTGTTACCAGGTGTCCCGATTTGTGTGGGACGTCCCGTTTTTCAGGGGTCTGGTGACACGTCCCGATTCACCCTTGACCGGGACGCCAAATATCCCGATTTTTCACTAACCTTCTTAGTTCGTACTTTGATCAATAATTTTCATCAGTTATTATTTCATTATTTTACTAGTAAGTAGTACAGTAAATGACTTATACGCTGGAGTTAGGGTAAGTTTATTGAAATACAAACGTCTTGTGAGTTAGCTAAGTTCTAGCTAACCCACAAGGCGTTTGTATTTCATTAAAAATTGACTAGTGGTAGAACTTCTATTCTAAGTATTTTTCAAACAAAATTAAATAAATAGTAGTCAAAAATAAATTAGAGTCTTTCATTAAGCTAATACCTCTGTGTTTTGATATTTCGGTTATAAAAATGTTTTAAATAAGTTAATAAAAAATTCTTATAAATCAGCAACTAACGTAAAATAAGACGATGATAACAATTTATTAAATATTATGGTTAAATAGTAAATGCTCTAATAATTATCTCTATATAAAATACATAAGTTTGATGTATATCACAATATAGAAAGAAGGAATAAACAAAAATAACACAAAAGAGTTGAAACACAGATTTAGAAGCTTCTCAATTATTTGGTCAGTTGAATATATTTCTTTGCAACTATCCTAAAACCATCAATCGTATAGCAATTTATCAGTCATAAAATATTATCGGTGTCCGCTTTGAACACGTTACTGGAAATCGACATGTTCTCGGAAGCTGTGGCCATGTGTTTTAACTGCCTGCGCTATTATATAGAGACAGACATACAGAGAGGGAAAGAAAAATGAACGCGAGAGAAAGTAGCGGACGAGTTGGCTAAGTTCCAACACGCAACCCGTCAAAATATTCTAAATTTATTAAATCTACTTAATTTGTGGAAGGAAATTCACAGCAATAATTTAATATTTTGTCGTCAAAGTTATTACTGAAGAATGATTCTTTTTAGAATCTGTTAGAAGAAACTAATTGATGTTATTATAGTCGAAAAATATGGTATCTAAGTATTTAATTCGTATTAATTGGTATTAATTTGAAGTATTTACATCTTTCAAACTGATTTTAATACAATTCTAATGAAAAGTAATGTTGTTTTAAACAAATTTACGGCAGGCGCTAATACATAATTAGTAAGTCGTCGACGATTCGAATCCCTCTGCGCTGGATGCGGTCAAGTGGAAGGAGCTGACACTGGGGTGCTCTGACACAAAGGTGGCCGAATGGCCATGTGAGGCCGAACTTGCACTTTGTAAAGTTGCAAGCAATGTGCCGCCATGAAATACTGTCTCGCTCGGCTAAGCACGCCAAGCTTTTTAGAGGCCAATTTGGCCGTCCCCTCAAAGTGACCACGAAACTGCACACTATTCGATATGTCAACGCCGAGGATTCCGATGCTAGCTGAGGCAGCAAGGGGAGTGCGGTCAAACAGAAGAGATACGACAAAGGTCTTTTTAGTGGTTAACGGGCAAACTCGGGTCCTCTGGGGATTAAATTAGACTAGATTTAGTCGCCCCCAATCCGAGACTGTTAAGCAAAGACTCGACTTCAGACACAAGTTTTTGCCGGTACTCGGCGACTATTTCCCGAGAAATATTGGCACGGCCGGTGTATAAGGTCATCAGTGCTGTCGTCTGCATAGCAATGAATATTACCAGTTTACAACATATCATTGATATGCAGAAGAAACAGCGTTGGTGATAGCGTTGGAAATAAGCTCGTAATCAGATCATACACCGTCTACTACGACCTTGATGCTCCGGTTAGCAAGAAAAGTAGTGATCCAATCGCGCAATTTTTTGGGAAGTCCATAGAAAGGGAGCTTAGAAAGAAGCGATTTGTGCCAGACCAAACTAACGACCAATGCCTCCTCCTTGGACTCCATTGCCTCCGCCCATCTATGAGTAAGGTAGACCAGAAGATCACCAGGTGATCTATCCTGACGAAAACCGTATTGGGATCGGCTTTTTTAGGGATCGGGTGGACCAAAGCTGTCTTTCAAGAATTGGTGACTACGCATAGGAAGTAGGAGTACCGGAAAAGACGAATTAAAACCGGTGCCAACTCCGGAGCACATGTCTTCAACACAATGGGTGGGATTCCATCAAGCCCACTCGTCTTGCTGACGTCTAGGGAGAGGAGTGCTTTGCGAACTAAGCGCTGTGTAAACCGCACATCCGGCATGGAGTACTCATCGTCCACCGCGGGATGGTCGGCGGTGTGTTCCCCCCGTCATCGAGAGTCGAGTTGGACGCAAAGAGAGAGCCTAACAGATGGGTTTTCTCTTTTGCGGCATGGACAAGTGAATCGTCCTCTCTCTGTAAAGAGATGGAAGAGATGACTGACAGAAGATCCCTTGCACAGCCTTGGCGAGAGATCAGAGTGCACGGGTTCCCGAAGGAAGGCAAATTAGCTTCTCCCCAATTCTGCCAATGTGCTCAGACCTTGCCTTGGCAAAGACTCTTTTAAAGGACCTGGAAGCGGAATTGTATTGTTTTTAAGAGCAATGTTGCCCAGACCCGGTAGGACTCCTGCTTATATATATTATAGCGTGATGCTATTTTACAGGAGCGACCAAACCATGGCAGGGCTCTGCCTCCGATGAGCACCACAAAAGACAGTATAAAAAGTTCCATACTCTGAAGTAACACATCAGCGACAGAATTGGCAACAACGCTAGGATCGTCCGTCGGGAGGCAAACCCGCCTCCAAAGGAAGGATGCAAAAAAAGAATGAATCCTATCCCAATCAGCCAACCTATAGTGCCAAACACGGCGGCAGCCTGCATTATGCATCCGCGATGTTAATGTCACTGGTATCATACTCTGGACAAGACAATGGTCCGAGGAGCCTAAAGGGGCGTCGACGGAAACCTGATATCCGTCCATATAAGAAGTCAGCAAAAGGTCCAACAGGTAAGGTGTATGATCTTCCAAATCTGGAGCCCGCGTAGGCGAATTAACCATACCAACCAGGGATATTATCCATGGATCCATTTCCATAATCACTTACAGTCCATCTAAAGTCCACTGCTAATTATAGGTTTCTCTTTTGTAACTTAAGTTGTTGTACCATAGTTACCACGCTTTGCAGGCGGGTTGGCAACTGGAGGTTTTTTAATTGTTTTGAGTTGTTATCAGAAAGATGCTGCTGCCGATTTCCTGTTTCAGTTTTCTTCTGTCGTCTCTTAATTATGATTTAGGGTTCTCTTATGCTGCTATTATCATGTAGATATATTGGACAATTAAATAAAAACTCTGCGGACAAAAGTATTCACGTTGAGCAAGTGCAGAAAACGCAATTGAATTTCGATTTCCGTTTCACGGTTTCACCTTTAATTTAAATTCAAAGCACACGCATCGATGTGTTGCTGTTTAAACAGACTCTGTTTGCCGAGACCATAGGATTAAAATATACTGGCGTGTAGATCTGACAGCCCGAGTAATCGTGACAAATTTTGATTTGTAATTGTGTGCGATAACTAGTGATGTATATTTTACCTTAAAGGACTGTCCATAAATGTTTTCAATGCGGCCACAATAACGCAATTGAAAGTGCTAAGGGAGCGACAAAAAACGTTCATTAAAATTTGTTTAGTAACTTCAAAAATTAACTGATTTTTCACCATGATATTTCAAAAATAAATAATTTAAATATTTTATTTATTTATTTAAAAAGCAAGTCAGCAGGCATAAGCTAAACCTGCCTGCATTTTGTTGGGTTTATATACAAAATGTGTAAAACCCAATAATCACCAGAGAGGTGAATCTACCCATAAAATTAAACAGTTTCCCCAAGAAACAGACCAGAAAGTTTAAACTATTTATGAACCTTGGCGAAAAATGTGTTGTCCACATGTTCGTTCGCACTGGCGTTCCGCCTAGAAGAATAGAAAAATTATTATTTTATTTAATATAGATTACAAGTAATGCTTATTGAAGGTAATTTTTTACTTTACCTTTCAGAGTTCAGAAAGAAACCTATGTCCCGGGAAGAACCAGCAAGTAATTCATCGGGACTCTATATAAAAAAGTAAATTATACAATATTAAAGGTTTACAAACAATTTACAAAATTTATCTTAGAAACAGCTTGGAAGCGACCATCTCATTTCCAGGGGTCAATATCAACCATATATTCATTTATACTATACTAAATCTTTTTGTACAGTTTTTGTTTAACAAAATATTTAGACTTGGTACTAGAGAGACCTTGTATATTTGCTGGGATTTTGTTGTAATAGCGTATACTTTGCCGCAATAATGAATTACTGACTATGTGCAGTTGAGAAACTGGTATCACTAGCTTGTGTTTGTTCCTAGTGTCTACAGAGTGTATATCACTTTTTTACTAAAAATACTAAAACAAAAGTTTTTGTAAACATATGTTAAGTTTTCGTAAATATATTGAGAGTCAGAAGTTATATTTAATTCTTTGAAATTTTCTCATAGAAACCGTTTTTCATAGAAAGTTTCTCATAGAAAGTTTTAGGTCATAAATAGTTCTTATGGCCATCTTCTGCAAAACAACGATAGTTTTTAAATTAACCAGATTTCACATTAGCAAAGTTCCATGAGACATTATGCTATGGAAATAACTGAAATCGACTAATTTAGCTGTCTTTACTGCATAAGCCGCAGAATTTAGTCTGTTTGCTAGTTTGGATATATGGGGGCCCTACTGAAGCTTTGCGTCGAGAGAGATGCCAACAACAGTGGATTCAACAGAGCTCAGTTCTTTGTTATTTAAAAACATGTTGGTATTCAGATTATTAAGATTCGGTGTTACAAATTGATCCGTGAGGTCACTCCCTCTTGAGTGAATTTATTTTTTACTATAATGTTAATAAAATATAAATAGGTAACTTACTTGTATAGAAAATAAAACAGTTTTATGTAGTCAGTGTCTCCATTTTTATTTCAACAACAAACGTTTAAAAATGATTTATAAACAAATAAATTACAATTACTCTTTGACCTCTAAACTGAACAATCTTATTTAACTGGTTGCTTTAAATTTACGTACTTAAATTATTGAGTTTAGTATAAAAGTAAAAATTAAAATAGGTTTAAATTTTTACAACACAAATCAAGCATGGTTTGTGGTAGAGCTACACTGCAGCTATATCATATTATGGTTGTAGCATGAATGGGTCGGCTCGACCGGGGAAGGACCACGCTTTCAAAGAATACCAGCGTAAAATAGCAGCTTTTTTATAGAATATAGGTGAAAAACGAGCACACAGTTCACCTGATGGTAAGTGATTGCTGTGGCCCATAGACATCTACATATATCCTCGATTACGAATCAAAATGCAGATACGTTGTTACCCGTGAGCACTAAGATGGAATGCCTCGTTTTCAGTAAACTAATATAAATGCAGCATGGCTCTACCACGTATGAAATTTAGTGCTTTTTCGCGGACGAAGTCGACACGCCGGTAAACAATTAGCAATAAGACTTCAACTCATACATGTTCTGTATTTAAATTGATTCTTATAAATCAATTTAAATAAGTAAATGTATTTAAATTAAAGTAGATATATTTCAAAGTACTGATTCACATTCTAAAACATCTAACCCACTCAACAAGTCTCTACGTCTATTTACATATAAATATTGAATCTATGAATACAAATATAGTGGGACCACAGTTTGAAAGTCTTCGTGTGGCGAAATAAAGGATTTCCAATCAGAGGCGACGGCGCGAAAGAGATTCTAATAACATTCAAAACTCGTCCCCGAGCAGGGCGTCAGTTTAATTACGAGCACGGGGACACGGCGTGCCGTCTCCACTGGTATCACAGTGGATTTTTTTCATTTGGACAAAGGGCGATTAAAAAACTTCGTAATGAGAATCGTCCGCTGAAAATAAAGGGTGAAAGTGCAAATAATTCTCAAATCTCTACAATAGTTTATTACTCTATGAAAATTTGCATTAATTTGCTTTTGAAACTCGTATTTAAATGGATGGATAAATTATTATTATTATATTAACGTCGAGCGATGTCACAGGTATTAAGGCATCCTTAGGAACTAGGATGAAAAAACTACCCTCGGATTTATGAATATGATTCTTTGACACATTTATTTCTCGTTTGTTTTCTAGTTAAAGCTTTTTTAATTTCCGAAATTATTACGAAATTTCTCGATACTTTCGTGTAAGGGCTATGTCTGCGATTGACAAACTTCAAATTCGAGTCTTAATTTGTTACGAGTGGCTATGAGGGAGCACTGCAGGAATTGTTACTAGAAATATTTTTGATTGATTCAAATAAAATTAAATTTATTTTTTTCAGAAAGTTAAATAAAATAATCAATTTAAAGAAACATTAGTTCACTTTTCTGTAGTAAATAATTTGTTTGATTACTTTCTTTGGAAGATACGAGTTGTGAAGATCAAACTACGACTGACGAGTGTTATTTAAAAGAGCAACGGGACATTTTTACTCGAAAAATATCTGTTGCAGCAAATCTTACATCACAAACTTAATCAGCTGGCTGGCTGTCGCTCCTCTATAAACCGCACTAAAAAAATCTTGATTCTCTTTGAGGAACAGGATTCTTCATGTAAAACCAAGTACATTTTTAAAGAAGACAAATTCCCACTAATACAAAAATTGACCACTGAAAATTATAAAGTTTGAAAATTCTACTCTGCTGCCAAAGGTGTTACAAAATAATATTTTATGAATTGCAGAATTTAAGTGAGACAATTTGACATTAAAGCTACTTTTTTATTTATCCGAACATATTCGTAATAAACCTCCAACAATAGCTAATATATGTTTTTATTATCTGTGATAAATCTTCTCCACGATAATGCACATTCACACGGTGCAAAAGGACCTTGGTCTTGGCTTTCGCATCTTGACTGGCAAAAAATACTGCACCCACCATATTTTTTAAGCTGGATTATTCTATCGAAAAGTAAAGTCTGTCGAATGTAAGTATATTCAGTAAATATTTTTTAAGTAAATAGCTACCATAACTAAAACCCGTTAAATTCCCGTACAGTAATGACTGATAATAATAGTTAAAAATATCGTAGCATCTAGAAAAAAGTTAGAGATTAATGTAAGAAAAGGGTAGCATTTTATAAAAAGAAATTCTATATAAATCCACTTAGTTCAATCGTTGGGCGCTCGTATTAAGAGTATTGTATTAAGAGCATTACTTAGTCAGAAGACCGAATTCAAATTTGATGAAATTTTTTATCGTAATTTAACTAATATACATCTACAAATCATATAATATTAACGTAACCTGACGCATTAAATACGATTAATAAACAAACGAGCGTAACTTATATGTAAAGTTCGACTCTAATTGTGTGATCTAATGGAAATCGTTTGAGGATTCCACCCTAACCTATATAATATATATGTATACATTCAAAGACAGGATTCCCCTTAAAATGCGGAATAAATGCATAACTCTCTGTTAACTAAATGACGATCATAAATCAGAGCGCAGAAAGGGAGCTTTGGATGCGTTGATGCGTTTTTGCTTTGATTTTGATTGCTCTAAAATACGTGGCAATGGTGAAACGTGGTGTCGCAATACTACCTACATCATAACTGCCTTATTTACTATTTCAGTTTCTTATTTAATAATAACTTTAAAGTTCAATGTAAAGTGCAATTCAATAATTATATTTTTTAAATAAATTATTATATAAAAATAATATAAATTTACTTAAATAGATTTTCAAATATTCCGTGTGTGATAGATATTTCAAAAGTAGATGTGAACTATTTATATTCATTTATTTTTCTAAAATAAACGCGCTTCAGATGATGGATCTGAAAATTATTTTAAGAACTTAGCAGAAAATTTGAGGGAAGAGATAATCATTAAAATGGGAGTCTTCATAAAGCAAAGCCTTATACCTATAAGGTAAATGAAAGTAGATTTTCATAATCCAACATCCGTCCACCAGAGTGGCTCTCAAGGAAATCTCTATTTACAGAAGAGTTCATTTTTAGACGTTTTACGAATTTATTACAAAAATTCTTGTTAGGATTAACTTATAATATAATAATACTTACGTAAAAAGATGAAGCATGAAAATATAATTTGTTTTGATACAGCTATAAAGTCAGTTTCTTTTTCTCATAGGAATTACCTGAAACAAAAATTAAATTCACTCGTCAATGGATAGGTAATTAAGGTTTAAAATGTGACGATGTGGTAATAATACTAGTACTCGCAGGTGCGTAAGGGTATTTCGGTAACTCAGCGCATAAATACCAATGTTTGGTTGGATAACAAAATAACCTGTTAGATCCCTAAAATGCTGCTGGTGACAGAGTGCTTTGTATGTTAAAGGAAGAAAAAGTGATAACTAAAGAATTTTATTGTGAAATTGATGCCGTTGTTTGAAAAATGCGCTGATAAGTTGCTCCGGTTGCGAATAAACGTAAAAATTGTCTACTTGTTGAAGTTGAAACGTTCACCTTAATTTTAAAACTTCCAATGTTCGATTACTGTACTTACTGTTATTATTTCAAAAACATTTTTTAAAGAATGCTTAGTACATTTTTATCATTCTTTTGTCAAAATTTGATGTCGAAAATTGTTTCATTCTCCTTTCTGACCTTTTTCTCTGAAATTTAAACTTTTTCTTTGTGAAAAATATCAAAAAATTCGCAGTCTTTGTTTGTATTATTTCTATTTTTTTGTTTAGAACTTTTACATTTTATACAGGCGTTTTTTATTATGTTACAAATGAGTACAAACTATTGTTGCATGATAATTGTAAGCATTTGACGTATTTAAGTTGAATTTAGTGATAAACTCCTTTATTACTAATTTTTGAATCTACATTTGAACCAATATTTATGTGAAAAGTAACTAATCACTCTTTTCAAGTAGACGAATAAAATAATTGCGTCTGATACAATACTAAACTTACTTTAATTTCTATTCTACAGTATTGGATGGAGTTGTGTGGTGATTTGGATATCTCATCGCAGCGTGGGAGAATCCATCACCCGATTTAGTAAGGGAAATGTCAGACTGAGATAATGGCGTCCGAAAAATAGTGGTATAACTATCTTGTTTAGGCCATATGTAAAATACCCAGACTGGCAATGTAGAGCAGCGTTAAAGGTGCAAGTCATCTGCTCCTTCGATCGCTAAACGTTGTGATTATAACAAAATCTCCGTACAACGGAAGAGGTCCATGAAAGAAGATTAATAAAATGGGGTAAAAGAAGTGTGGTTGAGACGAGCATAATATGTTGTGTGTTTTTGTTTACCGGTTACCAAATATGTTCTTGTTAATTTTGAAATAGATATACTAATACAGTGGTCGAAATTTTAAACAGACATAGTGAAAAACGAGTAAAATAATTATCATATATTAATTTTTTTTTAATTATATGCCCACCAATAAACTCTATCTGATAAAGTTACAATTTGCAAATACGATTTACATTTTATAATTACACATTCATTGCAGCCTATTATTAAATTTCACTCCTGAAGATAGGCGTGGCGTCCTGAAGGTGGCGTGGCCATTTATTGCTTCATGGGCAGGCTTTTTCCATAACTCTGCAATATTTCCTTCCAATAAAAATATAAACTACAACTTTTTTGTAGAATTGTAGTTACAATTTTACATAATTATTTCTTTTCAATGAAGTGTTTTATAAAGGTTGTCAGAAAAACTGGTTTGTTAAATATAGAAATGTGTTGTTTTTGTATGTATGTAAATGTAGTTCAAAGTTTACTGAATACTTAGAATTGTAATACAGTTCTAGTAGTGATCATTAATTATTGTTAAAATACACACAATATTCGTAAAATACAATTGCCGTCGATAATGACAGGCTTTTTTTTTAAATAATTACAGAGACAAGCGCTATGAACATCAATATATCAGCCCAAATAGAACATAGAGTTCTTTTAGAAGCGTGTAAAAGTATTGAAAAGAGGTTGTATTCTTGTAAGAGTGGTTTATGAGTTATTTTGCAAATCAAGCTGTATAAAGTCTGTATTATGGGATCTAGGTAAGCTTGGGGTTCTTAATCAGAATACGAACACTCTAGTATACAACTTTAAGTATTTCGTAATACTTCAATTTGATTTTGTCATTATAAGCTATTTATTGTGCTTGCTTATAGAGTTCTAAGTGTTATTATCGTATCACTAAAATCTTGTTTCTGAACAACGGTGTATGCAAACTCTCTTTTGAAACTAATTTTTATGCCGTCATTATAAACTTTAGTAAATACAGTAGTTTTATGACACCTGTCAATGAGAGTGATATAAAACTAAAAAAAACAGCCATAGTACAATTTAAATTTGTGTCACCATTTTGCATGCGTTGCGTGTTTATATAACGAGTGAATAAAGGAGACTGATATGTTTTCATACATTTTTGGGCCCAGATTGTAAAAGGATAAAATTGGTGTTAATCATTAGCTTATATATTTTCAAAATGTCACTAAATATTCGACGGATTCTGGCAATCTGAGAGCAAAGCTATATGAGATTTAGTAAAAGTGAGGTTATGTAACAAGTTGGCAACAACCTAAACTCAACAGCTTATATTTGAAGTGAGATTGCTATTTTTTTATTAGACAGCTGTTTTCTATATTAATTGTAGTATTTATTGTACTGTATTGAGTAAAGGACGATAGGAAACTCACAAATAGATTGAAAGATAGAGAAGGTTATTCGATGTTTAAAAAATACTTTTTAATTATCTTATTAGTTTTCAATTATAATTACAATTCACACAGCGATCCATTGTGTCAATATCCAATCGATCAGATCTTAGATTTTATAATATAATGAATTAGTCGATTATTGCGTGAAATGGCGGTATTTCATAAAATTTAAGTGTTTGTTGAAGAGATAGTTTGGCGATATTAACAACTAAACACGATATTGCCATTTCTAGATATTTATTTATTTATTTATTTGTTTATTTATTTATTTTAACAATAAGTAACATTATAAAGAACACAGGTAGCTGCGGGTCCTAAACTAAGCGCAGCTTGTATATTAGGACCCTGGCATGCGATACAAAACGGTTTGTCACTGGACATCATTTACATCGAGATAGTGTTATACTGCAGTATAGATTGGCAGAGTGCAAAGTATATCTGACGTATTATATCTACGGGAGTGCAAACTCGCAATTTTTTCATGATGTAAATGAACTTTCGCACACGGGAAGATAAATTTGAAATTTGAGCATCAAACGTTAGGTTTTCATCTATGATAATTCCAAGATATTTGGTTATTCTAGAGCGTGCTATCGGTTCACAGTTGCAGCCATGCAGATTGGTATAATCATTTTTGCAGTAATGAATTTGAGCATCAAACGTTAGGTTTTCATCTATGATAATTCCAAGATATTTGGTTATTCTAGAGCGTGCTATCGGTTCACAGTTGCAGCCGTGCAGATTGGTATAATCATTTTTGCAGTAATGAATTTGAGCATCAAACGTTAGGTTTTCATCTATGATAATTCCAAGATATTTGGTTATTCTAGAGCGTGCTATCGGTTCACAGTTGCAGCCATGCAGATTGGTATAATCATTTTTGCAGTAATGAATTTGAGCATCAAACGTTAGGTTTTCATCTATGATAATTCCAAGATATTTGGTTATTCTAGAGCGTGCTATCGGTTCACAGTTGCAGCCATGCAGATTGGTATAATCATTTTTGCAGTAATGAATTTGAGCATCAAACGTTAGGTTTTCATCTATGATAATTCCAAGATATTTGGTTATTCTAGAGCGTGCTATCGGTTCACAGTTGCAGCCATGCAGATTGGTATAATCATTTTTGCAGTAATGAATTTGAGCATCAAACGTTAGGTTTTCATCTATGATAATTCCAAGATATTTGGTTATTCTAGAGCGTGCTATCGGTTCACAGTTGCAGCCATGCAGATTGGTATAATCATTTTTGCAGTAATGAATTTGAGCATCAAACGTTAGGTTTTCATCTATGATAATTCCAAGATATTTGGTTATTCTAGAGCGTGCTATCGGTTCACAGTTGCAGCCATGCAGATTGGTATAATCATTTTTGCAGTAATGAATTTTCAAGGGCGTAGCGGTCGGAGGACTTGTTCGTCTCGATTTATAAAAGCATATGTATGTAGTCTTTTCCTTATTTAGTGTAAGAAGATTTAATTTTAAGGACATGGCAATACGAGATAGGCCTTGTTCCGCGGTACTGTATACTCGACTCCATGTCGTATCGTGAAATAATATGGTTGCATCATCTGCGTAAGCAATTACATTTGAATTAGACAAGTTTTGTTCCAGGATATCATTCATGTACAGGATGAAGAGAGTGGGTGCAAGGGTACTGCCTTGTGGAACGCCAAAATGAACATCCAGTTGCCTACTAGTGTAATTTCCTACTTTTACACATGTTATTGCTTCAAGTATTACGATATTATTGTTTCATCGTAAAATAATTTCATTAGACACCGCTAGCAGTGCTGATTATGCATTTTTGACAGAAGCAGATTTTTTAACAGATTCTACATTACTTTATGTCTTATTTATATATTATATGAATGTTTGCGGCTTTGTTGTGGTATCGAGCCAACCCAGTCGCTAATTATGACTTAGTACTAGAGGGTATAGTTTTGATCCAATAATAGCGCTATATACTTACTGCTAAATAAACTAATAATAAGTAACTAAACATCCGACGTGGTAGCTCAGATGATTAGAGCTTGCTATAAATTTCACAGTGCACGAGCAACCCGGGTTCGAACCCACCGGCACCAATGAAATTGATAATTGAATTTACGACGTGTTAGCCGATGAAGGAAAATTTGGTGAGGAAACCTCTCTGAGAAAAAGAAAAAATATTTCGAATACATGTGAAGTCCGCCAACACGCATTAGGGCATCGCGGCTGATACTTCCTTGCCCTAAAACCCTCTCAGAAATGAGAGGAGGCCTGTGCCCAGCAGTGGGACGTATAAAGGCTGTAAATTTAACTAAATAACTAAACAAATTAAACACAATTCTACAAAATGCTTATTGTTGCAGCATGTAATGTGTTAATGTTAATGTCCATGTTACACCTATGCCGGTAGTTGTTGGGAGTACTAAACTCTAAGTTGTTGACGAGTACGTTTACCTGGGACAAATAGTCCGACTAGGTAAGTCCAACTTCGACCGAGAGGTCAATCGACGTATTCAACTCGGCTGGGTAGCATTCGGGAAATTACGACAAATCTTCTCGTCAGGTATACCTCAAAACCTGAAAACTAAGTTGTACAACCAGTGCGTGTTGCCAGTGATGACATATGGAACTGAGGCGTGGTCCTTCACTGCAGGCCAAAATTAAGTGCACCCTGATATTTTTATCCAAAATTGATGAAATAGTTCTTGATACCGTTGACGCAGCCTTTTTTACTTTTAATGAGACTTTTAAAATAGTTAGTCATATATTAAGATAGCTTTCATGTTTTCAGACATAACTATTAACATTTTTGTGATAGTCCCGGTTTTATAGCTCACATGAGTAAATGAACAGGCTCTTGCGAAAAGTTACTATAAATATCAAAGAAAGAAAATTTTAAACACAGGTTTATTTTAATTTTAACTAAGAGTAGAACTTAATTGATATTCTTGAAAGTCATCTGTCAAAGCCGGTAATCGAACCGATCTAAATGTAAATTTCGCGTAAGTAACCCAAATTCGATCCGCGTCGAATGTACTCTTATTTTAATTGCAATTTGAAGTTTCGATTTACCACGTTCTCGGTGATTAAGAAAAACATCGGGAGGAATACCTGCACCCCCCATCACCCGCTGACGTAACAGTTATATGACAAAACTGCTACGTCGGCGCAGTCAGTCAGCGCCCTGCCAAGAGGTGTGAGCGCAGTGCCTAGGCAAAATTGTGGGTGCAAAGGTCCGTTTGTACATATGACCCAACCACGAAACGGTGCCGGGCTTGGGCGTCTCCTGTTATTTGGCACCCATAAAATGGATGATGACACAGAAAGGAACGCGCATAGGGCCGCTGCCTGGGGGTCGCCGGGGCGCGTCTGGAGCTGGCGCTGACGCGGCAGCATGCGGGCCGCCAGCCGAGCGCGAGGAGCTGCACGATCACCTAGCAGCCTCTCGCATTCATCATACCCACATAACACATCCGGGAAACTTACAGTATACATAATGCATAAATACAGTGAATGATCTTGGTACGATAGATCCATATACACACAAATTTGTGTGTTTAGAAGATGTAAAAGGATCAAATTAAGATTTAGATATTTGTTTGGGGCTTAACCCTCTTATTCCTGATTTTCTTGTAATTTCTAAACGTTTTATTAGAATAATATTATAAATTTTGTTACAAAATAACTCCGCCCCACCTTTATCCACAACATGGATGTACGTAATTTTGATTTTAAATAGAAAAAGAACAAGATTATTTTTGAGAATTATCTTTCAGTCCGTTTTTTTAAGCGATTTTCATTGAAAGTGTTTGTATTATTTTATTGGTTGGTGTTGGTTGTATGCTATCACCGATTTTTAAAAAATACTGTTTCCAATCAGTTACGATATGATCAACTACAAGGAGCGCACGATCAGATGCTGAAAGGGACCGATGTTGATCTTTTTTTTTATTATATGCGAGCAGCTATGCAGGTCTAGGTAAAGAGACAAGTATCACTGCGACCTAAAAGATCTATTGTGATCGCTGTTATGGCTATAGTTCACGGCTAAGCCCTATGTCTTCAATGAATCGAAGGAGTTGCTTAGCCGTGAGCAATTTCACTTCTTCTGGGCGGAGTAGACAGTGTCCCAGATGAGTGTTACGTTTGCGCATTAAAGGTCCGCAATCACTTAGGATGTGTAGAAGCGTTTCTTTCGTTATCGAACAGAACCTGATGATGGATGTTGATCTCATATATTATATATATATATATATATATATATATATATATATATATATATATATATATATAGTATCATCGTTTTTAGTGGCATAAGCTTATTATACTTTGTTACTATAGTGCAGGTTACCCGGTGATCTTTCACCTTTTTGTATTTAATTTTTTTGGGTTGTCTGGAAGAAATTGCTCTGTAGTAATAAGAATGCATTCTTAAATATTTGTATATTTTGTTATATATTTTTTAAGTTCAATAAAACGTATTGTTTCGTGTTGTATTGTAAAATTCACTGCTGAACTTAGGCCTTCCCGTAGATGCCACCATTAGCGGAATATTTGCCATAGTTACTACGTTGCCAACCGCAGTTTTTTTTCTAGTCTTTTTTAATTAGAAAGAGGCTACTACTTATCTCCTGATTTGTGTCCCTCAGCTAATGGATAATCTACACAATCTTCAAAACGTAAGGAATTATAACTATTTCTTGACGATTGTAAACTCCATTCTTTCGCCATCACCATTTTTGTCATTGTTTAAGTTTAACTTGCATCTACTTCATCTACATCGACTAAATGGTTTTTTCGTATTCTAACGTGAATTTATTATTTATTAACAATAAATTTAGACGATTTTATTATATTCATGTTATAAAAGCGAAAATATCAGTTTATATACTTGACAACACAGGCTTCTTTTAAATCCTGAGAGGGTTATGGAGCAATTTGAACGCCGCGCTCATGCGGTGTCTATGTCCTAGTATGTTATAAAATATTTGTAAGAAATTATTATACCTAATAAATAACAGTGTTTCACTTGGTCATATTAGTAGGACGTGCAGATGGTACATGATTGCGCGTATGAAATCGCGGCCACAGCTAGTTGAAAATAAAGTACCCGCTTATATTAGGCTAGGTACTGCATGACATATGCCTCCTCTCTTCTCAAAAGTAACCTAACTTTCAATAGGTCCCTATTTTTGGAGCAGTAATGCCATCCCTATTATTATACACGTAATATAAACACAAGCAAATTCTTTCACGAGATTGTCTTTCAACGCTGAGCACGTGATGTACACTCGTCATCTGATATGATAAAGATGATAATTACATTTGGGTAAAAAATGAAAGACACATACAATATTACAAATAAATATCATTAGATGATGATATCCTTTTAGTGGTAACCGATTTTAATGATGTGTTCGTAACTTAAACATCAACATAGTATTTTTTTATATTGCAAATCAAGCCAATTCCAAACGCAAATTATTGTTGTGTTGTGGCTAACACCATATAGGATTCAAAGCACCCACGAAGTTATTATGTAATGCAATTTTCGATCAAATAGTAAACAACACAAAAGTATCACAGTCAGTTTCATAATTATTATAAAAACTAGCGATACAATTTTTGGATCTTGACATCAGCGCCACCTACCGCATTTAATTGTAGATCTAAACCCACTCAAACACGCACAAAAATTTCACGAAAATTGGTCCAGCCATTTCCAAGTTTTGGCGAGACTAATGAACAGCAATTGATTTTTATATATACAGAGATGACAGTAAATGTAAATAGTAAATTGTCCATTACTAGCAACTCGGACGTGTCACTGTAAGTTATTCCATGATAAGCGTCCGAGTCATAAAATATTAGGCGCTTTTAGCCCTTAATTTATAGTATTTATAAGCATTTTAAATGAGGTGTTCGTGGTGATTTCTGTTAAATGTTAATTTGTTTTTGTTTTGGTTTTTTTTTCTTGTTTAAAGTTTTTTTCTTAGTCCTTGGGGTTTTTTTTTGGACTTTGGTTTTTTTCTATATTTAATTTTTTCCTTTAATTACATACCTCACGTTCATGTTTCTTATGCGTAATGTATCGTGCACTGTTTTTTTACGCAATTTTACTCCTTCGTTGGATAAATAGCGGTGCGTGGGCCGGGAACGTTGCGGCTGTATAATTTTTGTAAGGGTTGGATGCGTTTTTGCATACATTTAGTAATATTATCGTATTATTAAGTTACACATTTTAAATTTATTGATTGTTATAAAACTTAGTAAATTCAGTGTTAAATTAGCTAAAATTATAAAGAAAACTGAAAACCTATGAAATCTCTCTCCCTTTCAGTCTGTATTTTTGTCGGATTCGATGATTTGATTAGGGGTTAGGTTAAGGAAATGTTGAGTTGAAATTTTCTTGAGAGCAATGTGTGTGTGTGTGTGTGTGTGTGTGTGTGTGTGTGTGTGTGTGTGTGTGTGTGTGTTATAAATAAAAATAGATAATTTAGATAAAATCATTTAGATTTAGAAAAGGCATTTTAAGTGTTCTAAAAAGATCTATTACCCAGATTAATGTTTATGAAAAATGTATTAATCAAAGTTGGGTCTGATGATAAGAAATACTAATAGTGTAAAAATAGTAATAGTTTAAACTCGACCGACCGGTTTTTAAAATGCAATTTATTTTGTTTTTGAATGTTTTATATTATGATGCCTGAAAAAGCTTTCCTATAAAGTACTTGCATATATAAGCTTTATAGGCAGTAAAATTACTCTATAACTCGGCGGACGTTCCTGATTCCTCCCTTTTACCAATTCTTGCCACCAAAGAACCACTTTTCATTCCGATTTGAAAGTTAAAACAGCAAGTGTAACTGCAGGCTCTCAGGCATTCCATGTTAGTTCACTGCGGTAACAAAGCAACTACCCTTGTTTGTTTGTCGAGTTTTCATGCTCGTAAATTGCTTTTTTAGTTATTACTTATGTATTAAAGTTTTAGTTTTTATTCAAATAATACTAGAGTGATTAGTTATGATTTCATGTAATTTTAAGTGACTACTGATGCTAATTAACAACTGTAACTAGCTATAAACATATTAAATTATATAGACGCATCCTTTGGGGACTAAAATGTTCATATTTTGTTAATATGCTTACTTTTGTACTATTTAAACTGAAACGAAGCAGCGAGAACACGGCTGCTTGGTGATAGAAATAAATGAGAGACTGGTATCAATCCAGATGGAGTCCGATGCAGAAAAGGATCTAGTAATCTCTTATCTCTTAGTTCTGTAGGTTTATGATTGTATTTGGTATTGCATGCTTATAGATCTCGAATAAACATCTTAATTCTTTCTTTCTTTCAAATTTTCAGTTCAGTTTTGGTTGTTTGGTTGTATAAAGATAGTTAAGGTTAAGTTAATAGGTTGTGATTGCATAAACTGTTAATAAACATTAATACAGGTTATAATGATATCAATTAATTTGTTATAATAACCTTATAAAATAATTACTACATGACATTTCATAATATTGAAACTGTATCAGGTATAATTAGTTTCGTAATGCACTTAATAAGAGTGCTCACTGATGTAGATACAGCAAGATAGATTTTAGTTATTCAGTTAGTGTGATATTATATGAATTGTCGCAGGGATGAGCAGTTGATACCAAACATATTATATTAATACTACGGTTAAGAGCTATACATTATATAATAATATTATTAATTAATTATATAATAATATTAACAGGATTATATAATATAAGACCAATTTAATAAAATTTAGAGATCTGTTTTTTTTTTAAATATCTTAACTTTCACCACTTTTCAGTTTTCAGTCACAACACATCATCATAATATTGTTTATGAAGGAAACTATTTTTATATCTTTAACAAAATGAGCTATTAGTAGAGAAATTGGTAGCCAATTTTGAGGAGATATATAGAGTATAACAATATTTTCTGTAATATTACCGGTTACTCACTGTATAAATAGCCACTTAATAAAAGCTTTCTAATGCAGAAAAGATATCATAATTAGATTATTTAAAAAAAATAATGTGTAGCGATCCAATTAGTTAATTACACTTTTTTGGCTTGTGTTAAATTAAAACGTTCAGTTATAATTGTTAGCTTCCTATTGTTAACTTCTTGTCACATATGGTTCTTGTCACAAGGTCTTTTGTTATAGAATAAGGGTGACAAACCAGCACACAGTCCACCTGATGGTAATTGAAAGCTGTAGCCCATAGACATCTCCATTTATGTTCAATTAAGAATCAAAATGCAGATGTGTTGTCACTTCTGAGAACTATGATGGAATTCCCCGTTTCTATTAATAAGGAACTCCGGTTCTCTACACTCACCATACGAAACACAGCAGCATTAAGCTTCTATTTTACGCATGAATCCTGTGAGAGCGAAATGCGAAACACAGCAACACAGCAGCATTGTTGTAACTTTCAAAAAGTGCTTAGTGAAGGCCTATTTTTAATAAAAATATAATGGAAGATTAAATACTTTTAATAACTTTAGATTTAATTTTTGTATAAACATTAATTATCATACATCTTACTTGATGCACTGAAAGATATAATAATGAATTAACAGAATACAGTGAAGAATATTAACGGCGGGGTTAAATTTTCTGCAATTTGTTAAAATCATAAGGCATTTGGTTACATTCTATCTGCATTGCTAAAATATGTAAAGTATCTATTCACGGTTTCGCGCACTTTGCGAAAATCGTAGGATACTACTACACGACGTCAGATGTACAATTTCATGTCTATTTACACAAAATTTGTGGAAGCTGTAGCAAAAGTTTTAAAAAGGACTGTAAAAATAATATTTGAAGTTGGAAAAACAAAACTCGCGGCAAAACCTGTCTCATATATTTTTTTAATCAACGAAAGCTTGATGAAAGGTGTAATTAAGTTTTATTTAAGGAAGGTGACTCGATTAACCAAATATTTTAATTAAAATATATTTATATTTTGTTCCTGAAATTCCAAAAAATAATGTTTTATGTAAATAATATATTTCAATATTAATGAATATGTGATAATATATTTACAAGTTCGTTTGCCTGAAGTGATGACACGAAATAACGATGGCCGAATACACCAAGAATATATTTTATTTTGCAACATTAATGCCAGGGAGAACTTTAAAGAAATATTAAATGAGAAAATAGAACAACGTCAAAATAACAAAATGGTCAATGCTCACTACACTTCTACTGATCCCAAGAAAACAACGAATGCCGCGTTTTTATTGAGATGCTTGAGCGTTTTATTGAGATTGTCACCAAAAGAAGCTTTGAAACCATCAACTGTAAGCGGTTATAGTTGTAGGTCACTTCAACCAACTTCAACTAATGACACAAATTCTTCACTTTTTTCGAAACAATTATACAATTTGTATAGTAACGTACCAGTGGTTAAAAGAATTCCCAGAGGCGTGAGGATACAACTTGCTAAAGCATTATCATTAACTATTCAAAATTGTCTAACGAATTGTGAAAAAAGTTGGCAAAAATTATTTACATTCGCGTATTCCCAGTTTCATTTTAGTAAAACAATAAATAAATCAATTACGTCTCAACTAAAAGTAAATTCTTTTCAAAATTTGAATTACCCGATTAATACTCATTTCTAAAAAGTAGTTGAATCAAAAGTAATGGACGGCGACTTAAAAAATGCATCCCGTATTTTATTCTCAGATGACATCCTCGCTCCTCGTAATGCGAAACTCTTGAAGGTCTTCGTCAGAAACATCCTTCGGGCAATCCTTCCCAGAATTTACCGCTGTCTCCCAATACTTCTATACAACCATTACAAGTTTCCGAAAAAGACACTTTAGACGCAATATTGTCATTTTCGAATGGCTCTACCGGTGGCATTGACGGGATTACGCCTCAGCATCTCAAAGACGTTGTAAGCGTATCTGCCGGTGACGCCGGTAGGGTACTTCTTAATGACATAAGAAAATTATGTATGTAATGTCAATCCCAATTTCTTTCCTCTTTTGGGGCAAGATTTCCTCAAAAAAGGATCGTTCCGTCCTATTGCTGTTGGTTCTACATTTCGACGCTTAACTTCAAAATTAGCTTGCAGGCACATAATCTCAAACCTTAAGACAAAATTTCAACCTACTCAACTAGGCTTTGGCACCAAAGGTGGCTGTGAGGCGGCGGTACATTCGGTGCGTACTTTCTTAACTAATTCCAATTCAGATGTTCTTCTGAAGGTTGATCTTAGAAATGCTTTTAACTCTATTGATAGGATAACCCTGCTGAAAGAAGTGGCTAACAATACCCCCGAAATATATCATTACGTTTGGCAATGTTACAGTCAAAATTCAAACTTGTTTTATCAAAACCATATTATTGAGTCTGCTGTCGGTGTTCAACAGGGTGATCCATTAGGTCCAGCTCTTTTCAGTTTGGGAATTCAACCTATTGTTTCAAATTTAAAATCCAAGCTGAATGTCTGGTATCTGGATGACGGTACACTGGGAGGTAAAGCCGATGACGTCCTCAATAACCTTACTCATATTTTTCAAAATTTTAAAAATATTGGTTTTGAACCAAATACAAATAAATGTGAAATATTTATTTCTAATAATTTATCTAATTCTAACAGAGATACCTTAATTCAAAATTTCAATCAGATTTCTCCAGGAATAAAAACTGTCAATTCGGAATCGCTTTACCTGCTTGGTGCTCCGTTGTTTTTCGATAGTATTAAACCTGTTTTAAAAACAAAATTTGATCAATTTTTAAATCACGTTGATAAATTATATATTTTGCCCTTACCATTTTAAAATATTGTCTCCTTGTACCTAAATTTACATACTTGTTACGCTCAAGTCCAGTCTGAAAATGTTCGGATATTTTAAAAGATATTGATGGTAATCTTAAAATTGCTTTAGAAAACATTCTAAATTTGAGATTAAATACAATAGCCTGGAATCAAGCCACTTTACCTATCAAATTTGGTAGAATTGGTGTAAGAAATATTTCTAGCGTCGCATTGCCTGCTTTCCTTGCTTCCGTGCATAGTGTCAATGACCTATGTAACACAATTTTAAATAATAAAGTAGACCTGTGCTTTGCTGTGGAGGCAAAGCAAACATGGCTAACGCTCTGTCCCGACGAAAATGTCCCACTGGAAGTTAACCAACAAAAACAGTGGGATATTCCGTTGGTACGGAATGTCCAGAAAAATTTATTTCAAAATTTCCATATTCAACAGGCTCGCCTTCTAGCTGTTTCGACTGAGGAATCTAGCCACTGGTTACATGCTCTACCATCAAGTAATCTCGGCACATTGCTTGATGGGGAAAGCTTGCGCATCGCCGTAGGAATCCGGCTAGGAGTGGCTATTTGTCAACCTCACCAGTGCCCCTGTGGTAGCAGCGTCGATGAGTTTGGGCTCCACGGACTTTCATGCAAGAAAAGTGCAGGTAGGTTTTCCCGTCACGGTTCTTTGAACGAAATCATCCGAAGGGCTCTTGTCTCTATAAATATCCCCTTGGTTTTAGAGCCTTGCGGGATATTTAGAGACGATGGCAAGAGACCCGACGGTATGACTTTGGTCCCTTGGGAGAGAGGTAAAGCCCTAGTGTGGGATGCTACTTGCGTCGACACTTTGGCGGCCTCTCATCTCAAGGGTACCTTTTTTAGAGCCGGGGCGGCATCAGAGGCAGCCGAATTTAGTAAATGGCGCAAAGAAAATTCTTTGAGAAACGACTACATATTTGTGCCATTTGCTGTAGAGACTATCGGTCCGTGAGGTCCACGTCCAATTTCTAAAGGAACTGTATCGACGACTGGTCGTCGCTGCTTGTGATAAGATGGCTGGTTTATTCCTCGCTCAAAGGCTAAGTATAGCTATTCAGCGAGGAAACGCAGCCAGCGTTCTTGGCACTGTACTACGAGTAGCAGGTCTTTTTGACGATTTAAATTTTAGTTTTAGATTTTCTATATTATAGTTTCTTCTTTTATATTGTATATACTTAGTTTTACTCGTAAATATTATAATTTTAATTATTATTTTAGTTAAGTTCTTTATTACAATTTTTGTAACACAATATATATTGTACCTACTGCATTTAAAATTTGAAATTTCGTAAGTATAGTATTAACGAGTATCTTAATTAGGGCAGGTACAAAAAGTGACCTTACTCAACTGCATCATTCTGCGAACTTGTTTAAATAGAACGGTCATTTAAAAACTTAACTTGTCTAATATAATTAGTTCAAGAAAATTTGATGGACATCAGAACACTAGCACCATTAATATAATTTTTTTTTCAGTTTTCCGTCTTAAATATAAAAATAATAACTACCCTTTCCAAATCTGATATGAAGTTAAATTTTTAAACAATTAAATTATATTATGATTATTTTATGAATGATTCGCACGTCAATGTACTTACTCCTACGCGGTCACGACGCTCGACGTGAGCGAGTTTACCGAGGCGCAATATGCGACAAATGACGTAGGCGTCCGCATAACAAACTACCGGATTTATCAGATACATCTATTTCGTGACGACGCTTCTCTCGAAATTCACTTAGGTCTATTGTTCTACAATTTATGGTTACGGGTATAATCTTTAATTTAGCCAACACTGTCAAATTACAAGATGTGAGGCATTCCAAAGTGACAATGCATGTTTATCCTTTTTTTAAGTTGGCTGCTGTTAAATATGGACTGTGCAGTAGCCAGTTATAAGGCTAAATGAAGTCATCATTCACTTCAGTTCAGTTTTATTAAAATACATTGATTTATTTTCAAAAAAAAATTGTTTGGCGATTAACCTATGCCCAGCGCTGAAATGTTTAAAATCCTTCGATTATCAATTTCTCACATCAACTTCGAAAAATGATAAAGTAACGAAATATTTAATTTGGAATCAAAAATCAATTAGAATTTATACTTACTAACATATGTGTACTTAATTCTTCTTCAAATAAGTGAGTAATAACAAAATTAATGTTTTTAGTTGTAGGTTAAATTAATCTTAAAAATATTTGCTTTAAGGGTTACCAGTTGCCATGTCTACTTTATATTATTAGATCTATAGTATGTGTAATGTATGTGTAAAATTAACGTAAGAATCTAACTACATGTTCATAAATAGAGCTTCTATTTCACACGTCGCTTAACTTTTTATTTTTCAGATAACATGTAAGTTCTCGTGGTATTTCATTTAATTCTACGCGCGTAAAAATTATCACCTTCGTTTAATAAAATACTTTATCATTCTTTATCGACTTATGTATTATGAAATTGAAGCCTGCGTGCCAAAACTACAGGTTCACTATTTGAGAACGAGCTTTACGAAACAAGCTCATTTATCCAAAGTTGCGGCTAATCAACGAACTGGAATGTGGAGTAGTTTTATTGCGAATGTCCTGATGTTGAGTATTTTTGATTTTACACAGGTGGATATTTTGATATTAGAGAAATGTCAAGATTTAAATTCTGTGAATTATTTTAATTTTGTATCGGTTCAATTTAAAATTAACATGATTTTTTTCGTCATCATAAAAATCTGCCATCTGCAATTTATTTAATTAACGTTACAAACCCATGCAAATACGTATTGAAATTATTAAAAAATATTTTAAATAATTGCTTTCAAAATATAGAAACAAAAATACGAAATGGTTGCCAAGCGAAGCTTCGTAGTGCTATCGCAGCATAAACAGGATTGGAAGGGCGGCAATTTAGTCGGCATTCAGAGTCGCGCCGCTGTAAAAGCGCGCCGTATCTAATTATTGTCGGGTTACACTGGCCGTACCATGAATACCTTTTCAAAATTTTCACATTGATGTTGCTATTCTCGCTATTACATACTTCTATCTTTATTTTACTGTATTATTGTTTAATTCACATGTTAGTGATATTGAATATTCAGCGAAACATTGTGATTTTTTATGTAATAAAATAGAAAGGGAGTATGCAATGTTATATTCGAGTAAACACAATTCAGGTGTCATGGTTGGGCCGTCGCACTTATACCAGCGTTCCCGTAACTGAATTACAAGCGAAATTTTTAAAGCTTTTTGCAGTGGCCCGCCCGCTTCACTGCTAATCAAGCTAATATCGTATGTCAGGTCAGTAGAACCTCCACCTTTGTGGTCGCTGGCTGGATAATAACTACGTTATTCAATTTAAATCTTTGGAAAGGCGCATAGCGTAAAATGAGAGCTATGTGCATTAATTCAAGAGTTAAGTACCTAAGTTACTTAAGTTAGTAATTAAATTAACTTCGGATTCTTTCCTGTAACTTGAATCTTGAACCTTATTGTTTTTGAAATTTATGCATTTCTACGTAAATTTGGATAAAGAATAATGAACGTATGAATCATCATCATCATTAGACCCCCTTATATCTCCACTACTAAATATAAGCCTCTCCCAAAGAATGCCACAAAACACGGTCCTTAGCCACCTGCATCTGTTGACTTCTCTACCATCAGCCAGGTTGTCACTCGAGAACCTTTATTACCCATCGGTCGGTTATATGGCTGACCCATTGTCACTTCATCTTAGTGATCCGTTGGACCATGTCTAATACAATTTTGGTAATAGTAGAATATGGATTTGTATCGATTTTGTTGGGAATTATTTAACAGTATTTTTTTTAAAGAATATTAACAATGCTGTAAACATTACTAATATTCCCCTTAACCACTCGTGGTAAGCTTAAATTGCTTATGTTACGAGTGGTTCACGCCAGTAGTCGAATGGTGGATTCGAACCCACGACCTTTTTGAGTTCGCGGTCCGCGCCCCGCCATTAGGCTACTGTCACTTTAATCGTATTGCTTAAGTATAATTCCTCTGTTTTCAAAAGATTAGAATACGTTGTTTCGGCGCTATCGCATTCCACACTCTTTCACTCTAAATATTGCGATTCAATTATTACCGTATGTAAAATGCTTTAGCCGTTTCAATCAATCACTCTTCACCAATTTAGTGTGAGCGTCATTTGGCAAATTTGATTGCGTTTCTCATTGATGGCGTTAGTGCGAGAATAAAACAGTGCGACGGCTGTCATTGACGGTTGTGACAGGGCACACCGTACGGAGTCCGTTCACCCGCTTTCGGTTTAATTAATCTCTCTAAGCTAAATTTAAATAGGGTTATTACTAGCTACCCATAGTGACGACGGGACTGCATTAGATTGCGCTCATAGAACTTTTGACAACACTGAAACTGCTGTCTTTAACGCTGAAACCGCTGTCTTTTCAAGATATCGCTCCTTTTTGGAAACGTAGTCAATTTGTTAATTAACTTCAACCAAAGTATTATGCAATGTCGGAATTGTATTTTTATGGACTATTAGTAATATTATGTAAGTAGCACTTAAATTATTTTTAACAAGCACTTTGCTTTTAACTTAAGATTATGAAGTTGTACAATATTTTTCTTTGTATTCTGTACTTCAGTAATTTGGTAATTTAAGCTTATAAAATGCATGATATTATTTAAATAACCTTAACTCTCATACATAATTAATAATCTATAACCGCGCGATGGCGGCGTAAGTGCACACATCACCATTTCATCCCACAGGTTCCGTAAGGTACCATGATGTTTTAAAAAAAGTTTATAACCATCTCTTTACGCCTTAAGTAAAACTAGACCGGCAACGGTATTGCGAAGGTCAATGCGCCTGATAATGAAAAATCCTTTAAATAACGGATGCAGCCTAGTGTACTTTTATAGTTTTTCTTCTTCTTCATAGCTGGGTTGAAGATGAAAAAAATCGAACTTAACTTTACAATACCTAATGGCAAAGATGTTTTATAGGTAATAAAACATCTTTTCCTAATGGTTTATAGTACGGACTGCAAGCATATGAATGGATAATTCCGTATATTTACTCATGTGTTGCTAGCTCGGAAAGTCAAGGATCGCTCGACTGGCTCGATGATCGCTCTGAACACAAGAATTTTAACCATGATTGGAGTGGTTGACCGAAATAATAATAATGTTAATGTAACAGTAAACTCGTACACTTAAGATTTTAAAGAACGATCTTATGGTTTTTAAAATTAGATGGCCATAAGAAATGTGTTCTAAAGTTTTTAAATTGAAAATCGGATATATCATACATAATACACAATCCTCCTGATACGATATCACGTATTAATGAGAGGTATATTGTGTGGCGGTGCGCACGTTTAAGCCGGTGAAATTGCTACGGCTGGCTTGATGCTACGCGCGAACGCCTCCAGCCGCTCTCATTACGCTAAACCCCCGCTCCGACAGTATTCTGTTATTAATCACCATCGATATTCTGGAAATCATGAATGTAGTATGCATATTTTTATTTTTTTATTTTAATAGTAGCATATAAAGTTTTTTTAGAATGAAGTGTACGTCGAAATTACGCAATGAATTTAAAAAATTACTCGTTTTTACAGTTTAATCGTTGTTAAATTATTTTAGTTATCACAACCTACATAACGGATATATACATATATCGTTACATGTTTTTTTATAGGATAGGATAGGTTTTGGAGCCATGATACAGCTATATTATGGTTCTAGCACGAATGAGTCGGCTCGACCGCGGAAGCTTCGCACTTTCACAGAATACTAGTGTAAAATAGAAGCTCAATGCTGCTCTGTTTCGTACGTTGAGTGTAGAGAACCGGAGACCCTTTTTACTGGAAATTTGCTAAAACGGGCATCTTACAAACTTATTGGATAACTAGCTGATACCCACGGTTTCGCCCGCATGGTCACTGGGAAATGAACTATCCATTGCTTTTTGAATTGAAAGAAAACTGAGTTTTAGAGATTTGTCAGAGATGCAGCCATTAAAAGGAAACTGAGCCAAATAAAAGATGGGTCAGAGATTCAGCCTTTTGAGTTGAAAGGAAATTGAGCTTAATAGGTCCGTCAGAGGTGCAGCATTTGGAATTGAAAAGAAACTGAGCTAAATAGGAAATTTTGAATTGAAGGGGAAGATCTGTGGGAATTCTGATTAAATGATTGTGGGAATTTTGGAAAAACTGGTTTGTTCTTTTTGGTTTAAACTGGGGGGTGTGGTGCCTTTATTAATGTAAAATTTCCCACCGCCGGTGGGGCCCCCTTTTCTTTTCCAAACTGAACACTATTTTGAGACGCTACTGTACACAATGTTATATGTTTTTACATTCGGGGAAAGAATGTGGAGATTCTGGGCATTTGACA
This sequence comes from Parnassius apollo, assembly GCA_907164705.1. Lineage (NCBI taxonomy): Eukaryota > Metazoa > Arthropoda > Insecta > Lepidoptera > Papilionidae > Parnassius > Parnassius apollo. The sequence goes on along the minus strand of CAJQZP010001593.1, from coordinate 874,824 downwards.
CACGCGAACATGCTACATACAGTTGACCATGAGAGAAGCACGGTTTTTCTAAGTTGACCCCCGCTACCCGAAACGTTTGCCCTTGCGCTTTATTAATTGTCATTGCAAAACTGAGCTTAATAGGGAACTGCAACCTTTTGAATTGAAAAGGAAGATCTGTGGGAATTATAGGGATCCGTGGTATAATAACATTTTCACCTTTTCCTACGCCTGTCAAAATTGTAGCACCGATTATGTTCCGTCCAAGATGTGTCACACGCAGCCTTGTCCCGTTACATAACCGAGGAGCATCTAAATTTCGCATTAGCATGACTGGGACGCTTAATTTTAATTGAAGCTTATGTGAGGGCACACCTGACAATTCTAGAGAATTTAGAAACTCTGCGGGATATGAAGTGCTCTGTTCTGTGTCCATAACTGTGTCTACTGACAAATACTCTGTTATTTCTCCTGCTACTTCGCTTAATATATCTGAATTTATTTTGTTAACGCTCTCATTTTTTGGTGCAAGAATCGCCCTTTCACATAACCATTTGTCTTCATGCATAATGTTCGTTAAATCAGAATAAATGCTCGCAATTAATTCGGAATGACTCTGTACTAAATTACAAAAATCGTCTCGTCAATTTAACGCAGCCCTCAGCATCCGTTTCCAACCGCCCATCGGCAATTTTTAATAGTGTGTCAGCATATTTTCCAGCATTGATATCATTATACAAATGCACTCTCATATTCGTAGTTAAAATGAATTTTGTCACCTTGATCCATAAAACAGACGACTTGAGGCATGCTTTAATTTCATCTGCAGGTATGCCCTTTTGAGTGACAGGTAAAATTTGGCGAAAGTCACCAGCCAGTAAAACAACCATTCCTCCCATTACATCGGTATTGCTGCGCAAATCCTGGAACGTTCGATTTAGTGCTTCTACAGCTTTTTTATGCGACATTGTACTTTCGTCCCACACTAAAAGTTTGCATTGTTGTAGCATTATACCTCGTGCACTATTTTTCTAAAGTTGCAGATCGGCGATTCTTCCTGGGATAGATTTAGAGGGAGTTTTAAAACAGAATGTGCAGTGCGGCCCCCGCTTAGCAGCGTGGCGGCTATACCGGAGGAAGCTACGGCCACAGCAATGTTTTTATCTTTCCGTACTTGTGCTAATAATAAATTTAACAAAAATGTCTTCCCAGTCCAGAGGCGTCTAAAAAGAAAAGTGCACCATTTCCAGATTCAATTTGTCCTAATACTTTGTCAAAAACTCCTTTTTGTTCGGGAAGCAAGCGAGGTACAAATTCGGCTACTTGCTGCTGCAAAGCTGGTATATCGTAGTTTGTTTCATGTATAATTTCATCACTTAGTTCATTTTCGGTTGTTCGCTGAGGGCTATTATTCCAAAGTCGCTTAATATTTTGCCTACCATTGCCATTACTTTATTTTCAATTTTTCCAAGTGCTTCATCATAAATGTGTTCATTGTATGTCATGTTCGCGTGTATCTGCTGTAACCTTCGCAAAATATCTTCCGCCATATACTCTTTATATTTGTCCCATAATTCATATGCATTAGATAGCTCGCAAGATGAAATGAGAGTTGTATAAAGATCCCTAATTTTAGCTGGTGACTGGCACTGCACAGCTTCCTCCATGGTTTCATCCCAGTGATTATCGTTTTCTAAAAGATGCAGAGCTTCACATGCTTCTCTATAAGTTGCGAATTCCTGACCGTTGACAGTTTTAAGGTCTTTATATCCTGTAGGACCCCGAACATGGTGCAGCAGCAATCGTAAACAGAAACATTCAAAATTAGTTACATGGACCGTATACACACGACCAAGGGCATCTGATGACTTTACACCGGGCCAATTTGCAACAGGCGTGCCTTGAATACGGCGTTTCCAATCCTTCCTAGATGTGTTCCAAGTATAATAGCGGGGGACTTCAGAATATAACAACGTTTTTGCAAAGGGGTCGGTTTGAAAAAGTTGAAAGAAGGCTGTTAGTGTAGTTTTTGGCGGTGATGCAATTCTTTCTTGGAAATTTCTTTCGATGAAATATACACGCTCTCCATTTTCTAAGCGCACAGCAAGGTGAGTAACTGTTGCGTGCCTTTCGTGTAAAGGGAAGCCAAGGAGATGCCACGCTGCCTCGTTACTGCTGACATAACGCCTTGCTTGAAAGGTCTGTACTTCATTAACGGGATTTGCCTCACCTTCACTCCTGAGATTAAATATTTCTTGGTCGCTTCCTTTATTTATGTACTTACGGATATACTTGATTGCGCGGACAGAACTACATGCTTCTACATTAATGTGGGCATTAAACATTTTACATAGAATGGGAATACGGGACAAAGCTGTGGTTTCGAACGCTCCAGAGTGAGATTTGATTGTAACTTTCCTGCCACCATCTTCGGGAGCTCTGCGTCTGTATAAAGGGTAGCCATTGTCATTGTGCACTGTTTCTTTTAATAGCTGTTTAGGGAATTCATTCGTACATTTTCCTTCTTTCATACATGGCGATATTGAATTTCGTGCTCCACATGGACGGTGAATCATATTTCAGACGATGGTATCATACAATTCTTTATCTTGCTCAGGATCCGGAATCTCGGCGCTTATTATCTCGTCTATTTGGCTGGGCCGCAACTTCTCTTGAAGCCATATTAGAATGTGGGTCTGCAGTAATCCTCTTTTTTGCCATTCAATTGAATACATGAAGCACTGCACCTCTCCTAAAATTTTCCCTTTGTTTTTACATACATTAATTTTTGTACTTTTAATCTAAATACTCTAGCAATTAAATCGTGTCTGTCAGTACTTTTTTGGACCAGCAGTAGCTTCTCGGTTATTTCTTTCCATGTGGGATTGCAAGTAGAAGTAACAAAAAGATCAGGTCTTCCGTAAGTTCGAACATAGCGAATGCATCTTGTGTGTACTCATGTAGGTAACGGGGTTAACGAATGATGAGGGCAGAATTACCATTTTACCTAAATCTCTGGGGCTTACATTGGCGTCGCTAGAAACTGCATCTTGTAGATGTATAGAATTTTCAACGCGCAGCTTTTTTTTGATTTAAAGATATATAACGGAGACGTTCACTTTCTACCTTCACATACATGTCTACCAAAAATTGATGAAATAATTGTCTACACCGGGCTAAGAGGTTAAAATCATTTTCTCGCAACATCATATGATACGCATAAAAATCCATACATGATACTGGTAGGTTCTTTGTGACCGGGTTAATGGGTGGAATTTGAAAATGATAACCCTCTTGTCCTTTGCAATAAATCAATGGGTATTGCAGAGCGTCATAAAACTTGTGTGTATCGTAGTTGCAAGTAATTGCTCGCAAGACAATGTCTCGTGAAGAAAATTGATCACCACTAATTACGGCTGCTATTTCGTTTATCAAAGGTGCATTGTAGTGCCTTTCATGCTCTCCTCGAGGGATCCAATCTGCGTGAATGACGACTTTATAGTCCCCTTCGGGTAGGTTTTCTAAAGCAGTTTTAAAATGTTTTGACTAAAATGTTACGTTCATGCAAGAATCTTTGAATTTTGAACACTGTGTCTCTAGCAGCGACGGTCTACCTCAATTTCTTCGTCACCCATAAAATATACTTGTAAAAATTAATATGGTGCTCGTTTTCAGCTGGAAAAAGTGAACCGATTCTATGATAAATTTGCCCTTGCACCGTAAATGTAGGCAAAAATCCCGGCGTTATTATTTCCCGGTCAACTCCGAAGGACGTCATTTGAAAGTATGAGTTATATTTCCGGATCCTGTTTAAAAAGAGCCGTGACTCATTAGCATCATATAAAAAGAGAGTTTTCAAAGGGTATTCTGGTTCCCCAAGTAACGGAAGAGGCACTTTGCCATTCGAACAGCACATGTTTGCGGTCTCATCTTTCCATTTTAAAGCGCTGTAAAATCGACACGCCTTGTCCATCAGTCCGATAACAACTAACCTGTAATTTTTATAATCAATTCAACGGATCATAACTGAATGCTGCGTCTTTAAAAACCGACCAATTGTTTCTTTGAAAATTTTGTCGAAGTTCAGCTTGGAGCTGTGCATTTGTATATCTTCGCGCCTGTATCTGTTCTGGTGTTTCAGATGCCCTTATAGTAGATTGACGTTCAGCTTGTTCAATAAGTCTGTATTGAGTTTCATCAAGTGTTTCCGCGGCTCTTAAGGTGGCCTGACGTTCTGCTTGTTCGAATAGCCTTTGCTGACTTTGAGCAGGTGTTTCAGTAGCTCTTAAAGTAGATTGACGCTCTGCCTGTTCAAGACGCCTTTGCTGACTTTGATCAGGTGTTTCAGTAGCTCTTAAAGTAGCTTGACGCTCTGCCTGTTCAAGACGCCTTTGCTGACTTTGAGCAGGTGTTTCAGTAGCTCTTAAAGTAGCTTGACGCTCTGCCTGTTCAAAACGCCTTCGCTGACTTTGAGAAGGTAATTCAGAAGCTCTTAAAGTAGCTTGACGCTTTGCCTGTTCAAGACGCCTTTCCAGACTTTGAGAAGGTGTTTCGGCAGCTCTTAAAGCAGCCTGACGCTCTGTCTGTTCAAGACGCCTTTGCTGACGTTGAGAAAGTGTCTTAGATGGTCTAAAAGCAGCCTGATGCTCTGCTTGTTCTTGCCTTCTCAGTTCAGCATCTTCTGAAGATTCTAGCGATCGAGCTAATCTTTTCGCTTGTCTTTGAGAAGATACTCTTGAAAGGCTTGAATTACGTTTGCGAGGCATTATGAAGTAACAAAAAACCTATTTATAAAAAAACGTTAAATATACGTAAAAGGAATTAAATTTCCTTTTAAATATTTTTTTTAAAAGCAAATCCAAAATATCTAAAAGGAATAAATATTCCTTTTAAATATTTTTTAAAATCAAAACAACAAAACCAATTCAAGACACAACACGAATCCGAAAACGATAGCCAAAAAAAAATCGAATCAACTTAAACCAAATCACAAAACAAATCGCAGAAAACCGAAATCGAAAGTAGTAGTCAATATAAATATAACTAACGAAAAAAGAAGTAAGTGTATAGGTACCGTATACACTGTCTATACTATTAATATTCCTTTGATATATTGTTAAACAACCTAAAACAACGAAAACTAATTCACGATTCTAAATAAACAAAATCCAAAATCAAAGCCAGAGTCTAAATATGTATAAAGGAATACCAACCAAATCAACAAAACCGATCCAAGAAGATACACAAATCCGAAAATGAAAGCCAATATAAATCCATTCAACCTTAACCAAATCACAAAGCAAATAACAAACAACCGAAATCGAAAGCAGATAGTCGAATAAGCTACGAAATAGAAACAATTTAAGCATATAGGTACCGTATGCACTAGAAGTTGACGCGCGGCTCAACGGCGGGAGTTAAGCACATGTCAGGAAACATTTCGTTACCGCGTTTCAAAAACCTAGTAATGACATCTAGGGAATCAATTTAAACTATGTATACGTTAGTCAATAAGAACTCTCAAAAAATATTTTTCTTATAATTTTGTACAATTTTTCTTATTGTAATACCGATTCATTCATAACCACATATAAGAACTGTATTCATTTCCGTTCAATAAATATTACTAAGGCTTATTAATAAGGCTTACTAAGAACTGTTTCTACCACAGTTAAGTAATAGTTAAGGGTGAAAGCGTGACAAGTGGTGATAGTATTTCTGATCCATACTTATAATCACGCCTGTAACCCTTGCGGGGTAGGCAGAGCATCAACGCATTACTTAATATCGTCTGCGAGGTTCTATTCTGTGAATTACAATGCACCAAAACGTTTGAAGAAAATCAGCTGGTGAATTTTATGTTTTTTATCGCTCTCTTCCCGGTCCTGCGTGTAAAAATACAGATCCATACATTTTTTATTTTAATTTCGGTAAAAAGAAATAATTATCCAGATATTCTGACCTTCTGTGTTCGTCAATCGTACCGTCGCCCGTCTTGTAGAATCACGGTGGCGCCACCTAGCTGAATTTTGCAAAATATTCGATTTTCCCACGGGAATGATATGCTTTTACGCTGAAAAAAGTAGCCTATGTCACTCTACAGCCACCGACCTATCCCCATACAAAAAATCACTAGTAACTTTCTGTGAATGTTTTAACTTTCGACGCTCAAAATTAAGGCCATTGACAAAGCAGAAAATGCTGAAAACTTGTGCATGTGCACACATAATATATTTATTATTATATTATTGTAATTTCCACTCCTTACGGCTTTAATCTGGCCATATCGACAAAAATTTCTCTTGTCAAAACATTTATACTCCTTATTCTTAATAATTTCAATACTATGCTATCAAAAACATAACTTGTAAAAATAACCAAGTCTCGCAACTCAGTTCTTCTACCGTAAAAATTTGTGAGATCTATGTAATTTCAAGTCGGTTAAATAATTCAGACCCTACTTAACGGTCCTTCTGTTTTAAGTTATTACATAGGTAATTAACTAACCTAACAACAATAGTGTGTTTATCGAATTTATCAGATGATTTCCAGTCTTTATCATCATGTATATAATTTGTGTGTCAAACAAGTGAGTAAAGACGTAAAGACTACCTAACTTCTTTTGGAATGCATATATCATCAGGTGAACCATTTGCTTGTTTGCCTGTTTCTTCTATCCAAAAATAATAATGCGTGACTCGGTAGCCGTAGTAGTAGTACTTACAGCACCTAAGTCACGTTCTCTTCCAAGATACTAACTTTAGAAAAAATTATTACCACGCAAGTCAGTTCCTAGTGAAAAGTTTGCTATGAGAGCTTTAGTAGGCGTTTTTACACCTTTACATTTATTAAAGTTTGGTTTCTGTATACAATAAAATTGATAATATTTAATTGTTTAATAGAATATACGCTATTACAAAATAGTCTCAGAACCTTATAAACATTTACTTACCAAAATATGAATTTGAAAATATACAACGTCTCTATTACATAGGTACAAAGTTTAAAGATTTTATTAAACAAAGAATTTTTTAAAAGGATGTTTTAAAATAAACGATCACATTGTTGATAATAACCTTAGAAAATAAAGTAATTGCTTCCAAACTGTTTCATATGTGAATGTTGTAAATAATTTTACAAACTATTTTATATTGCATAAAGTTACTGTGAAGCTGAGTTTCTTACTGGTTTTTTCCAAGACAAAGTTTTTCCGAACCAGTATCGAACTAAACATTAGCTTTAATAAGAAATATTCGTAATCTGTATTGTATATTAATTATTCTAATCTAATCTGTTATCAACACAAAATATTATTGTTAAAGTAGCGTTAAAATAGGATAGGAAATAAAGGTGCAACTTACTTGTTTTTTAAAACAGAATATAAAATAAAATATTTCTTTTTTAAATTTATATTGTATTAAAACTTCTGCTACAACATATAATTTGGGAGCTCGGCTTAGTAGAATGACGCTTTCTATTGTAGTATTAGTACTAGTATCTACTGGTGGCCGGCTATTAGCCAAAGTTCGTCTGTAACTCAAAATTTTTTTTATATTATATTAAGCAAGTTGGTGTTTCAGCTCTCAGTGTATATATGTATTATCTATGCTTTCAACTGCACATTAGTATATAAAACACAGATTTAATAAATATAAAATATAAACTATACGCTTTTTGCCTTGTAAATACACTCCAAAGACTATTGAAAAGAACATTAGAAATCGCAAAAAATCACAGCTTATTCAGGCAATTTGTCAGTAATTATTTTGTTGGCAAAATTTTCAAATTCTTTGGTAACATTTCTAGGTAAATTACTATTCTACAATCGTTGTTTACTGCCATTTTACCTTGTAAATACACGCTACAGAACATTAAAAAAAGAACGTAAGAAATAACACAAAACTCACAGCTAATCCAGTCAATTTGTAGGTAATAGGGTATTTTACCCATTTTCAAAAATTGTTTTAAATGAATCCCAGAGGGATAATGAAACAGTATAATTTTTATATAATTTTTTTTTAAATCGAATAGTGCCATAAAAATATTTTTAATCTATCGTTTTAAATTTTCGCGTGAAAACGCTAGTCGCCATGTTGTTTAATTCGTGACATCGCAGTCGTCGATTCTGCCGATTTTGCAAAGGAATAAGATACTTTTTAATGTTTAATAATGAGTTATCATCTAAATCATTGTTGTGTCTGAATACAAAAATACAAGCATAAGAACGCCGGGAAAGTTAAGGATTCAAGTGCTAACTAATTTAAATATAAGAAATACTTGGCTAAAACTGGCAAGAAGATACCCGAATACATTGTCTACATAAACCAGACTATTCTTCTGAGAAGATCATTTTGAAGTAAATATGACTTATATTTAACTATCGTTTAATACAAAACAAACATCATAAGGTGAAGGGTATTGCAAGTCAAATTTTGTAATAAATTACGTTGACTTAGGTATTACAACTCATGATTGTTACGATTGTAATTATAGATAAACTAAACTATGATAGCTACTAAACTATGTTTTATCAAAATACACTCTCACCTGATATTGTGTTTTTGTATAAACAATAGTTGGTAATAGCTACTCACATTGTTGTTTCAACATTCCTCAACTTAGCAGAACAATTGCGATTGCATGCAAAAAATTTTGCCACCATCAATTTATTTATCCTTGGTAGATTATTACTTTCTGTTTTTACGAATTCGTCTTCCATGGTGCCTTTTCAATAAAATTCGTAATAAAACTCAATAATCGTAATGATAACTTGAACATTTTGAAATAACACAGCACGTTAGTGCTAGTTCTTTTAATCAGTGATACGGAACACTAATATCCTTAACCTGTATCAGTGACTTCACGACATGGATAATATGGCGGACATCTTTTGTTTTACGGATTAAGGCACAGACGAAAAAATATTTTTAAAATTGAAATATAAAATTTATAATGCAAATTTATAAACAGAAATCAATATTTCTCGTTTACTTTTTACAAAATCTATCATAAACATATATCATCTGATTTAATTTTACATAGTGTAAAATACCCTATTTTTTGTTAACATTTTTAAATTCTTTGGTAAAAATCTCTACCCTACAGACTATTTAAACATATACTACGTGTTTGGCAATTGACATGGGCGGTATGAATGGAAACAATGAATGTTTTATATTATTTTGTTTTATTTAATGTATTTGTGACACATTTTATATACAAAGTTTAGATTTATGCGCACCTTCTCCATATAAAATTTTACTATGTTAAATCTCACACTTTTCCGTGCGCTCAATATGCTTATGAGCGGTACAAAGATTTTCCTTCACGTATATTTGTGGGCGAAGCTTCATTTTGTTAGTCGAAACCACAATATTTTACTAAAATATAATTATCTAATATTTAACTAAAAAATATTTATCATTTAAAACATTATTAAAATGTTACACACACAGTTATGATATAGATATAATAGGTCCTTACATATGAAATTGGCGTTTTGTACGGGAGGCATCAATTCAAGGAGTCAATTTTTTTTGTAAAATATATTTAATTAATCAAAGTATGCATTGAATAAAACTATTATTTACGGATTTTATCGCATTTAATTCAACTTTAATTTATTTTTATTACGCCGACGTTTCGGGTGCTTTACAGCACCCATGGTCACGGGGGGGAATAAATTAAAGTTGAATTAAACGCGATAAAATCCGTAAATAATAGTTTTATTCAATGTGTAGTGTTCGCGTAAATTTAAGAAATCATTAAATTATGCATTGTTGTTATCTATGCACTTTTGCTATCTCATAGGCAGTTCATTGATCCCTTTACTAAAAAAAAACCATGGGGGCGAGTATCAATAAACTCTTTGAAGGCGGTTTGGACTGCCGCATCGGAGTTGAATTTTTGTCCTTGTAAAAAGTTGTCCAAATTCCGGAAAAAATTGTAATCGGTTGGAGCAAGGTGGGTGTCACTAAAATTCCAATTGTAGCTCATCTAACTTAGTGGTTTGCAGTGTGTGGTCTTGCGTTGTCGTGAAGCAGCAGTGGCCTAGGGTGATTAACCAATCTCGGTTGTTTAGCAGCTAGCTTATTCCTTCATGATTTGCAGTTGCTGACAATAGATATCTGCCGTAATAGTTTGGCCAGATTTTAGAAAGCTGTAGTGAACGACACCGGCGCTAGTCCACCAAACACTCACAAGTAAGTTTTTCTGAGTCAATTTTCGTTTAGGTCAGGATTTGGCTCAGTCACCAGGGTTCAGCCCTTGCGACAAGCGCTTCCGATTATCCTACGTATTCACTTTTCATCACAAGTTATGATTCGATTTAAAAACCATTCATTTTTGTGTCGGTTGAGCAAAGTAACACAGCAGTCGACGCGTGTTTGTAAGTTCGATTCACTCAATTCATGAGGTACACATCGCTCAAGTTTTTTTACTTTCCCGATTTGCTTCAAGTCGATTAATACAGTTTTATCACTTACCCTGAAGTCTGCAGCTATCTTTGAAGTGCTTTGTGATGGATACGCTTCCACAATAGCCTTTAATTCTTCATTTTGCACTTTGTTCTCCGGCCGTCCACGAGTTTGGTACTGAAGGTCGAAAGTTTCAGAACGAAAACAGTGAAACCAAAAACCTACCGTGCTTTCTTTTGCGACACCAGCGCTGTCCACATCATTAATCATTCGAACTGTTTCTGCAGCACTGTTGCCACGGTAGAACTCGTACTCGTAAATATACCGATATTTCATGTTTTCCATAGTGCGGTAATAAGCGACGCCAAAGAAAAATAATAATGGGGAAAAACAAATGAATGACTATTTTCAAAACTCAAATATACCAGCTAAATGACTTTATAAATTTGAATTTGGAATTCTTAACCAAAGAAGAGATATTTCAACTCAAAGTGGTCAGTACGACAAAACGCTAATTTCATATGTAAGGACCCAATAATATATATTGTATTATTTTTACTAAGCGAGCTGTTTTACTTCCTGATGTCAGGTAACATAACAGTATTTTAATCGCGTAAATTTAGAAAATCATTAATTTCCCATGCTTACATGTTCACCGTGTAAGATACATTATTATCACCTTAACAAAGGTTAAACGCAAAGTGACCTATGTATGATAAAAATACTTTAATACCAAGTATGGCCATAAGTATTTTTACGCATGAAAATGCATATCTCTTTTAAGGTAATGTGTAATAATAATGAAACATACATTAACACATTTATTGAAGGCTAAGCAATCAAATCAAAACATTTGTATACGAGAGAGCTTAATGTTTTTTATATTTAAGATTTAAACTCTCTGGTCCCAAATTTATGGATTTAAGTACTTTCTTCACGAGGAATTTTGCCAATGCTAGTTCTAAATATTTTTGATTAAAAATTGCGAAAATCTTTAGTGACTTTTGACTAGGTAACACGATGATTTTTTTTTAATAGGATAGGGGGCAAACGAGCATACGGCTCACCTGATGGTAAGTGATTATAGCCCCGCGTCGACAACTGCAACACCAGGGGAATCGCAGATGCACTGCCGGCCTTTTAAAAAGGAGTAGGCTCTTTTCTTGAAAGTCCCTAAGTCATATAGGTCCGGAAAAATCTTTGTTGGCAGTTGATTCCACAAGGAAGTTATGCGAGAAAGAAGAAAACTTCATTTAAATCGCACAGTGGTGGACCGCCAGTCGTCCAGACGGTATGGATGGTATCGCGAGTTCTGTCGCGATGTGCGATGGTGAAATAGTGCGAATTAGTCCGAAAAATTCCTCAGAGCACTCACCGTGCTAAATGTGATAAAATACGCAAAGAAATGCAACATCTTGTCGTAGTACCAGTGAGTCAAGCCGATCTGAAAGAGCTCTGTCGCGAACGATTCGAGCAGCTCTGTGCTAGATGCGGTCATATCGAAGGAGCTGGCACTGTGGCGCCCCAGCCCGAACCTGCGTCTTGTAAAGTTGGAATCGGTGTTCGGCATGAAATACTGTTTCACTCTACTGAGCACACCAAGCTTTTTAGAGGCCAATTTGGCCTTCTTTTCCAAGTGACCATGAAATTACACGTCACTCGATGTGTCGACACCGCGGAATTCCGATACTGGCTGAGCAACTAGGGGAGTGTCTTGAAACTGAGGAGATATGACGAAGGGATTCTTTTTAGCGGTAAAAACGCAAACTTTCATCTTCTGGGGATTTAGTTTGCTAACTTCACTAGATTTAGTCGCCCCCAGTCTTAGATTCGTGTCTCCTAGATGGATACCCACACCACACCGTGATTGTTGCAGGATCATATACTTTTCAATATCGCTTGTTCTAGTCGTAAAAAAATCTAATAAAAAAGCTAATAAAATGTTATAAAACATATAACATTGTATTAGTTTTATTATATACATACATACATACATATAATCACGCCTCTTAGCACCTTTTTTCCTATCTACATACTTGTTTCGCTTCGTCTACTTTCATTATTCCCTTCATACATGCTCTACGGTTTAGGGTACTCGTAACCTGGCCTTTTTTCAAGATGTCCCTAATTTGGTCTAGAAAAGTCCGCCTAGGTCTACCCCTTCCAGCACTTCCATTCACACTCGCCTTATACAATTTTTTCGTCAATCGTTCTTCATTCATTCTCTCGATGTGGCCAAACCATCTCAGCATACCTTTCTCAATTTTTGTCACTACATCTTCTTTCAGAACACAACGTTTCCTTATCTCACTATTTCTTATCCTGTCACTCAGTTTATCTCCTATCATACTTCTTAATGCTCTCATCTCAACTGCATTTATTCTACTTTCATGTTTCTTCTGCCATACCCAACTTTCACTTCCGTACATGAGTGTCGGAACCAACACCCCCTCATGCACAGCCAAACGAGCCTTGTTAGACACTTTCCGACTGCTCATAAAGGAGTGCAAAGCTCCATTCACCATGTTTCCTGCATTCACTCTTCTTTCGATATCACTCTCACACTTTCCATCCCTTGTAAACTTTGACCCCAGATACACAAATTCTTTCACCTGTTCAATTTGTTCATCTTCAACCACGATATTGCAGTCTGTCACTGCCTCATCTTTTTCAAACACCATCACTTTCGTCTTCTTTACATTCATCTTCATTCCCTTTCTAACAAAAGCTCCACTCATAGCAGTTACCATCTCCTGCAACTCCTCGGCCGTAGACGCAAGTAATACTTGGTCATCAGCATAGAGAAAACATTTGACGAGTAACTCATTCATTCTCAACCCACTTTCATTCTCTTTTAAATCTGTCAAACAATTGTCCATGAACAGATTAAACAGCCACGGTGACGCTACACATGCCTGTCTAACACCTTTTTCGATATTAAACCATTCAGTGTATGCCCCGTTTATCCTTACACAAGCACTAGAGTCCCTATAAAGAGATTGCAATGCTCGTATGAGGACACTGCTCACACCGTTCACGGACAGTGCTGACCACAATTCATTCCTCACCACTCTATCATAGGCCTTTTCTAGATCTACGAAGGCGCAGTAGTTTCTTGTTTTTAGCCAAACACTTTTCGGCTATGCACCGCAAGGAAAAGACCCGATCCGTACATCCCATTCCCTTTCTAAATCCCGCTTGTGCATCCCATATTTTCTCGTCTGTTTCATTCACAACCCTTTCAATCAACACTTTCGCATATAATTTACCGACGACGCTAAGAAGGCTTATACTACGGTAATTTATGCAGTCCTGCCGTGACCCTTTTCCCTTATACAATGGCACGATTACGGCTTTGCACCAGTCTCCCGGCACTTGCCCATTTCGCCAGCACAGATTGAAAAGGCGGTACAGCTGACTAGCCACCAGGCCCTGTCCAGCCCTCAGCATCTCGACGGTAATCCTGTCATACCCTGCAGCCTTACCTAATCTCATACTTTTCAACGCTTTCACTATTTCATCCATGCTTATCTCATTTTCATCAACATTTATATTCGTTTCCGTGGAAGGTGGCAGATGCTGTACCTGCACTTCCTCTCTTTCAAACAAACTTTCAAAATACTCTTTCCATCTCTTTAACACACATTCTTCTCCTTTTATAATGCTCCCATCTTGACTCCTGATTGTACTCAGCTCCGAGGTAAAAGTTTTTCCTCTGGCTGTTTTGATGGTTTTCCAGAAAAACTTAATGTTTGACTGGAAATCTTCAGTGAGCCTCCTATCGAAATCATCTTTTCGTTCTTCTTTCTTTCTAGACACAGTTTCTTTTGCTGCTGTTTTCAATTTTTTATACTTCGTTCTTGCTTCCTTTATCTCGTCATCCGTTGCCTTTTTGAACTTTTTGGTTAGCTTTTGTTGCTAACCAATCCAACCACGCTTTCTTCTTTTCTTGCACAACCCTTTGTACATCTTTATCCATCCACACGTTATCATTGTTTCTCCCTTTCCTTCTTTTAGCTACCCCGCATACCTCAATCGCAACATTTACAACCCCTTTCTTAAATGTCTCCCACAAATCTTCAATCACTCCTATCTCTTCTATCCCTTTAAAACTTTCTTTCAGTTTCTCTACATATTCGTCTTTCTTTTCTTTTTCTTGTAGATTTTCCACTTTTACTCTGTCCAAAACACTCGTAGGCTCGGCCCTTCGGTGTCGCCACCGTTTAAAGAGGCCACGCATTCGGGCTATGACCAGGAAGTGGTCTGTCCGCCCTTGTGGTGTTATTTTTCTTTCATCCACAATTACAAAATCAATCATATTTCTAGACTCACCCTCATCTCTTGTATACAGATGGATCTTTTTGTGGTCAAACATTGTGTTGGTCACGCACAGATTCCATTCCAAGCATACTTCAAGCAGGCTTCTCCCATTGTCATTCACTCTCTCGTCCCCAAACATACCCAGAACTCCTTCATACCCGTCACGCTTTACTCCAACCCATCCATTAAAGTCCCCTAACATCACGATCCGTTCATTCTCTCCGCATTTATTCAAGACGTCTCTCATGCTATCCCAAAATTCCTCTCTCTCTTGTTGTGATTTTAGTGACCCACCTCCACGCAGATCCGTCGGTGCATAGACCCCAAGGATAAACAAGCGGGTGAGTCCGACTTTTAACCTAATCCAGAAGTAGTCTTGGGCTTACACATTCATGCTCCATCACACATTCAACCATTCGAGATGAAAGAATCACACCAACTCCCTGACAGCCTCGGCTGGTTTGGGGGACTCCCGACCAGTATGCCGTGTAGGGGCCATGAACCGTGGTGTCACATCCTTTCTTCTTGGTTTCGTTCACGCACAGAATATCAATGCAACGTTCATCCATCATCTGACATACTTCATCTACCTTACCATCCATCCCTCCTCTTACATTCAACGTAGCGAAGCGGCTCTCCGTGGGCCGCTTTTCGCTCCCGCGAGAAACGAGACGTGATGGGTGGCGAACCACATCGCCGCCATTTTGGTTAATTTTTTTGATTATCCATTGCGTTCCCACGAATAGCGAAGGAATGGTTTGTCCCCCCCAGAAGAGCCCCGCATGCCAGGGTAAGGCTAGCCTAATTCTGGGGTCGCTCGGTCCCAGGGCAGTGTGGCACGCTAACGACTAGGCTCGCCCCTAGCCATGCATCCATCCGC
Organism: Parnassius apollo; assembly: GCA_907164705.1. Classification (NCBI taxonomy): domain Eukaryota; kingdom Metazoa; phylum Arthropoda; class Insecta; order Lepidoptera; family Papilionidae; genus Parnassius; species Parnassius apollo. The sequence goes on along the minus strand of CAJQZP010001593.1, from coordinate 859,230 downwards.
GCGGCCGACGTTGGATTGGCGGAGGGTAGGAATAGGAAAACGGGAAGGATAGGTGGTGTGAAAAGGAAGAGTAAGGTAAGTTAGGGTAGGAAATAGGAAATGTAGGATATTACCGTCCATGAGGGCAAGGGATAGGACAGTAATAGCTAGGGTAGCCGGTATAACTACCGGACAGGTAAATTGGGATGAGTATCCCTCGACTACAGTTAAGAATATTCTTTTTATTTTTGGCACCTATCACATTATTTTCACACGACCCGGTTTGGCATTAAGTACGCCCTTTGTAATCCGTTTAATTAAGTTGTACAATAATATGAGAGGAGTAGAAGAACTTCATATATCTTCGAAACATTTTTAAGCTATTGCATAGCTTCTATCGCGGGCCTTGAGCGCGGGGACCGAATCCAGAAATTCCGTAACGAAAAAAACCTCACGCTCCCCACTCCGACGGGCACGGAGGTGTGGCGTTGAAAGCCGTGCGTCGTCTAACGCCGTTTTAGTTCGGCAGACTTCGGCACTCGGCAGAGTTCGGCACGGTGTTTGTGTGCGTGCGACTAGACGTATGCGTGTACACTAGCTGCTAACTGAATGATAAAAATTCCTGAATAAACTACATGTATTGTAAGATATTAAAAATATTTTAAACGATATTAACTTCTCATTTATTCAATAAGAGAAAAAAATTGTTTTCTTATCGGTCACCACTCTCAAAAAGTGTAACTTGATTTAATATCAAAGACTTAACTGCATAAATAAAATAAATAAATAATTATAATTGCATAAGTTGATAAAAAATGCTATGCAATAGCTTTACCGCGGCAGTCACCGAGTGCCACACGTATTTTTTTCTTATTTCTCAGACATGCAGGTTTCTCACAGTTTCCTTCACCGCCGAGCACTTGGTAAATCAGCATTTAAAATTGCAATTAAGAATTTCATTGGCGCCGGTGGGGATCGAACCCGGATTGCTCGCGTACTGTGAAATTTACAACGAGTGCTTAGCCCCTGAGCTATCACGGCTCTATATATCTATGACTTTTAATCACGGAAATTATCCATATACAACTATAAACAATATTTGTCAAAGTAAAACTCTAAAATATTAGATATTTTAAAACTAAATACCTGATTTGGGAAAATATACGTATGTACATATATTTTACATATATTCACCACAAAATCATCAAAGTCCACCATCGAATATCGCCTATCTGTCTGTATGCTTTTGATTGGCAATCAAAGTGCCAAATGTCACACACCTTTAATGCTGTACTTTGTTGCCGGTCTGCGTATTGTTTGGTATGTTATCGTTACATTTTTTTATAGAATACGGGTGAGAAACAGGCACACAGTCCACCTGATGGTAAGTGAAAGCTATGGCCCATAGACATCTACATTTATCCTCGATTAAGAATCAAAATGCAGATGCGTTGTCAACCTTGTAGGACTAAGATGGAATGCCTCGTTTCCAGTAAAATCGGGTCTCCTGCTCTCTACACTCACCGTACGAAACACAGCAGTATGTAAGCTGCTACTTTACGCCGGTATTCTATGAGAGCGTGGTCCTTCCGCGGTCGAGCCGATCCATTCGTGCTACAACTATAATATATCTGTAGAGTGTCTCTACCACGTATAAAAGAATACGTGCCACCACGTAAAAATTAGAAGCTATGAACGCATATTATAAAGAACAAAAATTATCTTCGTAAACATACAATTGCTAAAATGCATGCGAAATATAGCAAACAATAAAAATGAATCATTCAGTAAAATTATTTTAAAGCTATAATATGAGTAAAAATTATTTTTGTTAAAAATGCTTTTTAGAAGCCAACCGAGAGGAAAAAATCGTTGTTAAAATGCCTTTTGAAGTCAGCGAATTTTCCTACGGGCACCTAACGAAATTGTTCTTTTACTCTTCATAAACGCGCTCGCTCTTTGCACCCTCGGCTTTTTTCACAGTATGAGAGTGAGGCAAAGTGTGACAAAGCGACTACAAGCTACCTTTCGACGGCAGACTTCGAAATAATTGAGGTGTTCTCTTTTTGTGAAATTTGATCCATAAACGTACTTTGAAGAAGGTTAAAATTGCTTTTATATTTTTTAAAATTTTCATATAAATACATTTTTAAACAAGTTTGCAATAGAAATGTTAAATTTGGATAATAACTAATAAATAATACTGAATTTACTGTCTGAGGTCTTTGACGTCCTGAGCTTTTGAATAATAATTTTTAGTCCAAGCTACGCAGAATGAGCTTACAATATCTTAAAGTGTTGCAATGAAATGCTTGGGTTTGGATTTAATTTTTGTAATCATCAAATCCCAAGCAGAAATAAAAATATAAAAATACTCGACCATCTTCTCTATTGAAATTTCAATGCTTTTTCTAATTTTAATAAACAGGCATCGACTACAGGTTTTACGTACTGCAACTTCAGGAAACGTCGATTGTTAACGTCAAGGGTATGTTATTTTAAAGGGTAGTTTACGTTGTTTCGTTGGTCTCTTTGATTAAGTTACTATTTCCATGCTCACTTATTGAAGACATCTTTTCAATTGTTACTAGGTTTTGTATTATTCGGAAATTTCTTTACGTCTGGAGATGCGTCTGAAAAGTTTGGTGAATGGTCTCAGAAAATATAGGAAATAAGAGTAACAAACAAAATACCTTTAATGGCATTCGGAGTAATGATTATTCTGCAATACAATTTTACTATCATCTGTAAAGGTGTTTAAAAACTGTTAGAAAACGTTCCTTGGGGTCTAATCTACCGGCGCCAAATATCGAGATAGGGATGGTTATGAATAACAGTCATCCAGACTATTTTCATCACCGCCAGCGTTGAGCGAGAAAGTTGAACACTTGGATATCAGTATGCGGAAGGCGTTGTCGTGGAGGAAACGCCACTGTCCTCACCGAGTGTATTGCAGATTAAAGTTGCCGTAATTCTAAAGCGTTTCTACCACTTAAACACACACATTTTACTCACTGCTTCAAAACGTACGTAAATTCATTAAGCTCCGTCGCCTTTAATTGAAGCAAATTTTCATTTTAACATGGTGTTCCATTTTTCGCTCCATTTTATATGGAAACAAGTTCTCTCACTAATTCCGTTAGCTAGGTCGCAGCGGGTATCAATGATAGGGGCGCTTGTTGACATGTCTTTCAATGCGGATGCGCGCGTACGTCATTCTAACCAGCACAGTTTTATCATATGGGACCAATCACCGAACTTTTTGGATGAACTATGTACAAGATTAAATTTCGTTCGTCGTTCGTCGTTGGCATTTATTAAACTTATTATTTTACTCATACATTATAAAAAATGAGCAAAGTACCTACTAAGACGTCCCGATCTTTAGCGAGTGTTAATCGAAGGAACTTATATCTTTGTTTTATTTATTCCGAATAAATGCGACCTCGAGTTTGCCTTTGCCCTAACAGTTGTCCTTGACCGATAAACATGTTTGTAACATTTTGAGTGTTCACGATTTATTGGTGTTTATTATTTATTTTGTTGTAATTTTTTATTCAATTTTATTTGTAATGATAGTCGCTTAAAAACTACTAAGACGATTTTTAAAGTTTTCCTTACTTGCAATATTAGACCTTCAGATTTACGTTGTTTAGTATAAACGTGGTTTATATCATATATCAAAGGAGTAGTAATAAACTATGAAAAGAAAAGTTAACATCCAAGGGTGTGATGATGGGCTCGCTTGTATTTTCCCATGTCACCGATAAGAAAGAAATATTTATTTATTTATACTTCCGTGCAAAAAGTAGCACTCATGTCATAATTAATGCCTCAGGGCATTCTCTCCCAGTCAACCATTATCAACCAGGCGGACTTAAAGCCATAGGGTATTCAACAGAAATCGTAATAATAAGACAATAAAAGTGGCATAGACATGTAACCTTGTCGCCGTTATAATGTGTTGAACACATTTACTATGTTGTGATTTAGTTGCGCGGAGAACGTCGTACGTGAATTTATGTTATTATAATGGTAAACTGCAGCATAACCAGTTGTAAAAACTCTTCAAGGACATGTAATTCAACTAAAAAATTCCCCCTATGAGGCAATTCATGGGCTGGAAGTCAAAACTAAATGCGATAAAATGTGAAAATTAGTTTTAGTCAATATTTTTATAGGTGACAAGCGAGCACACAGCCCACCTGCTTGTAAGTGGATGCTGTGGCCCATAGACATCTGCATCTATCCTCAATTAAATTTCCAAAAGATGCAGATGCGTTATCTCTCCTGAGGACTAAGGTGGATTGCCTCGTATCGTTTAAGAAGGGTCTCAGTTTCTCTACACTCACCATACGTGCAACAACCTTAAGATAGTTGTAGCATGGCTTTACAACGTAAAAAATATGTAGTGTTAGCATAAATATAGCAAATCATTATGATAAGATTCTAGGGTTTTTTGACTATAAAATAATTACATTTATTTTTTAGAACAAAAATGCTATTTAATGTATTATACCATATATATATATATATATATATATATATATATATATATATATATATATATATATATATATATATATTTGTATATATTTTATTTGTTAAAGTGAATTTTTTCTTTTTTTCATATCATAAACATGTCATGAAAAAGATTTTACAAATTTTATGCAATCGAACATGTTTTGGCTACGGTTACGGTACATAGCATGCAAAAGTTTTTGTTTAACAAGTTACATTTTCTGTGTTATTTTCTAAGATTATCATTGTATAGAAATTATTTACCACTTATCCTCAATTTGGACTCGAAGCAGCAGTAGTCCAAAACATTTTATTTTAATGTTAAGTTCAAACAATTTTAATGAAAAGTGGTTTCATTAATGTTTTTGACATGGCTTTGATAAATTGATTATTTTTATAACTTGGTAGTTTATGAATGACTGCTCCTAAATTACCACAGGCTGAAGATTTTTTTAATTATGTTAAAATTAGCTTTATGGTCGGCTTCAAAGTAGATATTAAACATTTCGATTAACAAAATGGCAACCATATTAATATAATGACTATATATTCATTACATTATGTAACAAGTTTTCAAAAAACAAATACATGAAACCATTTAACATTTAGTCACGACTATCATCACGAGATGATAATTAAATTAAGATCGATGGAAATAATAGTCGTTGCTCTAACCAATATTTCATTTAAAACTAGCTATCCCCACCGGATTTGTACGAATAATTTCTGCATCACGACAGTAGCTCCACCTACCCGGATCCCATTGTGAATCTATATAATCCAGGGACCACAGACTACCCAGCCTTGGGTGGTCTGTGCCAGGGACTCATACACACACAAAAATCATAAGAATCGGCCGGTTGCGAGTTTTAGCGAGACAGACGGACAGTAATTCATTTTTATATGTAGATTATACAATATGTAACGTAATTAACGCACAACCTCAGACACCCCAAGTAGTATATTATGTTATAATCATATTACATACACTGAATTTTTAGTTAAACATTTTTATGCACTGATTATTTATTAAATTAGTTATACTAATTCCGGAAGAATATTGTGGTCACAGTACAAATCCATGAACGCAGACTTTAACGTGCTTGTCATTTTCTCTTTATTTTTATTGAATGACAGAATTAGTAATAATACAAATAAAACTACACTGTTAAGAGTTTTATTGCCTGAAGTTACGGTCCATTTCAGTTTGATTTGACTGTACAGATTTAGTGTGACTGTAATTTTAATTATTTTACGTAGTTTTAATTATTTGTGGGATAAAAAATTACATATATTAAAAATGATAGGAATCGATTCAGTAAACGATTCTGAACAAACTACTTTTTCAAAGTGCGTTAATTATGTTACGTGTTGTATATAGAACACTTAATAACATGAAACCGTTGGTATAATTTCTTTGCCCTTCATATAAATTCAATGTTGTTGCGTAGTTTGTTCGTATCTTTGGTACGAACAAACTACGCAACAATATTGGTACAAGTAAGCTAGGTCGTCGAAGAATGCGTTTACAAATTTGTGATTTTCTTTACAAAAGGCAAGTTAGTATGGATGGTTTTGTCTAGTATTTTCCTAATTATAATGCAAGTATTATATATATGTAGTTGTTGAACGTTCATAAGTTTTTTTTCTTTGAAAATTTTAGAAGTTGCTGTTAAATAAGGATAGTGAAAAAGTATTTTTATGATTTTATTTTGTATTATTTGAAGTTCCTGTATCTTAGTTTTAGCAGCATTACCCCAAATTTCTATAAGATAAAGTAAATGCGATTTAACTAATGTGTTATAAATAGTATGACGCATTTTTTTAAGTAGACAATGGGAAATATTGTGAAGTGATCCAGTAAGTGCCGAAAGTTTACTTTTAATGTGATCTATTTGCCTATTCCATGTTAAGTAATTGTCCATTACTTAACAAGTTCATTACTTAAGCCTAGGTATTTTTCGCAGGTTTTTTGTTCTAAGCGGATGTTATCAATTGTCAATGGGTCATGTAATCGTATAGTTTTGTTCTTTGCTTTAAAAATTATGTAACATGTTTTAGAAGTATTTACCGTTAGCAAGTTATATCGGAACCACTCAGACAATTGTTCTAGATCTTCTTGCGCTTGCAAGATGATATCATGTATTTTAGACCGAAATAAAATAGACATGTATCATCAGCATACAAAGTTAGATGACCATGTAACCCTAGCTCTGCGATTTGATTAATATAGACTAGAAATAGGAGTGGCCCAAGTATAGATCCCTGCGGCACACCATGCGTGATAGGTAAGGCGCTACTTTGAAAATTATCCAGCTTCACTACTTGCGATCTATTTGATAGGTATGTTTTAAATATTTTAAGAGCACTACCTTTGATTCCGATGCTTTCAAGTTTTTCTAATAGCAATTTGTGACTTATAGTATCAAAGGCTTTTTTAAATCGATAAATACACCTAAAGCCACTTGCCGTTTATCTATACTATCTTTTATTTTCGTTGTTAGATCGATTGTTGCGGTAGTGGTGCTACTTTTGGCTCAAAATCCATATTGCCCTTCTGATATAAAGTTAAAAGAATTTAAGTAATTTTCTAAACGATTATGTATGACTTTTTCTAAAATTTTATATCGATGATATCGGACGATAGTTTCCTGGGTCGGTTTTAAGTCCCAATTTATAGATTGGTGTTATCTTTGCAATCTTGTTAGTGTCTGGAAACTCTCCATCGATCATAAGTTTATTGAAACATTGAGCTAAGTCATGTGCTATCAAATTTTGTAGGCACTTTATTACTTTTGTGCTAATTCTGTCTATGCCACTACTAGAATTCGAATCGAGGCTTTGCATAATTTTACGAATTTCAGTAGCAGTACATGGGGCTAGTGTAGAAAGTTCATTACATTAGCTGTTTGTGTTTTAGAGAAAGGATAAGTGGAGCTACAATGATATTTCTTAGGTATTTTATCTGCTAATTGTGGTCCAATAGTTGAAAAATATTCGTTAAAAATCTCACAAATCTCAATTGTGTTATTGATTACCGTGGAATCTACAATAAGTTTTGGAGAAGCACAACTTTGTTTTATTTTGTTGCTTGCTAGATTGTTTATAAGTTGCCACATTTTTTGGGTTATTAATATAATTTTGAAATAGTTTACAATAGTAGGAATTTTTCGTATATTGGATCTGCTTAGCCACTGCATCTCTCTCTCAACTTAAACTCTTTTTCTAATGATTCATTCTCTCGATTATTTTTGTATTGCATCCACAAATAGTTTCTTTGACTAATGCCAGTAAGTATATTGTTATTAACCCAGTCTTCTTGTGGTGAATTTAATATTTTGGTTTTTATTACTTTATTGTCTTCAACGTATTGTTTTAGTTTAGTTTCCAATTGACTGTAATTTAAGTCTTCTTCAAATCCGTGTGATTCTATCGAGTTATATAGTTTCTTATAGTTGATTGCTTCATAGCGTTTACGTATTTTTTTTGGTGGTTTAAATCTGTTTCATTATACATAAATTTGTTTATAACAAACAATATTATCCAAATGGTATCCTTTTATGTTAGTGCTAACATGGTCTATGATCGATTTCTTCGTGGTGGAGTCTCTTGTACAATAGGTTCGGTTTATTTTGTTGAGTAATCTATATCCTGATTCTTTGACTATTTGCTTGTACTGTTTTAATTTATTGTTTTTTGTCAACAAGTCAATGTTGAAATCTCCGTAAACTATTGCTCTCCTGTGATGCTGTAATTGTTTGTCGTATACTTCCAAAAATTTTTGAAAATTGGTATGTCCAGGATAATAAACTACGCCAACATCTAGTGCATATTTTTGAATTTTTATCCATAAATAGTTATTTCCGTCTTGGTAAGTCGATTCAATAAGGTTATGTTTTAAGCTGTTATGTATGTATTCTGATACTCCACCTCCTCTTATATCCGTCCTGTAGTTGGAATAAAGTGTGTAGTTAGTGATTTGTAGTTGTAAAGTTTGATTTTCGGTCTGTATCCAAGTTTCTGTGAGCAAAATAATATGTACAGTTGTTGATATTGATTTTATAATGCATTTAAGTTCATCTAGTTTGCCTTTCTTCCGAATACTACGAGCTACTTAACAGTAGAGAAATGATAAACGTGATCTTTTAGTCTGGATAAGTTGGTAGTCGTTAAATATTTGATAGTTTATGGTATCGGGTGAGGTGTTGTTTATTATTGGTGATTGGAGTTTTTTGAAATCGATTTTATAATACTTGGTATGCCGTTGACGTATTTCATTATGAGATCACTTTCTCCATTTTTTGTACGTCGTGAAAGTTCATCTTTTATCTTCATGAAGTATTTTTGTTGAGCCGGTGTTTGGTTCGAATAAAATTTTACATTATCAGGCAATTTGAAATTCAAAAATTATTGGTAAGGTAAGCACGGAAAACTGCTATAACGAAAAGGTAAGTTTAATTGAAAGACAATCTTAACTTTGCAGTGAAGAAAAAATCACTTAAACATTTGTCTACATCAAGGTTAATGCTTTAACGGCAAATTTTAGTTCGTTTTTTTATGATATGAATACAAATTCACTTGCTTCCTGCCAAAATTTCATGATTCTATATAGACAGAAAGAAAGTATACAGGTTTTGGGGGGTGAGTTTGCGATACATAAATCAATAGTAAAAAATCGTACATAGCCCAAGAATATTTTTTCCAATGTAACAATTATACATTAGGCATATTTTAACACATTTTTTTAAATAAAATCCAAAATGGCGAGCCTAACATAAAATACTTCATTTAAGCACATATCTGTCAAAATTTAAGTAGTTAAGGATTATAAATTTTAATATACTAATAATATTACTGTGTAGTTGTGCTTACTGAAGGATGATTGTAAAAGTAAAGATTAATTCTTTGCTTTTATTTTGAAGTAATTAATTATGTAGAGAGAATAAAGGTAAAAACATCTGAGGTTTTTTAATTAAAACGTAAATTAAAATGTAAAATAAATTTTCGTGGTAATTCCACGAAAATTTATTTTACATTTTTAAGATAAATCCATCGGTTCTCTCCGTTTTTACCGTTTTCAGTTTACTTAATTAAGATGAAAATTAAAGTAAAAATAATAAGTAAAAAAAGTTAAAGTTCAGGTCCGTCTGAGGAGATTATTCTTCTAGTTCCAAGCAGAAATGCAGCAATTGCTTTGTTCTTGTTTGAAAGGTAAAAGTGCCAGTGTAATTGGTTGTAAATGTCCTTATGCTGCAACCACTTCATCATCCGGTGTACTATTAACTCGTTTTTCACTTTAACATTAATAAATATATATACTATAAATGTATATATCCATTTATGGGCCTTTATTTGTGAATGAAAGACTATTTGAGAGCTCTATCCTTAATAGTTGCAATTGTATAACTCCATAAAATGATAATAAAAATTGTTTACACCTGGTGCATCAGAATATACAAGGCATGATAGGCAAAGAGCTAGAAATTGAATTGTTCTTAAATAGCAACAATATTCATATTTTATGTATTACTGAACATTGGTTAAAAGCTAATAATTTAATGTTTAACTTCAGTAATCACCAGGTGGTCAGTTTTTTCAATAGAGAAATGGTTTTAAGAGGTGGCGCCTTAATTTTAGTAAGTAAATTATTATCATGTAAAGAACGTAAAGATATTGGGAGCCTCTCTGTTGAGCGAACTGTAGAAATGTTCTTTATATGATACTTTTGAAAAAATTTTGGAGGAAGTTCTTGCTAAGCTTAATAAACAGAATAAATCTTTTGTAATATGTGGATATTTTAATATCAATCTCCTAGAAGCTTCCTCCACCAATATTAAATTTAGATCATTGTTTAAATCCTATGGTCTTTTTAATTTATTTTTGGAGTCAACGCGTATTGCTGAATCTAGTGCAACATGTATAGATAACATTTTTCAATAAATGTATTATTCAAAAATTGAGCTCTGATCAATGTAGACAATTAGTTTCGATACGTTATGTTCACAAAAAGCAAGTAATTAAAAAAAGTAGTATTTGTTCCAGTAAATACACATCGCTTGGAGAAGTTTAGAAGTAACATAATAAAAAAACTTCCATCACTTTCATACCAAAATAATACAGATTTTTTGTACGGAACATTATTTAAGCTTATTTGCAATGAATTTAATAATAATTTTACTTCTAAAACATTCTCCTTGAACAATCGCAAGACATTTAATGAGTGGGCGACAGTAGGAGTCCATAAGAGTAGACAAATAAAAAGTTATATGAACTTTACAATGAAAGGTCATATAATCCTAGCGTCGAATTTAGGGAATATGTAAAAAATATTCCAAAATATTTAAAAGAGTGTGCTCCATAGCCAAATCATTGTATTTGAGCAACGAAATAAAGACGGCTTCTAATAAAATTAAAATGACATGGAGTATAATTAATAGTGAAACTGGTAAGGTTAACTCTCGCAATTCGAACTACCAGTTAAGTTTTAACAATAAATTAACTGAATCAGATGAGGACGTTGCAGTGGTTTTCGAGAAATATTTTACTGATATCTTAACCACTAAGTCACTGAATTCTTCTCCTGCCGTCGCCGAATCATTACTTAAACAAAATGTAAATGCGTGTAGAAAATTTTATATTTCATAAAGTGTCATCAAATGATATTCTAAAATATTTTAAGACTATTGATATTATGAAAACCGCCGATCTGTGGGGGATTTCCGTTAAAGTTATTGCGTCTATAATAGATGCAATCGCGCCTCAACTATATATTATTTTTAATACTAGTATTAAATCTGGTGTGTTTCCTGATTTAATGAAGCATAGTAAAATAATACCTTTGTTTAAATCTGTCAGTACATTGAACCCCGCTAATTTTAGAACTATTTCTGTACTGCCAACACTTAGTAAAATTTTTGAAAAAAATATTCTTGATCAAATGTAAAAAAAAATTAATGTAAATAATTTACTTTATAAAAATCAATTCGTTTTCACAAGGGGTCGGTCGACAACTGATGCTGGTTTTGAGCTTATTAAATATATCTTTAATGTATGGAAGGATTCACAGGATGCTTTGGGTATATTATGTGACCTATCCAAGGCCTTCGATTGTGTTCACCATGAAAAATTAATCAGGAAACTTCAACACTACGGTGTAAGAAGTGATGCTCGTAAATTAATTATTTCATATTTAAGTGACAGAACGCAAAAAGTTGTCATTAATAGTATGAGTTCTTCCGGGTCGACTGTACAAATGGGCGTGCCTCAGGGCTCAATTATCGGCCCCTTTATGTTTCTTCTATATATTATGACTTACCTTACATAGTAGGGGATAACCACGATATAGTATTAATTGCTGATGATACTGATCATTAATTTTCAAATTAAACGACAGTTATTAAATTACGACGAAGTAAATAATGCTATAGCTAAGTTAGTCAATTGGTTTAATGTTAATAATTTGCATTTATTTATTTATTTATTTTATTCTTTTTTGTACAGCTGTGATAATGATAAATTTATGTTTTTTTCTATATTAACAACGCGAAAGTACGAAAAATGATTGTTTCAATTAATAATGTCTTAGATATTCAGAGTTTATTTATTTATTCTTTTTTGTACACCACAATACAGAAACATCAAGTACAGTTAAAACTAAATTAAAGTACGTACAATAGGCGGTCTTATCACTCTGAAAGTGATTTCTTCCAGACAACCTATGCGTAGAGGAATGATGCAAACAAAAGTTAAAATGGAGGGGGCATACAAAATAATAATAATAAAAAATAATACATACAAATAAAAATAAGTGAAAATTATATATAAAATATAATATAATAGATTAAATGAAAAGTGTACTAGAAAGGTAAAGTAATTTATCTAATAGCGTTTTAAATAATACTATTTAACAAGACTTTTGAAACAGTGAAGAGATTTAGCACGACGAATATGGAGAGGTAAGGAGTTCCACAATCGCACAGCAGTTATGGTGAAGGATTTCTTGAAAAAGGAAGAAGAGTGCAAAGAGAGAGAAAGATTGACGGAGGATCGAAGGAACCGATTATGGGTAAGAGAAAGATACTGGAAACGGTTTTAAATAAAGAGGAGTGGAAGGATTAAACAGCACGCTATACAACGCGGAGAGAATGTGAGCATTCCTGCGAAGGCGGATCGGGAGCTATTTGAGCTGTTTGCAAAATTCAGAGATATGATCATATTTGCGAAGCCCAAATATAAATCTAATGCATAAATTTTGAATGCGCTCAAGCTTATTAAGCTGCTCCTCGGTAATGTCAAGATAGCAAATATCAGCATAGTCAAGGATAGGCAGAAGTAGAGACTGGGCGAGCGTAACTTTAGTTGCTGTGGGAAGAAAATTACGTAATCTACGTAAAGAGCTTAACGCAGCAAACTTTTTTTACTGACATCATTAACCTGTGAGGTCCAAGACATACAGGAGTCAAGATACAACCCCAGATTTTTAACCTTGTTACTGTAAGGGATTAGAGTGCAGTCTAGTATAACAGGGGGTAGGGAAGACCAGTCAATTTTACCAATTAATCTAGAACTACCGAAGACAATGACCTGAGTTTTCTTAGGATTAATCGTTAAAGCATAACATTTACTTCAATTCGAAATACAAGTCAGATCAGCGTTAATAGTGTGAACTGCTTTAGATAGATCTTTAAGAGAGGACTGAGTATAGATTTGGAGATCATCAGCATACAAGTGGTAGGAAGAGGACAAGTTAAGACTTACAGAGTTAATGAAAATTGCAAAAAGGAGAGGAGACAACACGCCACCTTGTGGTACACCAGCAGCTGTAGTAGTCCAGGTGGAAAAAACCTCTTGCACCTGAATTCGCTATCGGTGACCGAACAAGTAACTTCAAAACCAGTCAACTACAGTTGGAGATATGTTGAGAGAGCACAGGATACTTAACAAGATATCAAAATCTACTGTATTAAATGCATTACTAAAATCAAGCAATGTGAGAATGGTAAGCTTTTGTTTCTCCATACTATACCGAATATCATCAGTGATTTGTAAAAGTGCAGTAGTCGTACTATGGCCAGGACGGAAACCGGATTGCAAGGGATTTAAAAGATTGTGTTTTAAGAGATAGGTACTTAATTGATTGTGCACAAGACGTTCTAGAACTTTGGAAAAGAAAGGCAAAATAGAGATAGGTCTATAATCAGAAAAACTAGAGGGATTAAATTTTTTCGGAAGAGGAACTACAAATGCGTCTTTCCAAACTGAGGGGAAAAAAGCAGAATTCAGTGAATTATTCAGGATAGAAGTGATTATAGGTAAAAGGAGATCAATGAGAGGGTTGACCATTTTCCGACTAATGCAGTCACTACTAATAGAATTTGAATGGATGGACATTATGGCTCTCTTAACATCACAACTGTTAAATTGGCTAAAATTAAAAGCAGAGGTGACCGGAGTGGGAGCTTTTGAAAGAGAATCCAAAGTATTATGTTTTGCTTTATCGTTAATGCAAGACGAAGATGTGAAATGCAAATTAAGTTGATTGAGATCAAAGTTATGGTGTGTGAGATTTTGTCGTAATTTCCCAATTCCTAAAGACTTAAGAAATTTCCAGACCCTAGCAGGGTCAGGATCTTGTACTGATTCTTGGATATGGCGTCGTTGTGCTTTTCTACATAGATTATTGCAACGATTCCGTACTAATCTATACTTATCTTTATTCAAATCGCTAGGAACTGACTAGTATTTAGCTTTGGCACAATTTTTAATGTGGATGATTTTTTTATATCATCAGTGTCATTTAAATGGTACTAAAACTAAATGTATGAAATTCGTAACTCCTGTTATCAAACATGTTAATACGAATGTAATTTTAAATGGGGAAGAACTGAGTCTTGTTGATACCACCATTTTTCTTGTTGGAATCACACTAGGCGCAAAGATTCAATGGCTCCCTCATATATCAAAACTAGCTAGCAGACTTAGTTCTGCAGCATATGCTGAAAAAAATATTAGAACTCTTACCAGTGTTAAAACAGCTAGAATAGTTTACTTTATTTTCATAGCATTATGTCGTATGGTATTTTGCTGTGGGGACACGCGACTGACATTGAAATTATATTTATTTTACAGAAGAGGGCCATTAGAGCAATATATAATTTAAAACCAAAAGAGTCACTATGACAAGAATTTAAGGAAATTAATATATTAACTGTGGCCTCTCAATACATTTATGAAAATGTAATGTACGTATACAAGAATAAACGTAGTTTTACAAAAATAAGTGATATTCATTCTGTAAATACTAGGAACAGACACAAGCTAGTAGTACCAGTTACTCGACTCCACCGAGTCAGTAATTCATTTTTGGGGTGATGTATACGCTTTTACAACAAAATCCCAGAAAATATACAAAACTTGTCATACGCAAAGTTCAAAAATTTTATTAAACTGAGTTTGTATAAAAAAGGGTTATTATAATATTAAGGAATTTATGGATGATAATAACCCCTGGGAAGGGTGATCACTACCAAGCTATTTCTAATTTGTCTTGTTTTGTTAATTGTAAACATCATTGTAAGCTATTATTTGAAAAAAATAAATAGCCCCGCTGGGTTTCTTGCTGGTTCTTCCCAGGACAGAGGTTTTTTTTGCGAACCAGTGGTAAATGAAAAAATTGATTTTCAATAAGTATTGTTTACAATCTACATTGAATAAAAAAGTTTCTATTTCTTTCTGTTGACGACAACACTTGTACATATAAGTATATTGACCTTTCTAAGAATGCATCGGATGGTATGAAATAATCGCAAGATTTGTTGATACATCGAGTTGATGATCGTACCAATAATGCTATTTTCAGTAATTTTCACTGATGCATGATTGTTAGTTGTAATCAGTAAGCTGTTAAAAATCTTGTCCCACAGTTAATGTATGCTACTTAAAAAAAGATATTTTCATAAAATTGAAAAGTTGAAATAAATTTTCAAAGCATTTTAGAACACTTTAAAATATTTGTTTGATTTTCCACAAAATGATCCTGAAAACTTTTAGATTACGTAACGACATAATTACCCCATCTCATAATTTCGTTGTTTTGATGTTTACCCTTTGGGAGGCCTCCGTGTATTTTCCAAGTCGTCTAAAGATATTAATAACCATCAAAAGATACCCGTCTGTCTCTATCCCGCAAGTAGGCACTCGCATTTCTCCTGCCTCCCTTACAAGTCGTGTTTTTGGTAAATGTTATTTAACTGATGATAAGATGATGGTTTTACAAGCAAGCAGTAATTGCTTTATAATTAGACATTAGTCGGATTACTGTTTATCACAGTCAAGGGCAGAAGCGTAAATCTCGTAGTTCAGAAATTGTCCTTATATTTATTAAAATTTATAGATCGACTTGTATAGGTTTTTAGCTATGCGAGTATGAAAATGTATGAAACGTAGGAATGTATTTAATAAAAATAGTACTAGTTATTTAAGAACTATGAAATATAATCACATCAAAAATCATGAAAATTTAGCTAATTTCGTCTCCATTTCAATACCTTCTCTCCCTTCTGAGAAAAAGAGTCTCGACAGATAAACAGATTCCCGATGAATGGATGGATGGACAAGACACCGATCCTGTAGGGATCCGTTCTTTTTGATACGGAACCCAAAAATATCTTCTATACGTCTATTAACCTTGTAAACAATTTCAATTTCTGTGTTTATACGTTTAAACACGCTAATCTCCACAATGCACTAAACAGTTTTATGCATAGTGGTTTTCATAGTGTAAAAAATAAGCTTGTGCTAATTTTATTTAGCGTATAATTTTTAATTTGAATCACATAAAAATAAAAACGACATTGTGTTTATTTTTAAGGGGAAATAGTGTATTATTTGCAAAATAGATATATTCAATACGTAGTGTACTATTGAAAGAAATTCGGTGTTATATATAGTTCTTATACTACTATCAGAAGTATTGATTATAATATAATACTATTAATACTACATTCTTTAAAAAAATATCAATCTTAAATTTTTACTTCTTAAGTAGTTTTTTAAAAAAATGTATTGATTTTTTGTTTGGTATTCATTGTGCCCGATTGTCAATTTTTAAAAAGTACAGAGTTTCCAGTCATCTTTCTTTACGCTGTGACTATCTGCAAGATCACAGTGAGCGTGTTTAGATACTTAGAGGGTATTTTTCACGGGACCAGTATTAGTATCATGCGTTAACAACGCAAGAAGGCTGTATACAATAATTCCCGATTGCTGTACGTCGTGTATAGATTTTAACATTACTGTAAGGAATAACATCTACAAGAAGAAATTCAAAGAAGTCAACTATGTTTTTGACGAATGCGAATACTTTAAACCGAGCCATTGTGTAATGTTACATACAGCATACGTTTTAAGTTAAACCTACAGATACTTCATTTGGATTGTTTCGATAGCTCTTTATATATAAACTTGAATATGTTATTTTTTAATTTAGGCAATTTTGTTTTGTGTACTATGTTTAATAAAAAAGTAAAGCTACAACCTATTTTCGTGCTGTTGGTGGACAATCCTTTCCTCTTATACGATTATAAGAAGATTTTGGATCATTTCGTGCGCAGGGCTACTGAAGCGCATATGTATGTTATTTAGGATAAATGAGAAAGTATTATTCCTAAAACACAACAACATTTTATCAGTCCATACTAGCAACATCCGCACATGATACACAGCTACTATATGTGATTGTGATTTCAAGTTAACTCAACTTGCATGTTGAAAGTCCTTGATACGAATAAAATGTGTTATGAGAATGGCTGAAACTAGGATGTACATACATTTTGGTGTTATGGGTTATAAACTATGTAATCATTTGGTAAATGCTAACAAACTTTATAATTTCAAACTCCAATTGAACAAAATTGAAGCAATTTAATTGAACACGACTTTTATGCGTTACATTTTTAACATTAAACGATACCTTTACAATTAGATTTATTCACATTTGCATGATATTTTTTAATATATATATATATATTATATATATATATATATATATATATATATATATATATATATATATATATATATATAGCGACAGAGGAATAATCAAAACATGAGTAGCAGCGTCTTCCTAACATCGGATAAAAACGGTCGTTGACATATCTGTTGGAATTAGTGGAATTAGTAGTGTTGCAGTTCTATACCGTTGACAGATACTAATGTTCTCAAGACCGAATTTCGGTCACAGCGGCGGCCTTAACGGAGACTAGCCATCGACGCAGAACAGGATTATAGTGCCTAAGTGTATGCACCAGCACAGGGGTACTCTCTATTCCTTTACTCACGTAGTCCGATGGTAATTCGAAACGAACGGAGAGAGATCAGGCGCCGATACCAACGGCTTCACGTGTTTTCCGAGGCACGGGATTGAAACTCCACTGAAAATTTATTGACAAAAACCCAATAAGCGATTTTGGTCCGAGCCGGGATTCGAACCCGGGACTTCATGACATTCTACCAGAACAACGAGGCAGTCTGACAGTAATGTTATACAATAATACACGAACGATAATATAAAAAATCAAATATTTTATAGGCACACTTTATTTGATTTAGATTGTTAACGCGCATACGAAGTAAAATTATTGTTTGCTTAGTTTTTAATTTTACAGATTTTTAAGTAAATTGTTGAAAACGTCTTTAATTTATGTAATTAGTTTACAGATTATTTGTCTAGTGTTACTCGATGAGTAAAAGGAAACCATAATTAGAGGAGACAAGTAGCCAGTGTTACTGGAAGTTGCTAACGTTAGATGCGGTGGGTCGGGAGTTGTCGGTGTGGAAACTTTAGCGGGGGCTGGGGCGAAAGCGCAGGCGGAGCGTACACCGGGCCGTCTCACCCTGTAATTTCAGTGTACTCTGTACCGGGCGTTCGCTAACTAATTTGTCATCCGAATATCAAATTACGCATGAAATGGCGCGTAACAGTAGAACCAACGGTCTGGTATCGCGTTTTAAAATAAAATTCAATCGCTGCCCGTTAAAATAATTGTGGGCAACTGCGTAATTTACGAGTAAATCTAATAGAATGTGCCAACAAGTTTAAAAAAAAAGAGGCTGAAAATTTTGTATAAAATTACCAATCGTTTTTATGGGGATGATGTACTTATAAACTCTTTTTAAATTCATAATCTTGTTTTTTTTTTATATAGAAGGGGAGTCAACCGAACACGTGGCTCACCTGATGGTAAGCGCCGACTGTGGCCCCTGAACAACTGCAACATCAGGGATTCGCAGGTGCGTTCCTGGCTTTTAAAAAAGTGAAAGTTCCTAAGTCTTATCAGTCCGGAAGAAAAGTAGTTTTTATTTAAGAAATCTAACACGAATCGCAACTAATAAAACAATATTTAAGTTTTTTAAGTTTGTATTTAATGAAAATACATATATAATATAGTAACCAGATTCAATTATTTGAATGAATATATCTTTTTATATACTTATATGTTATGGGTGTATTTAAACTACACGTTTGATTATTAAAATATTTTATAATATTTACGTAGTAGTTTCTTAAATCATCGGACATATTATAGGAGTGTACAACGTTCTTGAAACTACTGTGGAGCTTTGCTCCCGTTCTGTTTATTTTTAATTCAACTGTTTATCAGAGAAGCTGAAAACCCAGAATGTAGTTTGTGCCAAACTTGGCGCCCTTTTCAAATTTTATATTTTTAGTGGTTTTGGTTGAAAAATAGTTTTTGAATATAGGTATTCAAAAATAGCTCAAAGTGGTTTATGTAAACTGCCAGTGCGTTGCCTTTTCTTTTCCAAACTTAGTTTGATTGCTAATGAATATTATACAGCTGTATCTGTATTAAAAAATCAGGCAAGAAGGCATTATAACCCTTAACAGTTCGTAAAAGATTCACTGTTGGACATAAATCCCAATTGAGAATATTTATTGTAATATCTCGCTTGGCAGGACAGTCGGTTAAATTATTTGGTCAATTTTCTAAAAGAATATTTTTTTTCTATTTAGCGAAGGTTTAAGGTTTTTCTGGTTTAAGTTATTGTATGATATGTTTGTGTACTGCAACTTTATTGGAAATATTATCTGTAATATTATGCAAAATATTTAAACATGTTACGGTGATTTAATAAAAGTTTAAAAATCTATGGGTAACGTAACTACGACAAATGCTGTGTGTCAAAGTGCTAACTTCATTGTGAGTTAGGAGTATATAGATGAAATAAACTAATTATATCCGTTATACTTATATAGACCTTTACAAGTTTTTGTTGGGATTGCATTAATTACATAATATATTTTAAGTAACGTTTTAGCTTAACAGTTTTCTAGCGAATAAAAAAGATATATAATATAAAGGCAGTAAACGAAAAGAAATCATAACAGATGACTGCATTAGTAATCAATTTTATGCCACTATTGGTTTGTGAGCACCATATAACTCATCCTTTTAGGGCTTTAGATGGTAGGGGAAGGTTCCCCGGTACCGTGAGTTTTTCGCAATAGCACAATGAAAGGGCATAAGACGTAACGACATCTAATTAATAACGTCTATCATATCTCTATTGCTCGGCTTATATGTGCTAGGGAGGGAGCGAGGCGAAGCTTAACGTAAGAGGATTGCTTATGGACGCATGATTTGTTCTAGAGATCGTTAGCGTGCGATTTTTTTCGGTTATTATCCGGCGGATAATTATATTCAGAACTGTAAGAAAAAGTTTAGACATTTTTGTCGTGAATTCTTTGAAAAATAAATTTGGTTCAATGGAATCTAAATTTAGTGAGATTTTAGAAGGCGTAATAGCGCCACTTTGGTGCTATTATATATATTTTAACATTGAGCTGGTTTTAATGAACGGTTATATACTTTATTTAGTAATTAAATAATAACACCTTAACTATTGTAATGGATTTTTAATCGGCTCCATTAGTTTAAAGATATAAGTGAAAAAAGGACATTGCTCAGCGCCCATACATTATTCGCCCTGCAACCAAAAGCATTGGAAAATTGTGTGTTGTATTGTATTGTCGATCATCAGCGAATTCCTATATGATCTTATTTTTATAGCGGACTAGCTGCAGAAAAGATATATTTTAAAAATATTATCAGATTTTGAGGTTATAATAGAACTACCACTATTATGGTTTTTATCATTTGGTGTGATTTTTAAGAAACTGAAAAACAATATCGTGTTACATTTAACAATTTTACTAACGTCTTTAAGCAACATAAAACCACTAGCAGAGCCGCAATTTACACAAAATACACTTTTCATTGCATATGCGTAACAAAAAAAATATTAACTCCCTTAGTAAAAAAAAGAAAGGGCGCCAAACTACTTTACCAACATCAAGACATGAAATTAATTATTAGAACAGTGCTGACAACATAGGCGAATTACACTAGTTCCGTAAATGTCTATCCTCGAATAATCTTATCGATATAATGTTTATCGATTTACTATTTATCGTAATTTTTATATTAAAAATATTAATTATCATAAACTCTAACTAAGTGATCGTTTAGTTAGAAGTAAGCCACACGCTTTTCTAAATCATCATTACAAAACCTGATTATGATAAAATAATTAGGTTTTGTTAACTTCAGTATTATTCTAACTACCTATTTATTTTCGAGTTTGACCACATTCATTAGGTATAGTAGGTTTTTTAAATTATACTTTTAGAGAATTAAAAAAAATGATGATTGATTTTTTTTATTATAGTTTCTATTTGCACTTTATTCGAAATAAACTCAAAAAGTGATTCAGATTAAAAAAATATGCAACTGTTCATTAAAAATTCAAAAGATCGATTATGATCGATTGGGCATCCCTAATAATTTTTATACACCACAAGACGTTTGACGAAGATGGCGGCGAATAATGTTATAAGTCAAATAGAATACTTTCTAAATATTCATTTTGGCATGCAGCTAGTCCGTGTTATAAAAGTATTTGCAACAAATATAATAAAATAGATAATTAATTATCGCGTATGTCCGATGTTTTTATTGCACAGGGCGATTTTGGATATTGTCCTTTACGCAGCACAAATGCCTTGGCTGAGAAAGGATCACGCTCACACAGAATATCAGCGTAAAAAAAAAAACAATAAACCCGAGACCCTTTTTCCTGATAACGAGGCATTCGATCTTAGTCACAGGGGTGACAACGCATCAGCATTTTGTTTCTTATTCGAGGAAGGATATAGGTGGTTCACAGCCACATCATTCACTCTATGAGGTGGACTGTGTGCTCATATGACCATAAATTAAAAAAAAAAACATTTTTTTTCAGAAATACAAATATGAAGGCTTAACTATTGTTATGGATTTTTAATCAGCTCCTTTAGCTACAAGATTTTTGAAGAATTTCACCGTGATACAGTTATGCTGCAGCACAAATGGGCCGACTCAACCGGGAAAGGACCACGCTCACACAGAATACCAGCGTGAAATAATACGATAAACCAGAAACCCCTTTTACTGGTAATGAGGTATTCGATGTTAGTCCCCATGGGTCACAACGCATTGGCATTTTGTTTTTTAATCGAGGATAGATGTAGGTGTCTATGGGCCACAGCATCCATTTACCATAGACTGTATGCTCGTTTTTCTTTAACAATTATGAATATAAATTCATTATTTATTTTTATTTACTAACGCAAATAACCTAAAATGAAACTTGTATGTCTGAGAAATAAGAAAAAAATATTTCGACGACATGTGAAGTTCGCTATCACTCATTGGGGCTGCGCGGCGGACATTTCCTCCCTAAAACCCTTTCAGAAATAAGAGGAGGCCTGTGCCCAGCAGTGGGACCTATATAGTCTATTTAAAGTAACAGACTATTTACTTTACTTTTAACCTTAATTAACTAAATGCTGGGTATAGGCTCTATCAGATGCAACAACTACAAAAAGCAAATATAACAGAAGCATGAAATTATTAGAGTTTTTTCCATACTCACCACCCGGCAGGCGAGTTGGTGAGCGAGTCAATACATTATACTAGTTGTGATGCTATCTATCACCACATTGTGTATTTTAGGTTTAAAACATATGGTCACAGTTGGTCGATTTGAACACTGGTTCTTTGACATAGAACACTTGAGTTCACTTGAGTCTCGTTCGTTAATAATTAGTTATGTCGAAAATTTTTCTGTGACAAGTCCACCATGATACGACGCTATTACCTATTTCTGCCGCCAACCAGCAGTGTCTGCACTGTGAGAGCCAGAATAATTTATATTAATTTTAAATAATAATCCTTGTAAACAAAAAATAAATAAAAAAATGGTAATATAAGAAAAATGCACTTATAAAGCTAAACAGGGCGAGTGATATGGTTCGCCGGACAAATGGCAGCAATAATTAGTGACAAAACGTAACATCAGTCCACATCAATGTGCTTGACATGTTTCATGATAATTGGATAGGACAGGACAATGACGGGGCAACTGGATACAACCCGAACAAGGGGCGTCGCTTCGTTATTATGACATATTGTTCACGACTGACGCAAACTATCAATCTATATATAAAATATACATGCATACGTTCATGACTTGAATACTAAATTTTAATTTTTTGTAACTTTTACTTTCGTACATGCGGTTACAATGTCCGTTGTTATAAAGTTTCTTTATAATAAGATTTGTAATTAAACCGCGTAGTGGCGATGTAAGAATATCCACTACCCCCTATCGTCCGGAGGTATAGTAAGAGACGGTAGAGGGAAAAAGAAACAGTAGATGGGCAGCAGCGGCTCCCTGATAACAACTCAAAATAATAAAAAACTAGAGTCGCCAACCCGTTTGCTAAGCGTAGCAAATATGGCAAAATTCCCCATGTGACAATCTATGAGAAAGGCCTATGTCCACTGATAACAACTCAAAATAATAAAAAACTAGAGTCGCCAACCCGTTTGCTAAGCTTAGCAAATATGGCAAAATTCCCCATGTGACAATCTATGAGAAAGGCCTATGTCCACTGATAACAACTCAAAATAATAAAAAACTAGAGTCGCCAACCCGTTTGCTAAGCGTAGCAAATATGGCAAAATTCCCCATGTGACAGTCTATGAGAAAGGCCTATGTCCACTGATAACAACTCAAAATAATAAAAAACTAGAGTCGCCAACCCGTTTGCTAAGCGTAGCAAATATGGCAAAATTCCCCATGTGACAATCTATGAGAAAGGCCTATGTCCACTGATAACAACTCAAAATAATAAAAAACTAGAGTCGCCAACCCGTTTGCTAAGCGTAGCAAATATGGCAAAATTCCCCATGTGACAGTCTATGAGAAAGGCCTATGTCCACTGATAACAACTCAAAATAATATAAAACTAGAGTCGCCAACCCGTTTGCTAAGCGTAGCAAATATGGCAAAGTTCCCCATGTGGCAGTCTATGAGAAAGGCCTATATCCACTGATAACAACTCAAAATAATAAAAAACTAGAGTCGCCAACCCGTTTGCTAAGCGTAGCAAATATGGCAAAATTCCCCATGTGACAATCTATGAGAAAGGCCTATGTCCACTGATAACAACTCAAAATAATAAAAAACTAGAGTCGCCAACCCGTTTGCTAAGCGTAGCAAATATGGCAAAATTCCCCATGTGACAATCTATGAGAAAGGCCTATGTCCACTGATAACAACTCAAAATAATAAAAAACTAGAGTCGCCAACCCGTTTGCTAAGCGTAGTAAATATGGCAAAATTCCCCATGTGACAATCTATGAGAAAGGCCTATGTCCACTGATAACAACTCAAAATAATAAAAAACTAGAGTCGCCAACCCGTTTGCTAAACGTAGCAAATATGGCAAAATTCCCCATGTGGCAATCTATGAGAAAGGCCTATGTCCACTGATAACAACTCAAAATAATAAAAAACTTGAGTCGCCAACCCGTTTGCTAAGCGTAGTAAATATGGAAAAATTACCCCTGTGGTAATCTATGAGAAAGGCCTATGTCCACTGATAACAACTCAAAATAATAAAAAACTAGAGTCGCCAACCCGTTTGCTAAGCGTAGCAAATATGGCAAAATCCCCCATGTAATAATCTATGAGAAAGGCCTATGTCCACTGGTGAGGACTTTTATAGGCTGTTGTTCGTTAATTTAATATTGCAAAGGTCGAAAAACTAAACGTTTAAATGACAAAAAATAACCAAATTAAAAAAAAATTGTACTACTGTTTCTTCCAAAATCTCAGTTACATATCGTGGCGCAGTACGTGACCGATTCTAAACGACGCGAAGTTCCATATGTACTCCCAACATATGCCTCTTTTACAATGACGTTGCACTGAGCGTACCTCTCTCCCGGGTGTATCCACACTAAAATACTTCCACAACCTGGCTCATCTGTGAATAAAACTTGATTCCAAGCTTCATCAAAATATTTACCGAAAGTTTTTTTAACTTCTCAGATATGCAGGTTTTCTCGCGATGTTTTCTTATACCGCTGAGAACGTGGGTAAATCGATACTTCTAATTGCAATTAAATATGAGTAGTGTTAGCGTGAATATATGTTATTCGGGTTGATTAAGTACTATGAAATTTACGTCTAAATCGGATCGATTACCGGCATTAAGCATGTGACTTTCAAAATTCTATTAATTCAATTGTGTAGTTTAACTCATAGTTAAAATTAAAATACGAGTAGACCTGTGATTTAGTAAAATGTGCTTTTCTTAATATTTGTAGCACTTTTTCCCAAAAGTAAGTTCATTCGATATCGATTCGATTCTATCTTAAAAATGATAAACTGTTTCAATAAAAGTAAAAAAGTACGTCTCACTGACTAAGCACATGGCTCTTTAATACCTAGAGTGTTTTTATGGCAATAAAAAGTCCGTCGCAATGCTTGCATATTCACATATTCACGATTTTTAAATACTCAGACATTTAGGTTTCCACTCGAACTAATTCCTCACCACTTAACCGAACGATTGATAAGTCAGCACATAAAATTTCCTATAACTGATTCACTGGTTCTCCGGGGGAATCGTACATGTTTTACTTCCAAGCCATGACATCTCACGAGCTAAACGAATTTCACATTTTATTTAAATAAAATTCACAATAATTAAATGAATGCTTTTTCAGGACTGTGGGCCACATCTACCTAGTAATAAGTCATCTAACATAGAGATAAAAATCCCACAGTGCCCATAATATTCAATTACTTACAATAGATAACTTGAAAATAAACAAAGTTGATAAAATCCTTGCTAATGCCGATAGACACCCAATATTTCTTTAAACTAATTCTTAATCAAAGTGTTGTGTACACAGGATTCAGTAGAACAATTTACTTAGTCATTTTGGACAACGTGATGATTATTTTTGATGCTGCACTAATAAGTATTCAGCAGTATTCTTAATATATTTCATCAGTTATTTATGTTGATTAAGATGGCGCTATTGATAGATTAAAACTATGACAGCTAAATCTACCATCTTGTGATAGCAGTTACAGTAGGAAGTGCGACTGGGGTAGACCATAAAACACTCCAAAGTCACGAACATTTATATAATATATAAATCGGCATATAGTCAACACTATTCGTGATTTAGGAGTACTTTTTGACTCCAAGTCACTGTTTAATGAACATATTGATAATATAAACAGAGCCTCTAAAGCGCTAGTCTTTATTTTAAAAATATCTTCTGACTTAAATTCAATTAAAACCTTAAAAATTCTTAACTGTGCTTTTGTACGAAGTCATCTTGAGTATGCATCTCAAATATGGAATCCAAATTATAATATTTCTTCTACGCATATAGAACGGATTCAGAATAAATTTCTTCGCCATCTTCAATTTAGAGCTAAGATCTTTCTACCGGATTATACAACACGTTGCCATAAGTTTCACATTTTGCTGCTATATGAAAGAAGGCTCATAGCGGATCTAACGTTTCTAATTAATATAGCAAATATAACGATCGACTGTCCCGAACTGTTGGAGCAAATACGTTTACAAGTTCCATACGCATCTTCACGCAAGGCGTGCAAACTATATGTGTCGAAAGTAAATACAAACGACAGGCAAAATTCTTATTTAATAAGAGTGAGCAAGTGTTTCAATGACATGGCGAAAATACATAATGTTGACTTATTTAACATCTCCAGCAGGCAACTTAAGCGTCTATTGAGTAATAAGTTTTTCGTTCACTGATTTGTATTACATATACCATGCATTGTTATTAATTTCATTTTACTTCTAAAATAATTTGTATTGTGTAATTGAGTTGTTGTCTACGTTACTTGTGCAATTTTTTTCTGCACTTTATCTATAAGTGGGAACTATTAGTTGGCCTTCAGTACATTTATTATCTTTTATTGTTCATACATTTATAACTAGCTGTAAGTTCTCCTAAAATCATAATTAATAAATAAAGTTGACAAAAAGCAATGTTGTGTTTGGTTGTTGATATAGTCAAAGGATTCATTGAATCGGTCAAGATATATCGATGGCACTATGACAATAATGCTATTGATATAGCTATAATAGTATGAATTCTTCCGGGTCGATAATACAAATGGTCGTGCCTCCAGACTAAATTCTAGGCCCCTTACTTCTTCTTGTACATGTATATTATATTAATGAGTTACCTTACGTAGTACGGACTAACTATAATAGAGTATTATTTATTGATGACACTTTATTAATTTTCAAATTAAAACGAGAATCACTAAAATATGACGAAGTAAATAATGCTATATCTGAATAAGTAAATTGTTTTTATGTTAATAATTTGCATTTAAATGGCAATAAAACTAAATGTATGCAATTCATAATTCCAATTGTCAAATATCTAAATTTAAAATAGAAGAATATATGATATAATAAGGACAATCCATGATTTAGAACCTAAAGAAAAGCTCAGACAAAAGACAAATAAAAAAAGATGGAGATTAATATATTAATTTTGGCCTCTCAATACATTTATGAACATGTAATGTACGCACACCAAAATAAAAGTAGTTTTACAAAAATAAGTGTGATTTTGAAAATACTAGGAACAGACTTTAGTTAGTATTACCAGTTACTCAACTCTTTTAGTTACAGTAATTCATTCTTGGGACGATGTACACGCTTTACAAAAAAGTTCAAAAACTTTATTAAACTAAATTTTCAGAAAGGGTTATTATAATATTAAGGAATTTATGGATGATATTAACACTTGGGAAAGGTGATCGCTACAAGACTATTTCTAAATTGTTGTGTTATTAGTTATTAGATACCTGATTGTAACTGTTATTTAAAAAAAGTCCTGCTGGGTTTCCTTGCTGGTTCTTTCCAGGACAGAGGTTTATATTGCGAAAAAAAAATGGCAATCTTGAATATACAGGTAGTTAGACAGATAACAATTCCAAAATCCATCAATTCGGCTTAAGTACTCTTTGTTTAGTCGCTCGTATTTGTTTTTTCCAGAAAATATATTTTTATGTTCAGATAATTCTGTTTGTCGACTTTGACGTCTTTACAGCTTTAAATTGGCTTTTCATGTAAAAGTTTTTTTAACGTATTAGATTTGCTAAATTGATGTCAAATTAGATAAATTTGTTTTGCGAATTCAACACGATAAATTTCTGAGAAAGTTTAATATACTTATATTGGTGAAAACCTATAAGCTTTTCGGAGCCAATATTTATTAAATAAAATTATGGGGAATATATATAGGTACTTAGTGCCGTTTAATATATCATACCTCTCCATCTTAAAGTTCGCTGGAAGAAATTCTATAAGATTTAGACTAGTTTTTTATACGTGTAGGTATTCGCTTTTTATCATCTATTTATTTGTGTCCGTCTCACAAGTGTCTATCTGTATTATCTAAATTATTGCCTTCTGTTAAGCTCAGGTGGTTATTTGAATGAAATTATGCAATGAATAATCATTTTAAAATAATTGTCTGTTTGTCTGTTTGGGCTAATATCCGGAGTGGCTGAAGCAATTGGAACAGGGAGTAATTCTAGGGAGAAATCTAGGCTATATTTAATATTTCATTACACACACGGGGAACAGGCGTTCCCAGGAATATATTTTAACCTAATATTATGCAAATAATGCAATGAGAATATTGTCGCCTTCAATATATGTCGTTTATGTCCTATATCGTCGTATATGTATGTAAATTTTCAAATAAGTATTCCTATGTAGATTTTTGATAGTTTTAACGTGTATGGGTAATTTCATTTTGGGAGTTTACTGTTTAAGAATCGTTTCATATATAGCGCACGGTATGAAAAATACCGCGATGAAGTCCGCGAGCTGTAAAAATGGACAAATTTAAATTATTAAACTAAGTTAGTTTAAAGTACACTTAATTAAGTTACCTAACGGCTGTTTGAACAGGGGGTGGCCTGTCCAGCTCTGTGGACTAACTCGTATCGTTTGATTGTGTGTCTGGCTGGTGACGTTTGTTGCGTAGGAGTCTAGTGGAACAGGGGGGTTCGATTAATACGTTACGCGGCCTCTGGAAACTATTCGTAACGTTTGGTGTCGGGGCGTAGGTGGCAGCGTTTACCACTAGCGGGTTGGGATGTGACTCAGCCCTCTCAAAGTAGCGCTTAGACATTTCCTTGAAATATTCAGAGATTGTCGGAAGATGAAAGTATCCGTGCAACTCGGAGTTTTGCTTGTACCACCGAACTTCGGTGGCTTTGTGGAGGAGGAGAGGAGGCTCAATGCCTGCAAGATGATTTTATTTCCCATTCATAAAAAAGGTGATAAAAATCAAATTGAAAACTATCGTCCTATATCAAAATTAAGTCTCATCGCCAAAGTATTTGAAAGAATTGTATATAACCAGTTGTAGCATGCAATTAAACATACCTTTATACCTCAACAGCATGATTTTCTTCAGAAAAGATCAACTACGTCTAATCTTTTACTATTCACGGACTTTATTACTTATAAAATGGATAAAGGAAAACAAATTGATGCCATTTTCACGGACTACAGCAAAGCATTCGATGGCATAGACCATTCTATACTTCTGCAAAAATTATCTGCTGCTGGTATCAGGGGCGATTTGTTTAGATGGTTTACATCTTATATTTCTAACAGATCACAAGCGGTAATTTTAAATCTTGCTGGACGGGTGTCCCTTCTGGCGTTCCGCAAGGCGCGCTACTTGGCCCTCTGCTCTTTGTCATATTTATCAATGATATTGCTGAATGCTTCCAGAACTCCGAGTTTTTGCTTTTCGCGGACGACATGAAAGTTTTTAGAGTAGTCAACAATTCTTATAATTCTAATCTCCTACAAAACGATCTTATTAACTTAGATAATTATTGTACCCGTAACAAATTAGACTTGAATGTTTCGAAGTGTAATACTATGTCCTTCGGGCGGAAGTGTGATATGCTTTATTTTTCTTACACACTTAAAGATTTGATAGTTACTAGATGTGATAAAATAAGGGACCTAGGAGTTAATATTGATAGTAAGCTTTTGTTTGATCAGCATGTGGAAGTATCGTAATAAGCATTTAAGGCTCTGGGTTTTATTTTAAGGTCTTGTTGCAAATGCCGTCAGTTAAAATCAATGAAAATATTGTATTGTTCTCTTGTTCGTAGCCATCTCGAATATGCGTGTCAAGTTTGGAATCCTATACCTCATATAAAATATATATTAACAAAATCGAAGCGATTCAAAAAAAAATCATTCGATATGTAGGTTCTAAATTTCATATATCCAAAGGAGGCTATGAATTGCAGTGTTCTCATCTTCATCTCCTCCCGCTGCAAACTAGGCGCTATACAGCTGACCTGGTCTTACTAAGTAAAATTGCTCAAGATCGTTTAGACTGCCCTGACTTATTAAAAAGGTTACATATCTCAGTTCCCTCTCGTTCACTGCGTTATTACAATCCCTTACATGTTTCTCTATGTACGATCAAATTACAGGCGAAACTCATTCTTCTTAAGAGCATGTAATTCATTTAATAAATTTTCTAAGGACTGTGATAAGGCTGACCTCTTTTCTACTAGTGGTATTACTATCTACAAATTGATAACATCTAAATACAGTAGCAATTTACTCTTGAACTCTTAAATCTAATCAACATCAATGTATAAATTATATCTACTAATATATGTTGCATGTATTTACCCAAACCAATAACTCATCTGTGAAAACTTCTAATAGGCTTACTTTGTAAAATGCATTATATACCATATAGTATTAATTAAAAGCTGTAACTTTTCCTATTATTAATAAATAAATATAAATACATATTGATTTGATATATAGGTATACAGGTTCAATTATTTCATTTGCTTATTGGGTATATTATAGAACTTTTTTCAACCTTTTACGTCAATAAAGACAATAATAAAATATTTATGTTTTAATTCAACCCTGTAACACAAAGAAATTTTTTGTGTAATCGAAAAACTGATAAAATAAATAGTACAGTTTGATGATTATATCCTAAACTATAAGATATAAAAAACATCATGTAAAATGGTTTTTAGGTTTGTAATTTTATACAAGAAGTTTTTGATGTAAAATCGTTTTTTTAATTCAACACAATTTTACAATAGAACTAGAGTCTATAAGGTTAAGGCCATAAGTTGATAAGGCCTTACGTGAAATAAATAGTTCTACATTTTTTTTGTCACAAAAGCGTTACTCGATGAAGATCTGACTCAAACGAAACAGGAGTTTACAAAATAATTGTGAGTGATACAACAAGCAGTTTCAGTGAGATTAAAATCCATGGAAATTATTTACAAGCAAGGCAATTGGGTGTCCTATGAACTGAAACCAAGAGACGTTGAAAGGCGATTTTTCACTTTGAAGCAGCTGCTTCAAAGGCAAAAAAGAAAAAGTTTTTGCATCGCATTGTGACTGGGATGAGTGAGGGAAGTAGATATTCTATGATAATCCCAAAAAGAAAAAATACTACCCAAAGCTTGGTCAATCCTTGCCATCGGCTTCAACATCAACACCAAATATTTATGGTTTGAAGGTCATGTTGTATATCTGGTGGGGAAAAGGGGTGTTGTATATTACGAGCTACTAAACCTAATGATTCCATCACAGGCGTTTGAGACGGGAATTACAAGAAAAAATGCCAGAATAGGACGAAGGGTACGACAAAGTTATTCTTTTGCGTGATATGGCTCGGTCTCATATTGCAAAAGTCGTCAAAAATTATTTAGAAACGCTCAAGTGGAATATTTTACCGCACCTACCGCCGGGCATTGCTTCTTCGGATTACTGGTTCTTTCGTCGGATGCAGCACAATTTGGCAGATCACCGGTTCACTTCTTTCGAAGAAATCAAAAAGTGGCTCCAAACGTGGATCGCCTCAAAACGAGACTTTTTTCGAGATGGAATCTGAAAACTGCTTGAAAGGTTGAAAACTGTAGTAGCCAGCGATGGACAATAATACTTCAATTAATTTGTTTATATATGTTGCTCTAAAGTAAATGCATTTTTTACACTAATAAAACGGACCGAATTAATTAGTACTCCTAATAGTATGGGAAAGGCACTAAAATAATAAAAACTTGTCCCGCTTAGTTAAGTGCGGTACATATTCAAACTGGTAGACTGTGATAAACATCATAATACGAAAACCACTTTTGGTTTGAAGCGGTAATTTGATAATTGTACATAGTCATACGCATATTCAGGCTTTAAAAGCAAAAGCCCGCGATAAAAGCAATTAAAACTTTAACAGCATCACCCCTGCTCTTTCCAATTTAGCTATATCCTGTAAATTTTTGCGCCGCTGATTTCGCAATATAAAGTTAATATTCAAGGGCCCTAAACATTTTGCCAGGACATTACGAAACTCCATTTTCTTTTAAAAAGTCAGATGATTCATATTTACGAGACGATACAGAACAATCCCGCGCCGGTATTTAGAAAGTTTTCCAGTTCTAAACAAATTTGTATTTAGCTTTTATGACGGATAATTTGTCAGGGGTAGCTGTGCGCGAGTCAAAGATAATTTATCTGTCTCAACCGCTTTATTTATTACGACGCGTTCGCATCTTTGTTGAGCCCCTTAAAGTTGTTGGTTAATGGAGCTTCTTTGTGGCCGGGACGTCACTCACTTTCGTGTGGGCGCGGGGGCGGCTCGGGGTGAGTCCAGTCCGTGTGTGGTCAGTTCCCTGCCGACCGTATTATATTTTCCTACCTTTAAGTGAGTGACGGGTTGATGGGAAATGAATGAACACTTTAGACAAGAATTATCGGTGATTATTCTATTTTTTCTATATCAGGAAATCCAAGACGAAGGATTTAAATGTATTAAAGATAAAGAAAATAAATTAAGGCAATTTTTTGGCATAATCTTAGTTTACTGGGAGTATAGCATTGTTTGGTAGTATATTTTATATAAGCTTCATAAAAACAGTTAATATGGTCACTGTCTTATAACTAAAAAAATACAGCCGGTTTGCGTAGATAGCTCTGTGATACGATAGCTCTTCATCAGTCAATCAAATAATAAAGCGTACGTGTAATTACTCTGAGCAATAAAGGGTCAAAAAGGCGCTGCTTTATCGACGCCATTTTGTTGTCAGTTGATAAATATTTTAGTCGATGTTAGTATTGTGTAAAGTAGTTAGCGTTTTTAACTTAATTTTTCGGAATTCTTTTCAATTATTGTCAAAGCAGGTTTGCTATTTTTTTTTTTTAAAATATTAGTTATAGTATACGGCTTTGTGTTTTTATCTCTGTCCTCCTCCTACTTTTGGTTTGATAGGGCGCTTTCACAATGGTTTATTATATTTACGCAAACCCCACACATTAAATGACACCAATTTTTTAGTTTTTATCGTTTTTTCATGCTATTCTATGGCTTCCCTAGACGTCTTAGTCATCTGAAATCCTGATAACACTATTAGTCACACTGTGTATAGGAAAAGGACCCATTTCAACCGATATTTAAATATCTGTTCACAGTTAGGTACCGTCAGAAAAGATTTGTTTCAGAGAGCGCAAGAGAGTTGTGTCTCTTACACAGAACAAACAAAAAAATCTATAAAAACTCGCGTAAAAGAACGTATAGATGATGTGAAGCACCGACGCACCGGGAAGTTTACAAAGTGTGAACAATTTTAAGATCGTTCCCATCATTACATTAGATTTGATACACAGTAAATCCTCGCATAAAAACACCGATTCCTATCAAGAATGATTCGCTAGGCTATTGAAATTTAAAAAAAAAACATCCTGATTTTAATAGAGAAGATGAATGAGTCCATCTGCTTGAGATCCTATAATTAATATAATTAAATCCAAATCCCAGCATACCACTGAAATACTTCAAGATACTCTTAGCTTGATCTGCGTAAATCAGACGGATAATTATATTATTCAATAGCTGAAGGTAGCCGGGTTAACTATAAAATCGGGATATCAAATACGTCAGTCCTCTTCTATGTATCCCCTCGGTGACAATGGGTGCTGTAAAGCACCCGAAATGTCGGGAATTAAAAAGTTTAAATTAAACGCGATACAATCTGTAAAATTATTTTTATTTAACGATAGTTTTCAATTTCTAGTTATTATTAGTAAGACGCTGCTGAAAATATACTAGTTTGTTTCCCTCTGTTACCTCTTATGATATCCATATATGGTGTACACAACACTTCACGAATTGATATATATATATATATATATATATATATATATATATATATATATATATATATAGAGAGAGAGAGAGAGGAAATACCAGGAGTGTACTAGGATATATTTTATCCAAAAAATTTATTAAATTAATATTATTTCTCTCAAATATATATAACTCCAGAAGCCGGGCGAATCGCTATTATAATAAAAAAATAGATAGACCTAGATGTCTATTTTCCACATCGTCCACGAATAATCACGTAAACTCAAGCTAATTTGTAATTCTCATTCTATAAAAGAAAATAGTATATACAGTACGTAATTATAATATTTATTCCAGATGGTACATTGAAGTGAGGTGTTTGCAAAGTAAAAAAGTAAATTCACGCTCTATACACATCCCGTTGTTAGTAGGCACAGGCTTCTACTCATTTTGGGGGAGGGTTCTAGGGCATGAAATCGGCAAATTCTGTTTTCTTCTCAATCAAGTTCTATATAAAGATGTGGTCAGAACATACATGGAAAGAGGACAACTAAAACCCTCACTTTTATGTACTTTTAATAATTAACACCTGTAAAGCAAATAGATGTATTATGTAGAACAAATAGTATTAAGGGTACCGTTTTTTCCTTTGTATTTTGTTAGGTGAAACTGAACAGGGAACAGTTATGATTAATGGTAGAATGTGGTCGGTATCCACTTAACATATTGTAAAAGGGGTAATTTCATTGCTTTAGCTCTTGTTCCAAGAGGTCTATGAGTAATGAATACCATGACTAATCTATTTGTACGAAATTGTGTTTTAGGGTTGCATTTATTTTATTGTAGCTCGATTAACGTAAATTTAATTATATTTCTGTTACATATTTATTCGTTTATTATATTAATGTGCCAAATACATAATGTAAATAACCTTTCCTAAGTAACTAAACTATGCTGATATGTAACGAAACAAAAAAGCGTCAAATATTAACTAATCCGTACTAATTTCATAAATACGAAAGTTACTGTTTGCCTGATAACGACTAAACCACTAAACAGATCGTAACGAAATATTTCAAAAAGTAACCTGGAAACGAAAGAAAGACATGGGCTACTTTTCATCAGGAATATTTATAGATTTGCAGCATATTGTAGATAAGTGGCAGCTTCGTACCGTATCATAGTTGAACCGGTAACGGTAGGTGACCTGATAAGTCATGCAGGAAGTCAATGGTTTGTGGATGACTTAGGACCGTGCTTTATGGCATTCCTTGGGGGAGGCCCATGTTCATTAGTTGACTTGTAAAGGGCTATAATGATGATGATGCTATTGTACTATACAGAAAAACTAGATAGCGCTACGTTTATAACACCTCCATCGAAAAAAAATCAGAAAAAAATAACACTCTTCGTTTTAAAAGATGTTAAAAACAAAGAATGTGATGTTTATACGTTGATTAAATTGTGTGCATTTTAATTCAGATGAAGTCGCAGGCTCTATAATAAAATTACAATAATATATAAGAGATTAAAAAGTTGTTAATAAATAAAAAAAATTGCCCGCGGCCGCTGAATTTTTTATTATTAAAAATAATTTGACTAAAAGTTGCAGAACTCTACTGCAGTACAATTTTATAGGCTGCATTAAAATATTTGTTTCGTTTAGGAAATACGTACTAATTTTTGGCCCTAAAAATACGTGGATCAGCTGGATAGGGAAAAATGTCCATAAGTATATGCCTTCATCGACTTCCTGCATGTCTTACCAGGTTGTCACCGAATTTATCAGTATTTTATGCCGGTTCTGCGCCTGCAACTTTACAAGGCGTAGGTTCAGCCGCACATGGAATACTATTCCCATCTCTGGGCTGGGGCTCCCTAGTGCCAGCTTCTTCCATTTGATCGCATCCAGCGCAGAGCAGTTTGAATCGTCGGCGACCGAGCTCTTTCCGATCGGCTTACTCACTGGCTCTGCGAACAGATGTTGCATCTCTTTGTCTATTTTATCGCATCTACTACGGCGATGGACTAATTCCAGCCTCATAATTTCACCATCGTACTTCGCGACAAAACTCGCGATACCATGTATACCACCTGGATGACTAGCGGTCGACCAATGTGCGATTTGAAAGAAGTTTTCTTCCTCACACTACTTTCTTGTGGAATCAACTACCACCAGAGATTTTTCCGGACCAATACGACTCAGGGACCTTCAATAAAAGAGCCTATTCCTTTTTAAAAGGCTGGCAACTCATCTGCAATTTCTCTGGTAATGCAGTTGTTTATCGGCGGCGGTAATCACTTACCATCAGGTGAGCCGTATGCTCGTTTGCATTCTGCCCTCTCCTATTAAAAAAATAGTGAAGAGTCGCCCTACACTTCACCTACCGGTACGAGGCTGCCATTTCTGCCACTCGAAAACTTTTCTTCCCCATCGGTTTTCGGCTCTTTGAGATATATAGGGCCAACTCATTGCAACTTCAGCTTACTAACTTGGACGTTGGACTTTGTCGGTTACTCTGGCACTACTGCGGATATCTTCATTTGTAACTTTATCACGCAGAGAAACCTCGAGCAGAGCTCTTCTTCTCTATAGCTCGCTGAACGACCTGGAGCTTCCTCAAACGACCAGCATTGAAGGACCACGTCTCAGATCCATAAGTCATCACTAGCAACACGAACTGGTTGTAAAATCCTATTTCCAAGTTTTGAAGTAGATATACCGAAGAGAAGATGAGTCGTAATCTCCAGAACACTGCCCAGCCGAATTGAATTCGTCGATTGACCTCTCGGTCAAATTGGACTTATCTAGTCGGACTATTTGTCCCAGGTTAGTATTAACAACTTCGAGCTCAGTGCTCCCAATAACTACCGGCGCAGGTGTGACATGAACGTTACACATGGTCTTTGTTTCCTATTATATAATATATATATTAAGGCCTATCCCGTAGGAGGCGCTATTGATGTTGATGACCATAGTCCTCATGGAAGATTTGCTGGAGAACCAACTTCAGGGATTCTGTCATAAAGTTCGTCGACAAATCGAAGTTGAGTGATGTACTCGTCATTCGTTATTCATGTTAATACCGTATCCTTTCTAGTCCAACAATATATATATATATATATATATATATATATATATATATATATATATATATATATATATATATATTAAACTGTTTATTTGCAATATAAAAAGAACCGCCGTATATTGAACTAATACTGGCATGCCATAAAGTCTAGTACCATTTTTAAAATTGTTGTCTGTCTCTCCGGGCTAATTTTAGGAATGGCTGATTCGATTGTAATGAAACGTGATGAACTGACAGGGAGGAATGCCAGGAGTGATCCAGGCAATATTTTATGGGAAAATCTAAGAGAAGTAGAAAAAGTTTCGTACGCGGTAGAGCCACGCTGCAGCTATATTATGGTTGTAGCACGAATAGGTAGGCTCGACCGGGGAAGGACAGCTTAATACTGCTGTGTTTTGTATGGTGAGTGTAGAGATCCGAAGACCTTTTTCTACTGGAAACGAGGCATTCCATCTTAGTCCCTAGGGGTGACAACACATCTGCGTTTTGATTCTTAATCGAGGATAAATGTCTATGGGCCACAGCATCCACTCACCTACCTATAGCTGAGTGGATGCTGTGAGTACTGTGTGCTCGTTTGTCACCATTATTCTATAAAAAAAGTATTTAAGGAATTGAAAAATTGATAAACAAATGGTCTTTCATGATTGTCTTAATTCTTAATAACGCCGCATTAGTACATTCTACAACTCTTTTTATTTCTTCTCTCTTCTCTCTTCTTTCTAAAAGACTGTATGTAGGCTGTTCCTTTGTTTTATATATAAAATTACCTAAACATTGGAATCCTTTAACCACTTTTGCGAAGAGAAATTTACTTGAAAATTTCTACGTTTTAAATTGTGGTTAATTCTGGAATACAAAATTGCATTGTACGTTCGCATTGTGCAAAAAGTAGTTAAGTGGTTTTGGTGGGAAATATATTCACTAAAGCATTTCCGTGTCTCTTGTGCATGGCAGGTAAGATAGGGTTACCGGGTTCACGTACATACTGGTAGCTACGTAAAGTAAAACTAATAAATTGAATGAGCGATAGATTAATTCTTGTTCCTTTCTATTGTGTGTTATTAGATACTAACTTTTTACCGCGGCGTTGCTCGCGTGGGCTTCAATTTATTGGTACTATTAAATATGGAAAAAATACGGTACTATTAAAATACGGCATGAAGTTTGTTTGTGATATTTGATTAATATCATTGTGAATAGTAATTGGCACCAAAAAACAGATGCAGATTTTTTTTGAGGTACCACTAGATTTCAAAATTTATGAATATTCTAATCACGGTAAACGTGAGAACTACGTTCATTAATTCATATATTCGCCTTGTAGTGGTGGTGAAATATACGAATTTTATAGGTGGTAAAGCCATGCTGCAATTGTATTAGAAGTACAGTTATAGCACGAATGGGTCGGCTCGACCGGGGAAGGACCACGCTCTCACCGAATACCAGCGTCAAATAGTAGCTTAATGCTGCTGTGTTTCGAATGGTGAGTGCAGAGAACCGGAGACCCTTTTTACTAGAAACGAGGCATTCTACCTTAGTCCTCACGGGTGACAACGCATCTGCATTTTGATTCGTAATCGAGGATAGATGTAGATGTCTATGGGCCACAGCAACCACTTACCATCATCTGGACTGTGTGCTCGTTTGTCATCCTATCGTATAAAAAAAAGAAATAGAATCTTCTATTCCATACACAAATATCCCGTAGATATCGTAAACGACGAAAGAGGAAAACTGAAACAGAAGATGAGCTGCAACATCCTCCTAACAACAGCTCAAGATGATAAAAAGCTGCGGTTCCAAACCCACCCAAGTCAAGCTTAAATATTCAGCCTGTTTAGCATTCTATGAGGGAGGCCTATATTCACTAGTAGCCTTTTGAAAGGCTGTAACAATGACGATGATGAATAAAAATAAAAATGATACATCTCCAAAAATAAGAAAGAAATAAAAACTACACAACATCTATAAAAGAAAGAATTAGCAACCTACATACATCCAATTTCTGGGAAGGCTGCAGATAGTTTTTAGGACAAAAAAGAGTTTGCTGCGCTGACCTTTACGCGGGATTTCCAATTTCATATACAGAAATAATCTCCAATCAACTCTAAAATATCTTTTTAACTTTCACCGCCGAAATGTGGTAAATCGACACTTCAAATTGTTATTAAATTATAAGTGATGTCGACGTGTATCATATTTGGGTTGCTTACGAACAATGAAATTTAATTAAACACGGTAAAATCCGTATAGTTTCTTCTAGTTTAGTTTTGTTTCTTTCTAGTTTACTTTTTTCTTAATCGTTTTATTTAAATGTGTAGTGTTCGCGTAAACATAAGAAATCAATACAAATGGAATTTATGGCTTTGCTCGCTGCTGGCTTTCTTTTGATTGAATGTTGTAAGTCACATGCGAAATTCTATTAATGCAATAATGATTTCTTATATATACGCGAACTCTACACATTTAAACTAAAGTAATTTTATGGATTTTCTTGCATATATTAACTTTTTTCATATTCCTGACGTTTCGAGTATTTTCCATAACCATTGTCATGGGCGGGAGGTGTGGGGAACTGAGGTTTTCGATATCCCAATGTCATAGTTAACCATGGCTACTTTCAGATTAAAGTTATTAATTTCTGGTACAATTTATCCAACATGAACTTAGTATCTTGAAGTCTTGCAGTTGTATGCTTGGGTTTGGATTTCATTTTATTAATTATAGGATCCCCAGATGGTAGCACTCAAACATCTTCTCTGCAGAAATTAGTCACTTGGACTTGTTTTTCCCAGAAAATATTAGAATTATAGACACGACTTTTCTACAGATTTATTAGTATAGATAGTATATAATAGCTGTATTGAGCTGAACTAATAAATTGAATGAACGGCACGTGTGCCGATCTTTTAGCAGCGATATGTGGTAGTGGTTATCCTTTCACCGCAATTACATGGTTCTATCAAGCCTTAGCAGAAGTAATTTCATTCCTTTTAGTTCTCTG
Organism: Parnassius apollo; assembly: GCA_907164705.1. Classification (NCBI taxonomy): domain Eukaryota; kingdom Metazoa; phylum Arthropoda; class Insecta; order Lepidoptera; family Papilionidae; genus Parnassius; species Parnassius apollo. The sequence continues at coordinate 819,010 of CAJQZP010001593.1, read as the reverse complement.
AAGTAACCTTTTACTTTTTATCAAATTCACCGCTGCGTTGGAAGACGTTTTCAAGCTAATGGACTGGAAAGGATACGGTATTAACATCAATGGCGAGTACATCACTCACCTTCGATTTGCCGACGATATAGTCCTTATGGCAGAATCGCTGGAGGACCTTAGCACTATGCTCAATGACCTCAATGGTGTCTCCCAACGGATAGGTCTTAAGATGAACATGGACAAAACAAAGATCATGTTTAATGTTCATGTCACACCTATGCCGGTAGTTGTTGGGAGCACAATGCTCGAAGTTGTTGACTAGTACGTTTACCTGGGACAAATAGTCCGACTAGGTAAGTCCAACTTCGACCGAGAGGTCAATCGACGGATTCAACTCGGCTGGGCAGCGTTCGGGAAATTACGACACATCTTCTCGTCAGGTATACCTCAATCTCTGAAAACTAAAGTGTATAACCAGTGAGTGTTGCCAGTGATGACTTACGGATTTGAGACGTGGTCCTTCACCGCTGGCCGTATGAGGACGCTCAAGGTCGCTCAGCGAGCTATGGAGAGGGCTATGCTCGGAGTTTCACTGCGTGATAGACTCAGAAATGAGAATATCCGCATTAAAACCAGAGTGACCGACATAGCCCAACGGATTAGTAAGCTGAAGTGGCAATGGGCCGGCCATATAGCTCGAAGAACTGATAACCGATGGGGAAGAAAGGTTCTCGAGTGGCAGCCTCGTACCGGTAGGCGTAGTGTAGGGCGACCCCCCACTAGATGGAGTGACGACCTGGTAAGACATGCAGGAATTCGATGGATGCAGGTGGCTCAGGACCATACTTTGTGGCATTATTTGGGGGAGGCCTATGTTCAGCAGTGGACTTGTGAAGGGCTGTAATGATGATGATGATGATTTTATCAAATTTAATGATAGTTAATTTTAACAAAAACTTGCCATGTCATGTAACCTAAAAGGATCCCGTTAAGCTATTTCGCGACTACTCATGATCCACGGAAAATATATTCGTCACGGATTAAGAGATGCAGATATAGTCACACATTTGCACATTACTCTCTTTACAGGTCGCTGAACGACTCTGATACAGTCAGCAGTGAAGGACCACGTCTTGTTTCCATTGTTATGTATCTATGCCTAATATTGTGGCGTCTTAAATTTTATTAAATTGCTGCTACTGATTTTCTATTTTTTTAAACTAAAGAGATAAACGAATTGATTGTCCATTTGATGGTAAGTGGTTATCATGGACATCTGCAAATAACTTTAAATAAAAAGGAAGGCTAACGACACGTTGATACTTTTAAGATATTAGATGGAATGCCTCACAGAAGGTAGCGCACTATACTCTTTCAAACGGAACTTACCTGTTTCTACCCTCAAACAACAGTGCACGTACTACTGTTTGGCGATAAAAACAGAGAAGATCGTGATTTCAGATTCAGATAGAATTCTAGGAAGATAGCAAGTCCTATCACCTAGAAAGTAAAATGATTTAAGAATGTCACGATTAAGCTTGATAAATATTATGATAACCTATAAAGTTATGTAAATGTTACTTTTAGAAAAAAATTTGTATAAAGTAGTATCCAAGAAAAAGTAATGCTGTGAATTTCTATGCGATATTGCGATAAGCCTACAACTTGGCAATGCAACTCCAAGAGAAGCGAGTCTATTTAACGCTGAACAAAGCTCTGGGGACGAACGTTTCAAATGCACGCTCGGAGTCGAAACACGTATTTTGTAATACATTTGGATATCGCCAGGAGCCGTGTGTGGCGACACAATGCGCCCGGCCAACCATGTACGTTAATTACGTAAAATTGTGACGTCACTAGGGAAATGCCTCGTCCACCTTACAGAGGTAAAGTTTCTTACTCCTATGCCAACCCACTAGTATGAACGTGCGTGCAGCTTCTCCAATCCGACTAATTAATATTGTAAATTTCGCACTGGTTTTTCTATTTATAAAGTTATACTCTTATAAGATATGTTCTGTTTATAATAACAAGTAGAAGCTCATGTACGTCCCATTGCTGACAAGTCTCTTCTAATATTTTAGCGAGTTATGGAGATTTCTAATGTAAACAGAACAAACCTATTGAGAACCAAAAATGAAAATAATTTATTTAAATATTTAATTTTATATAGCATTTTCTTAATCTGTCTTTACGTATAAGCATCCTGTACCAGTTTACTCATGTAGTTGTGAGATTTTGGTGCAGGTGTAGAAATTAAAAAAAGACTTTAAAAAAGAATGGAATGTAATTTCTACAGCACTTATTCCACTATCGTGCTTCTTGTGACACACTCAACTTGAACTACCATGTATAAAGTTAGAGACTAATACAGCATTGTGAATTACCATATGTGCTTTTTTGACACATTCTGACTTCCCACAATAAAGTGAAGAGCCCTGTTTACTCTGTACCCTGCGTAAACTCGTTGCTCTATATTTTTATCCAAAAACTTTTTTGCGATCATACGCTTAGCAAGAAGTCATCCATATCCATCCATCCATTCCTTTTCTAAGTCCAGCTTGCATATCCTAAAAGTTCAATTCATTAAAACCATCCTTACCATCTCCCAAAACTGCTCTCGGATATAAGTGGTCTTAGACATGTCTGGATCGTACACTTCTAGAACGTATAATTACTTAAAGCCCACTTTCATTCGTATCCAAAGCATTCGCAAGCTTACACATTCATACTCTTTCACACATTGAGCCATTCTTTCTGAAAGGGTTATGCCGACTCTCTGACATGCCTATTCGGTCTCGTCTACAACAGACTAGAAGGTGGTGTACGTGCCAAGTGTTCTCTTCCGATTTATCTCATTTACACATAAAACATCTATTCTTTTATCATATATCATTTCACATACTGTATCCATCTTATCGTTCATTGCTCCACATACATTCAGCGTAGCCAGATGGTCCTCCACAATTCACTTTTTACCCCTTCGTGAGACAGAACGTGATGGGTGGCGAGCCTATTCGCAGGTTTACTCCCGGAGATTCTTTGGTATATATGATAATACATAAAATATATAAAAATGCATATGCGTATTTGCGAAAAATTACCAATATTTCTATATCCGACGGTTCTTCAATAGATGCCCACGAAACGTAGGAGTTCCTACTTTTTTGGTGCTTTTTCATGTTATCCGTCAAGGAGTGCCAAAGAAATGCGGCCTGAACAGTAAAAGAGTGTGAGAGTCCGGTGAAATGAGAAAAAATATACAAAATTTGACCTGCTCGAAGTTCAAATACTTTATTAAACTAAGTTATTATTTATAATCTATATTCAATAAAAAGTTTCTGTTTCTGTGTAGAAAGTTAGAAGAAGATCGAATAACTCTACCATGACAAGAGGAGAGAAATTGAAATCGATCGTTAAGATAACAAACCGACTATGGATCATTTAAATTAGAGAAAAAAACAAGCAAGATACTGAATTTACGCCCAATCCATTTTAATGAAATATACGCGTGTGTTATGTCATCTTTTCCGACCATAATTTTATGTCCTTGCTCCAAGCTTTTCTATCCAACTTTTAAAATTTCGTTTGTTCGTTTACTTCGTCAGCCCGTAAATATACCACCGTTAGTAAACGATTTTTTCTTAGTAAGGTGGATTTTCCGTAAGCGTTGTGCTTGATAAGTGGATTCATTATTCAAATTATCTGCCTAAATGTAAAAACATCTGTAGGAGAAAGTTTTAAGAACTGCCTACAGGAATTGAGATAAGTTAAGTTTAGTTATGTGGAAGATGTTTTAGATTTTTGTCACTGCCGATAAAAGTATTTTTTAAAGAAGTAGAAAAAAGTATTTTTTGATAAAATTAACGAGAGGACGAAAAGAAGTCGATGAACTCTGAGGTCAAAAAATAAAATAAAAATGGTGATGATGAGAAGGAAAATGGTTTATCGAGTAAGAAACAAAATCAAGAAGGAAAAGATATTTGAACTGAAAAATTGATTTAGAGGAGGAAAACAACTTGCTCTTATCAGAAATAACTGAAAGAAATAATAAAGAAGACACTATTGAAAAGAAACTCCCAGGATTGATGAATAAAGCAGAAAAAGTGTTTGAAGAAGGACAGTAGGTGAATACTAAAAAAGTAAACTGTTGAAAATGGCATTTTACAACATATTTAAAATAAGGATAAATGCATACCTTCAGGCACATTTTGGTCAGATGATTCCTCTGTGTTGTGTTTGTTAAGTATAGTAAATGTGCAGTGTTTGTATTTCCTTTATATTTGTAGTATATTTATTTCCAGGAATGGTATTATCCGTTTCGTATTTCTTGTATACCACTCCAGTAAGGGCAAAAAGGGCAAAGGCGGTTGATGAAGGTATAGATATGGCCTCATAAAAGCAATGCATGAGATGCAAGCAAATGATTTTGTCAGTGTCATAAAGTTTTTGGAGTATCTAGCTCAAGTATTTGTAAATATCTATCAATATACATCACTCATTTGACAAAAACACAATAATAAGGTATCATATTATGATTGCAACAATAATTTATGGCCTAAAAGTGGTACAAACCTGTCAAATTTACACAAAAAAAACTGCAATTATTAAGTTCTTCTCGAGATTAAGTGGTTATAATATAATGAGGTAATATATAACAAATAATGACTTCAAAAATAATACTGAAATATTTTGTTCAATGTTTTTAGAAAAATAGTGCAATATTAAAAAAGAAATTTATAATAATATAGGATATTTTATTCGTAGTTACGATTCATCCAAGGCTTTGCACGGGTGATTTCTGGATCTCAATAACAGTGCCATCTACCGGGTCCAATTGTGTTTTTAAACCATACAGAGACCCACTCAAATACACACAAAATAATTGATTAAATCGCTCGAGCCGTTTTAGAGTTTTAGCGAGGCTAATAGACAGGAATTGATTTTTATATATAAGAAGATTAGTTTAGATCGAACTTACATATACGGAATAAATAATTTTATTTAACTCGGACACTGGGAGTGCAAAAGTTAAAGTTTGGGTAGATTCGGTTCACGAACTGAATAACGTCAATAAGATTTAAAGATTTTGATGCTCAATATTTCCATTTTGAATAAGAATATTCAAAATGGGAATGTTGTGCATCAAAAGTCATTCAAGATTTTAAGAGTACTGTTACTTACAAATTCGGTTTTTAGTTTATAAAATTATGCTCAAAAGGAATTAGGTTGAAAACAGTGGTTAAGAAAAGTTGTCATGGGGCGAATATTTGGTAAGGGCAGAAAATATATTTAGGAGTTATTTATAAAACAAGTTGAAAAAAGGATCTAATAATAAAAAATATACCTAATATGTGAAAATGAAGTTGTATTAATATATTTTAGTGTAATCCACCAGTTAAAATTAAAATAAAAACTATTTTCACGATTCACGATTTCAAATACGACACGATTTCAAATAATTTGTAATTCATTTTTGTCTACGCAAGCAGAGGCATCGCTTAACTCATCATACATCATATATTATTATTTAATTTTACCACATTTGTTATCAATAGCCTCACCCGGAGTTACATTTAAAAATTTATAAGTTACCATAACCAGCATTTTTTTTAAATTGTCAATTTCAAAATAATAAATAGAATTATACGTTACTTTTTGAAAATACATAATATTAATGTGTAAAAAATTAATTTGAGAAGTTCCGTGTAATAAAATAAAATGATGTGTCTTACCTAGTTTGAATTTTTTAAAAACTCTCTTCAACACATAATTTTTAACAACTTTAATTTACTTATTTTAAAATTAATTTTTAACAACTTCAACTGTCGATTTTAATTATATTCTTCAAACATTTTTTTTGTATTGTTATACAAAATTTTAACAGGAACGGAAACTGTTTCACGATCAAAATCTTGTACATACAAAATGTCTGAAAAATAAACACATTAAAACTGTTGAGATATAACTTTTTCTTAAAACACTTAATGTGCTAAATTTCTAATTGTTCATAATTTATTTAAGATCCTTATCAAATTTGTAGGATGTAACTTTGCTTTTAATTTTCCGTATAGGAATCTCAGTTTGCCGTTCATCATAATGAGGGAGGAGAATGTGTTTGTAGCTTTTGGTAATTGAGCTATTATGTACAAATTACCATCGGCGGCAATGTATTTAGTTGTGCTGTCCCATTTAATATTGCCAAACTTTACTCAGTCGCTTGCTAGGTGCTAGTAGAGTTGTCACGTGTTGTGTTGATTTCATAAAAAGATCTCTTGATAAAATGTACCGTGGTATGTTTATTTATTTATTTAAAGGAGTTAACTACAGATTATACACAAAAACTAAAACCAGATACAAGCATTGTAAGTAACAATGTGCTCACCCAGTTATAGGCAACCACAGCTAACACAAAGTAATGTTGCGAAAATTTAAATAACGTAACATTTTGTAGTACAGTAGCAAAATTGGGCATTCGTTAGAAATTAAAAAGGTTTACTACCATATTAATTTATCATCTAAATAAAGTAAAATTTTTCTTCTGAAATTATTTAAACTGTCATTGATAATATCCAAATCATATATATCATTATACAGTCTAAACATTCTGGATAATGCTGAATTAAGACCGAGTTTTGTCTTGTGAGGTGGGACTATAAACAGCTTGTAGACATTAAAACGAGGTAATCTACTTTGAGTATTAATGTTAATTATTTCTAGCAATTAAGAACAGTCACTGCCATTATTGCAAAGTTTGAGGAGAAAGCTTAAATCCGAAAATTTGTGCCTGTTAATTAAGGAAGACCTTCAGAAATTATTTAGCCATTCAACATATGAACTTAAAGACCGATGACGGTTAAATTTCAATGCTAGCATACTAAGAAATCTCCGCTGGACTCGTTAAATTCAGCACTAAATGAACCTCATATAAAGGAGACCAACTTGAGAGCAATATTGAAGATTGCTCTGAAATAAGAAGTGAAATTGTCTGAATTGTTTAGTGTTTCTAGTTAAAAATATGTTATGGATGATTTGAGTACACTCTCGATCAATATATCCAGGTTGGCTTTGATAAGCTGGAATTTATGACTTAAAATGTCTTGCGAATTTTAAATCATCAGCAAACCGGTAATTTTTGTGTTAAAAACATCCTGTCACTAAGTTGATCAAAATTAGAAACAAAGGGGGCCCCCTTTATTTTTAATTTTGATCCTAAATGTGATCCTTAAGGAACGTCCGAGGTTACTATATATGGTTTAGACTGGCTCTCATTGACAACTATATAAGATTCACGATGAGTTAAACAAGATATAAACCGATCCCAAATAGTTTTTAATTTCGCCAAAAGTATCTCCTGGTCAACTTTGTCAAATGACTTGTTAACATCATTATAGATAGCATCGACTTTAGAACCCTGATCCACATGCTGGATAATATAATTCGTGAAGCAATAAAATAAGGAGTGGTGGACCTATTTCTAAGGAAGCCATTTTGACAGACAGAGACAAGGGGGACAGAGCGTTGACTTCAGTAGAAGTGACATTTCCAACTTAATGCTTAGATTCATTGGCCGCTAACCATTTGGTGATTGCTGCCAGTTTTAACCCTCGCGATCACTGAGACATCACTGAACAGTTGCCGCCTAGTCGTCATAATGAAGTCAATCTCATTTTTTGTTGAACTGTCGGGGCTTGACTTGAGTGGACCTGCACTTCCCATGGGACCGTTTCGGGAAAAAAAAATTCATCGTAAAGAGTTCCTCTTTCTCCATGAAGTTGATTAGCTGCTGCTCACCGCTTTTCACACACTCACTGTCTTTATAACGTTGTAAACGAGAGACTTGTGGAGGATAAATCTGACATCCTTGGGACAGATGGTCGCCCTTCCGGTGATAGAACAAGTTACTGGATTCGAAGATTACCGTATCTCAGACAATCTTTTACTATCCCAGCGCAACTTGTCCACCTCTTCTTTCATCTTGAGGATCTTCTCACGTATCCTCAGGGTGCGTGCTTAACGCACATATTTTCGGGTTGAGTCGTCTTAGGTGACAACCAAACCTCCACCGGAGATTCTTTGCACCCCACTTTGTATTACTCTATACAAACTCTACATCTCATACTTGCGTAAACCAAAAATGACCTGAAGGAGTGCCAAGCTCTCATACCGTACTATCGTACTAGTACTCGAAAATCCGGGAGTATAAAATAAGTTAATATTAGCGATAAAATTCCTATAATACAGTTCTATTTAAATGTGTAGTGTTCGTATAATTCTGAAAAACTAAAGTAAACTAAACTCGGCAATAGTGTGATTCTTACCTTTTTAAAAGCATAATATGCATTATGCAAATCTAGTAGTCTACTTGCTAGTTTAGATATATAGGGGATTTCTCTGTGTAATTCCCATCAAGGAATGTTTTAGTAATAATATATAATCAAATTACGCGTTCTATTGAGAGATAAAATACATCAACTTGCTAGTTAAAAAGTTTTACATTACAACATTTTGTAACTTGTTCATTACAGGGGGCCAAAAAAGGAAAAGTGAAGTTCATTAATTAGAGAAACCACTAATTCCCATAGCTACAAAGAACTAGAATTAAAAATGTAAATTGGCGTACATTTTCAATTCTAAACTTAAAGTATTTTCTGGTGGATAGCTTCAAATTAATGTGGAATGTCGCAGCACTTTTACAGGCGCGACAGGCACAGAGAACGGATGGTACATCAATATTTTATTAGCTTTGGCATTCTCTTTTAAAAAGAAATTTAACATTTATTTTAACGAATTAAAACCACACTAGGCATTTTATTGAATTGACACGTGAGAATTAGTCTCGGCGAGTCAAGCTTACAGCTTTTTATTCAATACGCTCTAGGAATGCGAAACATTCACGATCCTTTTGATGAGAGCTAAGATTAATTTCGGGAGGGTTTGAAAAGCTCAAAGGAAAATTTTAAATATAAGTGCATTTATTAATAAAGGTTTTTATCAGTCTTTCAATAGGCACATTTTATCGTCAGAAATGTCTTTATTAAGTTTATGGGCTTTTATATGCATACTTGGTGACTTTATTAAATAAAGGATATTGGTGTAAAAGTGTTTTGTTTGAGCCCTTCCATTGGCGTCATAGGTAGTTATCATTTTCTTTTGTCGTATTGTATTCGTAAGATTATTTTTAACTTTGTAATATTTAAGTTTTTATTAGTTAGTATATTCTTAAGTTCATTGATTTATTTTACTATTAATATATTTATTAAAAAGCAAAATTATTGTTAATAGATCAAGTTTTGTCGATGGTGTAAAGATTTGATAATATTTAAAAAATTTAAAATATTAAAGCAATAGTAAAATAAGTGAAATGAGGTTAATTATATAAGGCAAAAATTCAATTAATATACGGAGAGAAAAATATTGCAATAAAAGGATATCTGTCTAAATATCGCATTATAGTATTTAAAAGAATTTTTGTAAATAGCTCCTTCTTATGAGTAAATATGGTAGAAGCATAACACCGCTGCCTTAGACGAAATATTTTTATTTCGTCTGAGACCGCTGCTATGAAAATCGTTGTTCTAAAGTTTAATTTGATACAAAATTACAAAACCGCTTGGTTCTCAATTCGACAATGCATTAAGATATTACATAAGACTATAGTAATGTACAAAGAGCGATTTTTTCCACCTTGCCAATGTATCCAAATTCGAAAATATTAATAACCATATACATTAAGAAAGACTGAGATGAGTTATTTTGGTCCAAACTTCTATAATACTACTAACTAAACTTGACTACAGCGCCACCTATTAGATCCTAGCACAACTATAACCATCGGTTCAACAAAAATATATTGTGTTAATATGAACTGAATCAGTCAAACTTCTCAGAAGTTACACGATCACTAATATGCGCACAAATTGTTAAATATTCTTAAAGATTTGGAATGTGTATTTAGTATTTGGGATGTGTATTTAACAGGGATAGTAGATATGATAAGGATATAGAAAGACGAGTAAATGCAGGGAATAAAGTAAATGGGGAACTACATTCTATTATGAAGAATCAGAATGTGTCAAAAAAAGCACGTATGGTAATTCATAATGCTGTGTTAATCCCTACTTTAATGTATGATAGTAAAATTTGGGTGTGGCAGAAGAAGCACGAAAGTAGAATTAATGCTGTAGAAATGCGATCTTTAAGGAGTATGCTAGGGTTGAATCTGAATGACAGGGTGAGAAATTACGTGATAAGAGATAAATGTGGTATGCAAGATGATGTTTTGACCAGGATTAAGAAAGGAATTCGGTGGTTTGGTTATGTAGTAAAAATTAATGAGGAAAGAGTGACAAAGCAAATTTGTATGGCAGATGTAAACGGTAGAGTCGGAAAGGGACGCCCTAGAAGAAATTTTAATGACCAAATTGGCTATATTTTGAAAATGGGCCACATTAGAAGAACCCTTAACTGACGAGCATGTATACGTAGATATATGGATGTAAAGGAGGCGAAAGATGATGAGATGTCAGGATCGTGCCAAATGGAAGTTCGTAGTCTCTGCTTACCCCTCTGGGTGACAGTCGTGAGTGTTTATGTATGTATGCATGTAATCTTAAAGAACGTTATTTATAATTTATATTGAATTTCAGTTTGTGTATAATATTTATTAGGTCTCTTTTTATAGTTTTTATCTTAACAACTGTTGACTAACGTTACTGAATGGTATGCCTATGTAGTAATAAATACCTGTGATGGCTAGAGCTTGAGTGACCGGTGGTGGAGCTGGACATTGGCGAACGAGCCGGGTAAGTGCCGTTTGCGGTGTGGCCGCCTTCAGACATTACGAACTCTGCAACACATAATAAAAAATTACTAGATATATGTGTAATATATCTACCGGATTGACCATGTAAAAGCGGTGTAAGATTATGTATTAAGCCATGTCATCCCGTGTATGTTATAAGAGGCGACAGAGGGAAGGAAACACAGAAGGAGATGGGCAACAGCATCTTTATAATAACAACTAAAAATAAAATAAAACTGCGGTTGCCAACATGCCTGCCAAGTGCGGCAACTAAGGTAAGTAATAAATATCCACCTGTGCGGCAATTTATGGGAAAGCCTTATTTGTTCAGCAGTAGACTTCAGATAGGTTGTATGGTGACAATAATATATATATATATATATATATATATATATATATACCTATTATATATAAAAGGCTAAATGCCTCGGCGATCCGAAGGCAGCTTCCCGAGCTCGAGTATAAAAGTTAAAATCTGTAGAGTTTTGGAATTTATTCATGTGAAAAATTATACTTATTAAGGTCGGTTCATCAAGGCGTCGAGTTGTGGAAAATACGAGTATCTATGCAACGGCGGGATGAACATGAGCATTGATTTTTTTTATTCAATAATATTAATAGTTTTATGCAATATTAGTTTCAAATTTATAGTATTATGTTTTTGAAATTAATGCAATATGTTCCGAGACAAAATTTTCTTTTATATATTTGAAAAATTCAAAATTTACTTTTCATTAAATGCGATTATCGACAAACTTTGTCATCATAACGTAAGTTAGCGATTATTTGGTAACATTCGGTATTATGCTCTTGGTATTTTTGTTTCTAGAAAAAATTATCGTTTAAATTAAAAAAAATATTTTATATACAGCCTGGCGTGAATAGAATATAATGCTTCGGTGGTTTGGACACTTAGAAAGAATGAATGAGGAAAAACTTAATGCTACAGAAGTGAGTGACGGGTTTGGCAAGGGACATTTTAAACGATGGTAAGTGATTGCTGTGGCCCATAGACATCTACATCAATCCTCGATCACGAATCAAAATGTAGATGCATTGTCCTTAAAAAATCATACTTAAAAAAATGGGTATCGCCACATATGTAAAAAATTAATGCACTGGAGGAGGATTGTCGTTCACACCCAATTCTTATACAATTTCAAGAGCATAATACAAAGCTTGAGGTGTGGAAAGCTAAAACTAAGTTAAAGGGCTCTCAGATATCTGTGTCTGAGTTTTAACTAAAATAAGGCAATCTGTTCTTAAAAAAGCACGCAAGCATTTTGAAATGGAGAATGTGTGGAGCTTATATGGCGCAATTTTTGTCAAACTCCCCAATAACGAACGTGCAAAACTGAAGTGGATATTTATACTCTCACTATAAAGTATTCTTATCCTCAACTAAGATAAAATGCCTCGTTTCCATTAAAAGAGTCTTCGGTTCTCTACACTCACAATACGAAACACAGCAGCGTTAAGCTGCTTTTTACGCTGGTATTCTGTGAGAGCGTGGTCCCTCCCCGGTCGAGCTGACCCCATTCGTGTTACAACTATACTACTAATATAGCTGCGTCATGGCTCTACCATGTTTTAACCATCTACATCTATTATCGATTAAGGATCAAAATGCTGATGCGTTATCACTCCTAAGGACTAAGATGGAATGCCTTTTATTACTAATAAGGGTCTCTGGTTCTCTACACTTCGGATGATTTCTGGATCTCGACAACAGCGCCACCGACCGAGTCCAACTGAGAGTTTTTAAACAACCCAGGAACCTACAGTACGATAATTCAAATATGCATAAAACATTCATCGTTTTCGAGTTTTAGTGAGACTAACATGGAAAGCAATTGATTTTTATATATAAGAAGAAGATAACAAGCGTTATGTCATGTACATTATGTGATTACTGTGTTACTTATTTACACACTCTGCGCTCCGTTCCAATAAGAAGTCGAAAATTGTGTTATACATTGCTATGTTTAGCCCTCCTAGCTCTCAACGTCCTACTCATAGACAAAAAGAACTTTCTAATCCTCTGATATGAATTACTAGCTCGAAATAATTAGAATAGCCATTTTAGCGAAAATTTTAGTATCTAATACTCACTTATACGACGATTCCTATATGAACTTAGACTGATCCGATCCGTTGAAGGCCGCGGGTTCAAATCCCACACGGACGAATTGTTGCGGGTCTGGATGTTTGTCGTTGTTCAATTTATGTTTGTAAACTACCTCTACGTTACAAAAGAAAATCTTAATGTAAAATTTCAAGCAGAAAAAGAGCTGATGAAGCCAGCTTGAATGTTGATGATTAATATTTAGACGTCAAAATACTGCCACTTTTGTGCACACTTCATATAGAACTCAAGTAAGAAATATGCACGAAGAGGTAAAATATCATATCAGATTTGCAGTATTCGAAATATATTTGTTTATTTAATGTTTAATATATAACCATAATAAGGGATATAAAGGACGACTTAATGCCGTTTGGCATTCAATACCAGTTAACATTGGATGATTTGAGAAACTGTGGCAGGACGAGTGAACTATGGATTCTGGTTTGCACTGAAAAGCATCATGCTCCTTTTACTGCAAAGTTAAGCATTGTCACGACCAAGCACAGATATGGACATAACTAACAAGTGCAATTTTCTATAGCACAGAGCTATACATTTACGATCCTGTTACCCTGAAGGAAAGGAAACATGAACAATTAAAATTACAATCCTTTTAATATACCCCATATTAAAAGGGCGCTATGAACAAAAAGTAATATTAATTTTCAAAGTCTACAACAACGCAATATCTTTCTAAAATTTCCTATACTCGCCTCTTACGGCATCTTCAGAACCGAGAAGAGTGATGTAAGAAAATACTTATCTACGCCACCACCACACGGATATGTGTGTTAACGAAACCATTATTCCTTTTTCAGAATAGTGTACAATACACCAATCTATTCATAATAAATTATCACATTTCGTCCCGTGGGTATAATATTTGGATTTCAGGATTTCATTGCGTCCAAAAGATGATAATGCAGCAAGCATCTCATTTACGCCAAACGTCAAACACCCAGACCGACGGAGTGTCACACATGTAAATGTACCAGACTGTAAGCGTGTCGATTAAGGCACATTCTTCTTAGGGCAGCGACTACAAGCTGCGCATGTTCCCTGAACCGAAAATGCCGAGTTCTGTATGGTACCGACGACACACGATTCGATTGAATTCTGAGAGAAATTTGTTCAATCAGCCGCTAATATTGCTTGCATCGATTAGTTGTTACTCTTTTAAATAGAAACGTTACAAGGGTAACGTTTCTACACAAGGTTTCTTCACAAGGGTAACATCTAAGGAGATGTAATTTTGTGTTAAGCTGTTGGAACGAAACAAGAAAAGTCAAAAGATGTTAGGCTCATCGCTTTCTTCGCACATACATTGTTTTAATGTAAATCTTTTAATGTTTTATTGTGTTAATCCTGTATAGCTCTCTGTAGTTCCAAATATTTTCTATTGAAGTAATTAAACGCTTAAAATCCACCATTTTGGTTTTTTTAAAAACATGCCACCGGATAGCTGAGAGGCGGTGAAAAGCCGAATGTTTTGTAGTCCGAGTCTAAAAGAGGAGAAATCTAAGTTCAACTTGTTCAGTTATGTTAATTAGTTAAACCCATTGGCCAAAAATATAAATATAGTTGATAATCGATATACATTGATTGGTACCTACTATACCATACGAACTATGGTTGATTTTTGCTGTATATTCCCTGATTTAATGTTATAAATTGTTTTATTTCAATTTTAGGTCTTATTTTAAAAAAGAAGAAGAAAGAAACTTTATTTAAGATCACAAAAAGATACTGCGTCATAGTGACTGAGTGAAACCGGCCACAGTCGAGGGTGTGCCTGCTGTACGAGGGCGGCACTGAAAATTTCGGGAATCAAGGAAGTGACACAACATTACTATTTAAAAATGTATTTATTGCTTTTCGAAGTATTCTCCGCGAAATTTGACACATTTTCCATACGATGGAACCAATCATTGAAGCAACCATTCCATTCGGAAGTTGGGGTCTCCAAAATTGCTGTTTTGTAGGCGTCAACAGCTTCTTCAGGTGATGAAAATCTCTGTACACGCAATTTATTCTTTATTTTAGGGAAAGTATAGAAATTATTAGGACTTAGGTTGGGACTGTACGGCGGATAGTCTAATAATTCTATGTTTTCTTGCTCTAAAAACTCTTTTGTTCTGTTGTGTTCGGTGTGAGAACTCGCATTGTCGTGATGGAGGATGATGCGGCGGTTGCAGTTCTCTTTACGGAGTTCAGAAACGACCTGTGGCAAATAAAAGCTAGCATACCATTCGGCATTAACCGTTCTTTGTCCCTCAAGAGGAATAGTCGTAACATGGCCGGTTTTGGAGACAAAGGTGGCCACCATTTTTTTTGCAACACTCCGTGAACGAACAATTTTTGTTGGCTTTAACTCATTTTCGAACACCCAAACTCGTGACTGGTTTTTTGTTTCGGGTTCATACGCATATATCCAGGATTCATCACCTGATACGATGTTGTATACAGCATTTGAGGATCCTACGTGGAATCTTTCGAGAGTTCTGATGCACCAAGTAACGCGAGCCGCTTTTTGCTCTTCACAGAGCGAATGCGGTATCCATCGGGAAAACAACTTTTTTACACCTAATTGTTCATGTAAGATTATTTGTATTTGACTCATGCCAATGTCTAAAGTTGCCAGAATTTCGCGGTATGTCACATGTCGATCTTCCTCAATCAGCTTACGCACAGCATCAACGTTTTCTTGGGGTGACTGCAGTTTTTGGACGACCTTGACGGGGATCATCACTGAGCTTGACACGTCCACGTTGAAATTTAGCAAAGCAGCGATAAATTGTGGTTTTGGATGGGGCTTCATTACCAAATGCAGAAATCATCCGGTCAACACACTGAAGTAATATAAACATATTGAAGTAATTAAACGCTTATAATCCACCATTTTGGTTTTTTAAAAACATGCCACCGGATAGCTGAGAGGCGGTGAAAAGCCGAATGTTTTGTAGTCCGAGTCTAAAAGAGGAGAAATCTAAGTTCAGCTGTTTATGTTATGTTAATTAGTTAAACCCATTGGCCAAAAATATAAATATATTTGATAATCGATATACATTGATTGGTACCTACTATACCATACGAACTATAGTTGATTTTTGCTGTATATTCCCTTATTTAATATTATAAATTGTTTTTTTTTTTAATTTTAGGTCTTATTTTAAAAAAGAATAAGAAAGAAACTTTATTTAAGATCACAAAAAGATACTGCGTCACAGTGACTGAGTGAAACCGGCCACAGTCGATACTACCATAATGTGTCAAAACAGTCACAGACAAGATTGCCTACATCTTGAAGCGAGCTTCTATTAAAATATTCTACAAGCCGCCGAAGAAGATTAGTCAGTTCTTACCATCCCTCATACTCATATGTAATATCCTTCTACATGATCTAAAAGTGTAACTTTTGACGCCAGCCTTACACTGTTGATTGGTAAGACAATATAACCTATAAGATTTTTTTAATCCATAGAAAACATTAAGCGAAGAAAATTTAATTATAAAAATGTTTGATAATTTTATACTTTATTAGCATCATATCGATATCAAATTCAGAAAATAAATGACGATGCATTATTTCTTAAAACATCGTGCGCCTTTACGCCGACATCAAGCGTCGATTGAATAGAATTGAACGTAACGATTCGATATCATTTCGTATCTTATTTCTATTCGACTGCGCTTTAAATGCATATAAGCAGCTAGGCACACAGAGAAATCCGATTACATCGGTTCTCAATGGACAAAATGCCAATGCTCCGTCGCATCTTCAGATTGTGTTTTCTCATTGATCTTTGATGAAGATTCCCTTGCGCTTATGTGACGCTCACTCCAATGCTACCTGTTTGCAATTTATGGATGTCTATTCGAACGAAAATTCATTGCAAATATTAGTTGATCTGTTTTGTTGCCCTATTATGCATTTCGATTTCAATCTTTTGCCCAATAATGACATAATTTAGAAATGAGTTGCGTTATTTGACATTTGTAAAGAAATAATAGCGAATTTGAAAACGAATAAGGAATTTGACACCTTGATATTGCGTGGGTGGTTTTAGTTGCAGCGTAGCAGGTTCGAATCCTACACGGAGCAAACGATTATATGGCCAACAAATAATATCGAGTACGAATCTTTGTCTATATGCTATTTAGGTAAATAAAACCTCTTCACTAACAACGAAATATTCGATTTTTTTGTTTTTTATACATTACTTTTCATTGTTTTAAAAATAATAAGAATAATCTTTATAAAATTAAAATTAAATACGATTGTTTCGTTCTTAGTTGGACATGAGGTTGGACAATATACAATGATATAATATTATTTATTTGCGCTTTTCAACTATTCCACTTAAACTGTATTCGATTCGAGCAATAATATGTTTATTTCTATATATATATATGTGTGTGTGTGTTAACAAAATACCATAAAAAATAACATAAGCTACCTATTACTAACATAACATAACAGAAACTACCGAACTCAATTTGGCATGATACCGACACACCGCTCTCCCTACTTTCACTTATGTAACTTGATGTCTTGACTAAACGCTGGAACTATAAAGGACAACGCCCAAGGAAAGTACAAAAAAAAGAACAAAATAAACATAGGACATAATGAAATGGTTTTAACTGACTTCAATAAATGAGAAAGTTCTCAATAGTATGTATGTTTTTTTCTTCTTTTTCGTTTTGCGACATAAAATAGAATGTATTCTGGGGAGGCCTTACATCCATTTAGAGATGAACATCCACTCCAAAAGGCGGAAAATAGGGGATGAAGTTTTTTAATGTAACTATTTAGACGACATATTAGTTGTTACCTAAAGCTTGTAGTATTTCTTAGTTTACTCATTAGGGTCAATAGTAATTTTTTAATAAAAAGTAAAAAAAAATTAACTGTAAGAAATAACTTCCACATAATACCTTTTGATTGTCTTTAAGAAAACTGTCTTTTAGAAGAAATTCTCCCAAATTCAGAAGTTATTATGTATAAATTATTTTATTCTTTTATTTCCTTGAAATTAATTGAATTTTTTATCATTCACGTGGTCACGTTCAACACCGGCGGTCATACTTACGACATGTTCCATAAAATAGTTACCACAATTAGTACTTGTGCGTTAAATAACAACCAATCCAACCAACTTTCAACATGATTTTTTAAACACTGAAATAAATCAATTTAATTATGATCAATTAAAAATTCATAATAATTGATAAGTAGGATAAGGTAAATTATATATAATAAAATTGATAAGTAGGATAAGTATAGAATTTATAAACATACCGTATACTAGTCTAAAAACAGCGAGCGAGTCGCGTGGTCATGCGGCCACCGCGGCAGCACGACCATCAATCCGTATGTCAGGATATCGACAGCACATTTGTTTGCTTTCGCCATTTTTGTCTCAGTGTCACATCGGTCTTTCGGTTCTGTATTTGTGCCAGTGCGGCGAGCGGTCGGCGCCGGCGATCAATCTACGAAGTATCTCTGAGCATGATGGATGTTGGAACCAGGGCCGAACGCCTCTTCTATCTCGACACTCTGACAACGCGATACTATACATTTTATTGACACCCATTTTACGCCGATCGACAATGCCTCCCTTTGTTGCGAAAGCTAATGAATTATTTAAATTTTTGTTATATATGATGTTGTTAGTGCAAGAGAAGTAAAGATTTTTAGGTAGATAGTAATTTACTATTTGAAAACATATTTGATTAGCCTCGTGTTTTTGGCATTGCATTAGTTTAAATTATAATTTCTTATATTGACACGTATACTACATATTGAAGATACTACACATTGCAAGATGATGTTGTGACCAGTATTAAGAAAGGAATGCTTCGGTGGTTTGGTCATGTGGAAAGAATGAATGAGGAAAGAGTGACAAAGAAAATTTATGTTGCAGAAGTGAATGACAGAGTCGGAAAGAGACGTCCTAGGTGAAAATTTATCGACCAAATTGACGATTTATTGAAAACGGGCCATATTAGGAGTACCCTTAACCGACGAGCATGTATGCGTAGGTATATGGATGTGAAGGAGGCGAGAGAGGTGTGTCAGGATCGTGCCAAATGGAAGTCTGTAGTCTCTGCCTACCCCTCTGGGTGACAGGCGTGAATGTTTATGTATGTATGAACTACATATTGAAATAAAACTAATTTAACGGATGTAATCGCGTTTATGCTGCAACACTGTTAAGTACTCAAAACGTCGGGAATTAAAATAAGTGAAAACAATTAGATTAAAAGCGATAAAATCTGTAAATTAGTTTTATTTCAGCCGCATTGATATGTTTTACTTGGTTTTATTGTATAAATATTTACATAGAATAAAGAAAGGTAATAACGATAAAATTTTCGTAAATTGAGATATGACCATGTTTGCGATCAGTCTAGAGGTCGTTAGTGAGAATATTATAACCTTACATCTTTTCTGTAAAACAGACACTATTTTAGTTTCTCACTGTGAAACATTTTCAAACGAAGTACTCCTAACAATTACCGGCATATGTGTACTTGTAAGATGGACTTAACACATTACCTTTGTCTTCTCTATGTTGATTTTAAGACATACTTTGAGAGAAAATATCTAGAGCACTGATTATAGTGCTGAGGTCATATTGTACAGTGATGCTGCAATTATGTTGTAATAAATCCATCATTAAATTCTGTTTTAGTTTTACGAATGACAATATTAGACGTGACACAAAATATCGGCCTCCTTAAAATATAATTTCCTGTGCATCGTATTGTATCTTCCCAATGTATTATGTAGGTATTCCGGTTTGTATAGGTAATATGTAAATAAGCGACCGAGACGGAAGATATGAAAATAAATCTGTGGGATATTTCCCGTTCATTGCATGTCTTGTTTGCTTATATTATAAGACGGTATTGAGTTTTTGCTTTTTACTCACGAATAACACACAGATCACAAATACAAAAATTAGCGATCAATTCAAAAATCTAGTTATCTAAGAAAAATTAAGAAAGCTACTAAGAAAATTATTTCTTATTTATTATTTGTAGCTGGTATCACTTTTAATTACGTTTTGAGAGATCCAGTTATTGGAAGAAAATGAAAATTGATCGACCCTAACTAAGAAAAGTTTCGAAAGTTATGATAAAATGGAAGAGCTTCTGGGCGATGAACGCGAAGAAAGCAAAAATATTGTCTCTGACTACGTTCCATTTTAAGAAACTAATTAATGTTCAAAGAAGTGAGGTTACAAGTAATTTCGTTTATCACCGTGTGTGCTACAATATTTCTGAGAATCGTTTGTTGCAAAATTTGATGTTTAGTAATTCAATACGCTATTGGCTACAGAGAAATTATTTCATAATAATATGTTTGTTAAATAATATAAATTAAACAAAAGAAACTAATGTTTCACTAACAAGAACGTTGTTTAAATGTGGTTATTTTGAAGTACCAATTTTATATTATTCCTTAGGGCCATGTTTGCTTTTTTTAAGCAATAAGTAATCTAACCTTTTTTTATCTTCTACTTCTACTCGTGTAAGTATATATTTATTTATGTAGTTGCGAGCTTTTTATTTATTTCTCTTATAGGAATCCTGCATATTTAACGATATTACGTAAATATGCACATGCAAAAAAATAAGCCAAGTTTTAATAATAAAAAAGGCATCAAATGGTAAATAGTCAGGGTATTTTAACAGCTAACAAGCCACAATAATGTATCTTGTAGCAACGCCTTTATGAATACCATATCAGCAAGTTAAAATTTTTACATACAAAAAATCGGTACTGAATCAAAGTGCACATGTCCATGCGGCCTACCTAATTTTCCTCCGGGTATCGTGCCCTGAATATAAAAATGGCCGGACATCAGCTTACCCTGTGCTACGAGAGTTTCATACAAATTCTTTGAAATGTAACGTGTGAAAAATATTTAATACATTCAAAGCGAAATGATCACTTTATTTAATCTTTAGAATCATATCCGGAGGAACCGTTTTCCCTAATGTTGTGTTAAAGCCAACAATACCAGAGTAATTTTGCTTATTGCGCCTTAAATTACTTGATCTCGTTTACAGGCCTTTGAAGATTGTACAAAGTTTTCACAAAGTTTGTGTGTAATTTATTGTTTACAGTCACCCTCTTCTGTTGCTTTAACGTAAGCTGTGTATAACTTTTGTAACTACTTTTAATTAGAAAAGAGATTAATATTTTAGTAAACAACCGCCTGCAAAATAAATTGGTATCATTGTCCTTTAACATATTAAGTTAAAATTAGCTATATATGTCCCGTAGCTGGGTACAGACCACTTTTAACTTCTAAGAGTGTTTAGACATATGATATGTATTTTGAGAAATGATTATGTCAATAGGCTTTGTCTTGGATTTTAAGTACGTAGTACTTTTAGATATTCTGTGATTTTACAGATAAGTTTGTTTTTAATTTATTCCATGCGGCATAGAAAACCCATCATTTCATCTCTTCATGTAAGTATCGTAGAAGTTGACTAACTTAAGGTTGCGGGTTCAAATCCCACACGTTGAAAGTGTTTGTATGACTTACAAATAATTTTCGGGTCTGGATGTGTATTCTAGTGCAATTAATGAGCGTAAACCACCCCCACGTGACAGGAGAAAATCCTCGCGTATCCGTGTTTAAAGAAAGAAAAAATGTACTGTATCAATGCGACGACGTATGCGAAATGACAGCCACCTGTCATTTCGCATACGTCCAACGTCAAAAGTTTTCAGCTAGCAGATAACTACAATAAATACCCTCTCCTACTACCTCAATTACTCTAGACACGATTACAAAAATTACTATTTAGGTTTGGTAATGTTTTCAATCAATAAATTTTCGAAATGTAATAATATATAATAAAGAAATATTTAAAATTTAATCGTCAATGCGCTTTTTAACTATGTTTTTGTTTGTTATACTAAAAAATAGATATGACTTCTATTTTCTAACTAAGAATTTAAGCTTAACTTAAATGGAGGTGAATCCCCTATAACTTTCCAACACAGTCGCTAATAACGAAACTTGTGGTTAATAGCGCTGGAAGAAAGGAAGGAAGGGTGTCAGGGGTGGGAGCTGGGCGCGGTTAAATTTTCAAGACTATTCTATAGGAAAATCGGCCTTTGTGAAACTTTCATTCAAAGATACATTTCCAAGCAACATTTCATTTGTACACTTAACCTTCTTTGAATGTCCTCTGCTATTACTTTATATTATCTTAATGTCTCTTAAATATCGTATGCGTATTATTCAAAAATCTTCAAAACAAAAAAAAATACAAGAAATTATAATATACAATATTCAAAATTTTGTTTCATATTTTGCACTGAAATGTACAGAAGTACAAAAAATAGCTTAAGTTATTGAACAAGAAAATGGAGATTATCATCTACACTCACAAATACCACACAGGTGGTTTAACCACATTTTTTTATAATATGAGGTAGACAAATGAGTACACAGTCCACCTGATACTAAGTAGATGCTGTGACCCGTAGACATCTTCGTTTATTCTCGATCAAGTAACAAAATGCTGCTGTCACCCCTGAGGACTAAGATGGAATGCCTCGATTTCAATGAAAAGGGTCTCTGGTTCTCTACAGTTACTTCATGAAACAAAGCTGCTATTTTATGCTAGTATTCTGCGGGAGTGTGGTACTGTCCTGGTCGAGCCGACCCATTCGTGCTAAAATCATACCATGCAGCGTGGCTCTACTACGTATTAATGTGAAAAGTTAATATTATATAGTTATTTTAATAAACCATAAGTTTCGAGTCGTTCCACGAGGACAGTGTCAGTAACTTGAAGGTTTTTGTATATTTAGAAGTCTACGGCTATATGCTATATTAATTTTTAAGAGATCTATTATCATCGAAAGTAATAAAATGAAACACTCACAGATTTATAGATACATATAATGTACACTTTGAGCGAGAGTACGCTTTCAGTGCAATGCCTCGAGAACATATCGAATGTTTATGGCGTCATTAAACATATTTTTATGAGGACACCGCGGTGTACTATATTATTACTTTGAGGGTGAGTTAGCGACACAATGAAATTTCATTGGTCGGTTATTCAGAGAAGTAAACTTTCATCGAAATTGACAACGTGTGTGAAATAAAGCATTTATAGCGCCATATTAACGTCTCCACGGCAAAATGAAATCTTAATAATGATCATAAACTATATTATTATTGAATTCATTAATGAATCGGTACTAAATAAGCAATAACGTGTTTTTCATTTAAAGTGCACAAGTGCTCGTTTGATGGAAACTGTAAATAGAACAAGCCTAATTGAGTTAGCACGCTACGCGGGCGACTCAAATACTCTCATTGGAAAGTTCTCTACAAGTTTGAAAATTACAGAGTCATTAGCATAACCTGTGAGAAGCTAATTTTAGAGACTTGAATTGAATGCAATTGCATTTTAGCGATTCTTGGATTTATATTAAATTATAAATCGAAAAATCGCTAAACCAATTCAATAAATCTCAAAATTAAATCCATCCCTTATAACAGACTTAACTTGAATAACATTTGTAGTTATCGTGTAGAATAATAAAATAATGGTATTATTCATAGAATAAGAAAATTATGTCTCTGAACAAACATCGAAGAAGCTAATGAAATGCCGCGTCAATTTACCAAATTAGGGCGTAATTGAACCAAATTTCAAAGTGAAGCTCATGTAATGAAAGTAGATAAAGGGAACCGTGGAGAGTAAGAGGGTATCATTCAATTCGTTCATGAGTTCGTACCGATAATGACTTAAGTAGATAGTTAAGATTTCGCCAAAAAGGCACCTTGCGGCGCTCACTAATGTGTACTTAGAAAGTAGTCTCGAGTCAAGAATTGGCCACTTAAGTACCCACCGCTGAAACTTGCCATCCATTAGTTTCGCGGAAGAACACATTATAGTTAAACTTTTGTTCTTAGCTCACAGAAAACAAATCGAAACTGGGCAGGTGCAATCGAAATAGTTTTATTTGCTTCCAGTTTAGTATGTTGCTTTAGAATTTACTAGGAGACTATTAAATTTTATTCAAAGAATTTAGGTAAATGTACCTGAGTATACTTTTCTTTACAAGCTATTATGGATTTTTATAATGAAGCTTTCATCCAATTATAAATGTCTGAATAATCTGAAATTTTGTAAAAGTAATTTTATAAAACCTATATATGAATTTATCATGACTATGATATTGATATAGTACTTTTTATAGTTGTTTAAGTTTTTTATATACCATTTTGTTATGTTTTAACTTTATATATTGTATTTTGTTCTAATAAATCATACCTCACATTCACATATGAAATATTTCTCATAAAAAGAAACAAGTATAAGTTATAGTAAACACGCACACGCACACGCACATGCACACAAACACGCACATGTGCACACACATACACACACACACACACACACACACACACACACACACACACACACACACACACACACAACACAAAAAAAAAAACACACACACACACACACACACACACTTGCCCTATCACAGATACAGAAAAATTAACTTTTACTGATTCATAAACTTCATAAGTTTGTGTCTGTCCACATTGTATTCTTCAATCTCGTACTAAAATCCCTTTGCCATTAACCTTTCATCAAAGTATTTAGAGCACTTTTCTATGAAGTTTGCGCAGCTTATAAATAAGAGTTCGTAGAAATAGGTTTGATAGAATACTAATGTAGAAAAGCAACTTAATGCGGCTATTTTGTATGGTAAGTATAGAGAAGACCCTTTTACTAGTATCGATCGATACCAGTGAAAAGGGTTCTCGGACTAAAATGTTAAACTTAAATCGTTCGGGGTGTCGACACATCTACACATTGACTTTTAATCAGCGATATATATATATATATTTATATATATATATATATATATATATATATATATATATATATATATATCTATGGCCCACAGCATCAACTTGCCATCACGTAAACTCTGCGCTCGTTTGTGACCGTATTATTTAAAAAAGTGACTTTCACAGTCGTATAAATACTTACCATCACTCATAGCTTATTAAGCGAGAAGGTCTTATTTCCCTCTTAACTAATATGAAAAAGTACCTACTGTAAAATTATCCTCATGTGGTTTGCTTTCAATGTGAAAACAGTACATAATATATATCTTGATATGTCAATGGAAAAAAATAATCGCGAGAAAATAAAGTACATCGCTATTAATTTGGATGACACTGCGAAAAGCTGTTAATATCACACCACTTCTCATTATTAAGTGATCGAAAACATGATAAAACCTATGCAATTACAATAAGTTCAACTGAAATTACTGATATTTGCTTGCCTACGCGGAGTTTAACATATTTATTGGCTTCAATTACTAAAACGTAGCTCCTGCTCCTACTTTATAATTAGTTCCATCAATATATTTCTGTAAACCTTGAAACGGTGTGTCGGATTTACCTATGAAATACTACTAAAAATTCCGCGAATACGTCAAGGTGTAGTGAAGTGAAAATGGATAATATTCAAAGAAGGAATTAGTATTGGTTATTTAAAAAAATACCTAATATCATCGTGTGGGTGTCGTTAGACGTGACAGAGCGTAATGAAACAAAAAAATGCCAGGAGCATAATTGTAATAACAACTCAAAACAATATAAAATTACAGTTGCCATCCCATCTGTAAAGCGTGGCTACACATGTCTATATAATATAAAATATCTCCACTTGAGATAATCTATAGGGATGCGTATGTTTAGCAATTGACTTCTCAAAGGCTGAAATGATGATGATGATGATTTTGAACAATATAAAGGAACATATCAGTGCAGGCACTGCATTTGTGGCAGAAATAAGTAGGATGGTAGCACCTACTGAGGCGGATTCCTAGACAGCCTTTTTATTCGTAATGGAGGATGAATGTAGATGTCTACGGGCGTATGGATTGTGTGCTCGTTTGTTACCCTTATTCTATAAACAAAAACATAGATACGTTATAACATTATCGCTTGGTGACGGGGAAAACTAGGATACAGACTTGGATCAATCGTTCGACCATTCTGCGTTATGTATGAGGTCGGGTGGCCTGTAATTTTTAAATTTAAAAATAAGTAAATAGCAATAAAGTGCATGTGCAATAATGTAATTTAAAATTACTTATATATGAAAGGTAAAAATTTTTTTTGTAAATTTGAAAAAACTGAACAATTCGATATTTTTGTAGGATATGGATTCCGCCGCTCAACTAGATGGAGTCAAGTGAGCAGTGCGGCTGCAACTAGTTTTATTGTACGCATAGGACTGCGTAGACAGAGGGGAATGCCTGCGCATGGTTACTCCCCTCCGGTTCATGATTCCCTATGTTTAGACGTGATACGCTCATAAACAAACAGACCGAAAGAAAATTCTAAAAATGATAGAAAATGTATTTAATGATTTATTTTTAATCCCTCTTAAACATTTTGGTTTTTCTGACCGTATACACACACACCTGTAATTTACCTTTTTATTATATGTATAGATAGAAAGCTTGTAAGTCGTTTTGCGTTAAACAATTTAGCGTCTGCACTGAACGATAAATGGTTCAATTAGTAAATTTTATTCTACAACTTTTTTATATTTACAGAGTACCACAGTAGAGTTGTTTTCCGATCAAAATTGCATAGATATTTTAATAAGCAATAGATATTTTAGATAATATCTACAAGATCATTCATGTCATACCTAGTATTACCGAGCTATGTAGAACTTGGTGCTTATGTGCATTTTAGTCTGGGAATTTTACTTTAGTTAAACTAAGGTGGCTAACGAACTTACAGTCCATCACATGGTAAGTAGCTGCTGCAGTCAAATGATGCGACTAGAGGTGCGATTCATCTCTGGGGAAATAAGAAGGATTTGCTCACCAAGGCCGTAATCATACTGACTCTCTGTGTTTTTTTTTCGACCTTTTATTTAGCGGTATATAGATAAGTGGGTTTCACCTGCCCATGAGCACTCCTAGCAGAAAATAATAAAAAAAGTGTTCGCTTGGCTAAGCGCGTGCAAGCGCAGTCAACAACCAAAACATTTCAGTAAAATACATCTAAGGAGTATCTTCTTATGAGACTGTGCACTCTACATGATTGAGTTTGAGGTGGGCGGTTATTGAGCCAATGCCTCTTCTATAAATGTGAAAGTCGAATCACTTGAAACAAATGGATATAGTAAAACTAAAATACAAACAAAGCTTTGTTAGTTGTTTGTTTGTTGTGAGAAAATCTGTTAACCGTGTAGTGACGGTGCTATAATATCCACTATCTCTTATCATCCAGTGAATGTCGTTAGACGCCATAGAGGGAAAGTGAACCAGCAGATAGGCAGCAGCATCTTTCTTATAACAGTTAAAAGAAACTACAGTTACCAAACTACTTGCCAAGCGTGGCAAACAAAGAGTACATAAACCACTATTCATGGCAATTATGGCAAATATATCCGCTATCACGCAATCTATGTTCAGCAGTGGCTTTTGAAAAGCTGTATGTTAATGGCTGCCTCGTTGGTCTAGTGGTTGTATTTAGGGTTGTGTTGTGTATGTGTGTTGTGTCTAGGGGTTTGAATCCCGGGTCGGGCCAAAAAATAATTATTGAGTTTTTCTGTCAAGAAATTCTCAGTAGTTGTCCGGAGTCAGGAAGTTGGCGGTGTCTCACGCCCGTGCCTCGGAAAGCACGTAAAGCCGTTGGTCCTGCGCCTGATGTCTCTCCGGTCGTGTCGGTTTTACCATCCCATCGGATTATGAGAGTGAGGGAATAGAGAGTGTACCAGTGCTTGTACACTTGGGCACTATAATCCTGTCCTGCACCGATGGCTAGCCTCCGTTGAGGCAAGCCGCCGTGGCAGAAATTCGGTCTAGAGGATTATGATAATGGTAAACTAAATTATAATGTATCAAGTAAAAATATGCGGTTTAAAAATATTGGCGTTACTCACTTACCTCTTACTCTCATATTAAAGTGTATATTTTGTCTTATAATGCTATTAAATAGATAAAAGAGAAAAAAAAGTATTACATTCTCAAGAGAGATTAAACGCTTGGATAGAATATCAAAAAAGGAATACTCTGCAAAGGGATATTAAATTTCAATTCTCTGAAATGATATCAACAGAGGCCAGTGTTCTGGTAAGAACGCAATAAAATGTATAAAACGAGTATTATTCGCATGATCAATTCGCCTAATAAGTTGGATCCCACAACGCGTTCAATGTGGCGAGAACTAAAACCGCCCACGTTTCCCCCATCCCGTCACTCCTGCGTACACACGGCTAAACAGTTATAGCCTTTTCACTTTTAGATTCAACTTACTTTCTAACGAAATTTTCTTTAACTCTTTTGAACAAACGCTTTTATTCCATTTTGGATCCGTGAAGCGAACTATTGACTTTTGTATAAATCTATAGTACATCTACTATTATTACAATAATGTGTCGTGGTATATTTAAAAATTCAACGGATAGTGGCGGTGTAGGAATACCCATTACACCATATCGTCCTGTGAATGTCTTAAAAAACTAGATAGGGAAATAAACCAGAAGAAAGGTAGCAGCGACTTTATAATAATAACCAAGAATTAATTAAAAACACTGCGGTTACCAATTCGCCTAGGAGTCGTAGTAACTATGGCAAATATCGCAATGCCTATGAGGCAATTTATGGGGTCGACCTACGTTCGGCAGTGAACTTATAGGCTGTGTGATAAAGGTATAATAATAAGTCATTTTAGCACATACGCAGAGGCTAAGTGCTTGATGTGAGTTTCACAGTACGCGAACATCCCGGGTTTGATCCCTACACCAATAAAATTTTAAATTGCAAACTTTTTACAAGCTCCACCTCAGACAATATCTGTAGTCGTAGTCGCATCCGAAGCTGGAAGCTTCAGGAAGCGGATACTAAGGACAAATATCACACGAGGGTAGCCGAAAAGTTTGACACCATCGATGGCAGGAAAGAATATGTGGAGAGAACATGGCAGAACCTTAGGGATGGAATGGTAAGTGCAGCGGAAGAAGTATGTGGAACGACAAAAAGAGGTAGTAGTAAAAGAAGAGATGCATGGTGGAATGATGAAGTGAGAGAAGCTGTAAAAAAGAAGAAAAAAGCATGGTTAGACTACTTGGCCTCTAGTAACGATAAGCATATGAGAGAGAAGATGAAAGAAAGATATAAGCTGCAGAAAGTTCATGCGAAAACATTGATTGAGGAAGTACGTGAAAGGTGTAGAATAGAATCGGACGAGAGGTTGTCGCACAACTTTAAGGAAAACTCCAAAGTCTTCTGGAAAGAGGTTGGAAGGTTCCGGAGTGGTGCGACAGCCTTAAGAATGAACAAAGTGCTTTCGAGAACCAATGACGTCCTCTCAGAAAACTCGGACGTCATGCAGCGATGGAGTGAATTTTATAGAGAAATGTATGCGTGTCATGATCTTAGTGAAGGATCCGGGGGTAACGCCATGACTGGCACGCCAGACACGGACCTCGATGACACTGAAGTCATCAGCATGAAAGAGATTGAACGTGCGATTCGAAGTTTGAAATGTGGTAAGGCTGCGGGACTAGACAGAGTTACTGCTGAAATGGTCAAGTACGGTGGGTCTCGCGTCTGGGACAGCTTTCGTCTGCTGTGCAACTTGTGCTGGCGGACGGGAGATGTTCCGGATGATTGGCGATCCGCGGTTATTGTGCCTTTATATAAAGGTTCACATTTTGACTGCGGGTGCTATCGGGCAATCAGCTTGACCAGTTTAGCAAGTAAAGTTTACTCGAAGGTTTTGACACGTAGGATGCAAGAGAAATCGGAAGGATTCTTATGGGAGGCACAATGCGGATTTAGACCTGGAAGAGGATGCACGGATCAAATGTTTTCTCTCCGCATGATCACGGAAAAGCTTCTGAGTGTTAACCAGAGGATTTTCTGTGCTTTTGTGGAGAAAGCATTTGATAAGGTTATAAGGAAGAAAATGTGGGAACTGTTGCCGGGATATGGTGTGGATGGTCGATTGCTAAGGGCTGTGCAGTCACTTTACTATGACTGTAAAGCCTGTGTGCGGGTAGGGCATGAACTATGTTTAGTGTCCAAGCAGGCGTAAAACAGGGGTTGTGTCATGTCTTCCTAGCTGTTCATACTGTATCTCGACAGCTGTTTACTGAAGCTGAAAAATAGCTGTTTGGGTGTGAAATTGGGTGACATTAAAGTAAATTGTCTGCTGTATGCTGATGATGCAGTGCTTATTGCACCATCAGAAGCAGAACTGCAGGCATTAGTCACGTGTATGAAAGAGGAATGTGAAATTAAAGGTCTCCGTTTGAATGCTAATAAAACTAAGGTTCTGGTATTTGAAAAGGACGAAGAGAGAACGAAATGTGAAATATGGGTAAATCAGGAACGTCTAGAACAGATAAATAAAATTGTATACTTGGGGAGTGCTTTCAGCCGGGATGGAAGATGTGATTTAGATGTGGATAGGCGCGTCGCTGCCGGAATCAAAGTCAATGGTGCCCTGAATGCATTAATCAAAAGGCAAGGCGTGGTGAAGAGTGCACGCCTTGCAATACATAACGCAGTGTTGGTACCGACTTTGTTATATGGCAGCGAAACGTGGGTGTGCCAGAAGAAGCATAAAAGCAAGTTGAATGCAGTGGAGATGCGATCTCTTCGTAAAATGTGTGGCGTTACCATAGCCGATCGAAAGCGAAACGAAGAGATTCGCAATATGAGAGGATTTAAAGATGACCTTATCACAAAAATTGATAGGGGCGTACTCCAATGGTTTGGGCACGTTGAGCGAATGAGTGAAGACCGAATGGTGAAGAAAATATATAGAGCGAAAGTAAATATTAAAAGGTGTCGAGGTAGACCGAGACTAACTTCGAAGACCATGTGAGCAAATTGCTCGAAGAGGGGAAGGTCAAGAGTACTCGGATATCTAGACCTGCATGTATGAAGAAGTTAATGAACCTGAAAGAAGCGAAAGAGGTATGTAAGGATCGTGACACTTGGCGATCTGTTCTCTCTGGCTACCCCGTTAGGGATTGTGCGTGAAGATAAACGAAAACCTCAGACAATAGCATCCCAGTTAAAAATTTACTAAATTAGTTAAGTTTTTAATTAAAATATCTTGTAGTAAGTAATATTTTCTATGATTGGAAGCGTATTTTTTGATAAGTGGCCCTTATTTAGATAAACCAGTTCTCAATATCTTTATATATATAAATTACGTGTCAACGTTGTTTGTCCGCGATGGACTCCTAAACTACCTAACCGATCTTAAACAAATTTGCACACCATGTGATTTTTTTGCCTATGAATGACCCAGAATTTTTTTGCTAAATTAAGGATTTTAATAGGACATGACAAAGGGTCGTCGAAAAGGGCAGAACAACGTGTACCTGGCAAGATAGTATTATATAAAAATCTATTGCTATCCGTTTGTCTCGCTAAAACTCAAAACCAGCTCAACCGATTTTGATGAAATTTTTTATGTAATTTGAATGGGTTCTTA
Source organism: Parnassius apollo (assembly GCA_907164705.1). Classification (NCBI taxonomy): domain Eukaryota; kingdom Metazoa; phylum Arthropoda; class Insecta; order Lepidoptera; family Papilionidae; genus Parnassius; species Parnassius apollo. The sequence goes on along the minus strand of CAJQZP010001593.1, from coordinate 787,542 downwards.
GATGGTTTCACATTCGGACTCGGAAGGCTCTGTTGTCGAGATACAGAAACCACCCGTGCGAAGCCGGGGCGAATCGCTAATATACAATAAAATTTCTCTAGATTATTCTCCCCAAAAAACCTCCCTAAAAATTTCATAAATACTTGTCACGGTTTGTAGTATACTTTTATATGAGATGACATAATGATCGTAAAATGTAAGAGAATTATAGAAATCAGGTTTGATTGCAATAGCTTGATTTAATGGGAAGAAGATCTGTGGCCACCAAATAGTTAAATATATAGACCGTGCGCGTGGCGTGTGTCATTCGTCACAGATTTCGGTGCATGAAATGACACGGCGTTACTTTAGTGGCTTGCGGCTGGGTGCGGCTGAGACAGGGTGCGGTCACAGCCGTCGTCCTGGTTGTGAAATTAATTATCTTGCATGAGTTTACCAATGAATCGCTTTATGTCAGCATTATTTTTACATTGCTTTTCCATTAACTCTAAACAGTTAGCGCTTTCCGGCTATGTGTTAACAAACTACTTTTTGTATATTTAACATTGTAAAATATTGTTTTAATTTTTAAATAGGTAATTAAAACCTCATTACGATACGTTAATTGAAATTTTAGGCGATTGTTCGCTACTTGCTCGGTGATGAAGAAAAATATAGTAACTGGGTGGAAATCTGCATGATAATAGGTTCCTAGTTGATGGGAGTAAATGATTCATGTAATGTTGCAAATCAATTAAAAATTTTATTTCCTATTGGTACAGCAATGATTAAAAGTTGCAGAAGTGAAATAAGCTCGAGTGTCAATATCTATTCCTACAATAAATATATGATGAGCTCAAACAATAAATCCTATTAAACCAATTGCTATTATAGCATAAATTATTCTTAAACATGCAAGTTTATTTCTTTTCCCCCTTTCTTGTGTAAATAATAAATCATAAACACTCACGCCTGTCACCCAGAGGGGTAGGCAGAGACTACGGACTTCCATTAGACACGATCCTGACATACCTCTTTCACCTCCTTTACATCCATATATCTACGCATACATGCTCGTCGGTTAAGGGTACTTTTAACGTGGCCCATTTTCAAAATATCGCCAATTTGGTCGATAAACTTTTTTCTAGGGCGTCCCTTCCCGACTCTGCCGTTCACATCTGCCATATAAATTTGCTCCCTCTTTTTTTTTTTTTTTTTATTTTTTTTTTTTTATTTATATTATACATTACATATCTTGTGTAAATAATATGAGAAATTACTCCAAAACCAGGCAAAATTAAGATATAACCTTCGGGGTGACCAATTCATCAAAATGAATATTGATAAAAAATAGGATCTCCACCGCCTGCAGGATCAAAAAAGGCGCGATGAGTTTCACACCCGGACTAAAACGGAATGCATCGTTTCCTGTAAAAAGTGTCTTCAGTTCTCTACACTCAGCAGACGAAACATAGCAGCATTAAGCCGCTATTTCACGCTGGTATTCTGCGAGAAAATAGTTCTTCTCAAGACATAGCTGCAGCATGGCTCTACAACATAATAAAAAAAGTCATCCTAATTGAGACGTTTACTCACCTTGCATCTACACAAATAAATAAAAAGAAATGAAGTATGAATATCTCGATCTGTTAGAAGTATAGTAATAACGTCTGTTAAAACAGTCTGTTCAAACAAAAAGAGGTGTTTGATCAAATTATATATGATTAATTCGTATATTAATTAAAGTTGTAATAAAATAACAAAAAAAAAGAAGTGGCCGCAAAAAAAAAAAAAATTTAAAAATCTTCTTCCTCCATGAGCATATTAGATGATGGGGGATGGGATAATATATATATCAAAACAGCCCTTCCATAGGTCTCCACCAAGGAACGCTCGGTCTTGAGCCACGTGAATCTATCGACTGCATTTCTTACCAGGTCGTCACTCCATCCAGTGGGCGGGGCCCTACACTTGGTCTACCGGTATATGTATAACTCCCATCAACTAGGAACTACTAGCTACTAACTAGGTATTTTCAGTGAGAAGAGACGTGTAACCTTCTACGGGACGTAGGTACATAGGATGAATCTTTAACGTCACTTTTTACGGTTCATATAAATTTATTACTGATGATGATAACGTAGTCTGATACCGTTGTAGCTTATCAAAAGCTCACTACTAAACATAGGCCTCTTCCATAGTTTGCATCGTAGGAGGGATATTTGCTATAGTCACCATGCTTCTTAGGCGGGTTGGCAAACACAGTTTTTTATTTTTTAGTTGTAAATAGAAAGACGTTCCAATAGTGTACTGCCCATCTCCTGGTTTGTTTCCCTCCGTTCATCCGTCCGTCTGTCTGGCCTCTTACGATACCTACGGGATGAATATACTAACCCATGTAGGCTTCGATCAACAATATCAACTGGATAAAGGGTCACGTACAAAATCATAGCTAAATACTTCCGCATGAATATACATAAATTAAATAACATTTAGTGTGAAATCAACCTTTAAGATATAACAAATAAAGTTCTTTTTCCCGTTATTGCCTTGCGAGATACACTCTCACATGCAAGAGCTCACGTCTCATGTGCGCTCTTATTTACTGGGATGGATTTCTTGCGTCGACCCGACATCTAGTTTATATTGTTGATCAAAGCATGTACGGGATATTTTTACACCGCATTATTCTTACACCGTCATATCGTAGTCGGATAATGAGGATATTACACGTAACTTCAATTTGGGTTATGATATATGCGGATGACAGCTAAATAATGGTACTCCGTTGTCGAAAAGAATAATTTTTATGTTCTAACAGTTACTTACACAGTTGAATGTAAGTTTAGATAAAATGTCAGACAGCTGGAGGAAAGCGATAATTTTTTGTTTTCGTATAAATGTTATCCATGACGGGATTTAACCGCGCGTTCTTAGTTAAGATTGTCAATATATTGTAAGGTTAAATATTTTTCTTTGAGAGGGGCAAACAGGCACTGCTCTTTACTTGCGACTAAATACGAGTAATACTTGCCTAAATGAAGTGGTTTCGTGACTAGCTACATTACAAGCAGCTCAATGAGAAAACATGTAATAATATTCCTCAATAATATATCAGTCATTAAAATCATTATTATATTTCAGGTCCCGGGGGGGTTTGTTTTCTAAAGGTGTTTGTGGTTTGTTTCAAGGGTTTCTCTGTTTTTCGTTAATTTTGCATAATTCCGTTTTGTTCGCTTGTAAATAGGACATTTTTGTTAGTCATTTGTAATTTTATTAATGATACCAATGGGACACTTAAAGTGTCTCGTTGTTGTTTCCCAGTCTGAATACAAAATGTCCATTTCCGTCCACGCAAACCTCACATTAAGGGTGTCAGTCAAGTAGCCAGCTTTCATAGAAAGGTTTAACGAAATACAATTGTAAGTCAGACGGATAATTTTTAAAGCAATAAAAGTTGTTAAACATATCAAAGTAATTTCAATGATAGGTCTATATAATTTTTTTTTAAATAATACTGTTTAATATATATTTACGTAAGTTTCTTGATCAGAAAGATTTATGTTAAATTGTCTGATGAGAAACAGCACTGCTGCCTGAGATACAAGCTTATTGCTTAGTTCAGGCGCAGATGCAAAGATATATTGTTAAATTTTTTCCTGAATAAAGAAATTATTACTATTATTATTATATAAACATTTATATAATAACTTACCTTTAGAAATACTTAAAGAATATCGAATATCTTTTGTACATAGTTTTTTCGGAGTTTTAAATATATTAGTTCTATAACTTGAAGACTGGGTTTAATTTTGTTATTATAAAATAGGTACATTTTATGTGTCTATTTTAAGCCTGGCGTTCTCTAACTCTCCAACACAATTCAAGCTAATAACAGTTTTTGTGACACTAAACACGAAAAAAGCTTTCCCCATTTAACGGACCGTAAATGTGTACTCCATGTTACCGCCGCCCTTAAGCAGACATTATTAGGAGGGTGTCGCGCGGCGAACATAAAATTTTGTTGCAATTTTTCCTTAATACCGTTAAGCCATATATTGTAGGTCACATTGACATCACAGGTTATATTATGTTGACTAGAGATCAACTGAATGTTTCTTCTCATCTTTTTCTCTTCATCTAAGTTTTTTTAACCAGTAGATGAGCAGCAGCGTTTTCGTAATAAAATCTAGATAGTAAAGAAATATCGGTTGACTACATGCGTGCCATGCGTTATGACCATCGTAAAGAAAGGGAACCCTCGCAGGCCCCGGCGGACCCACTATTCGTGGCAATGATAGCGGTGCTAAGAACGATGGTGGTTCGTCGTGGACGAGAAGATCCGGGAGCTGGAAGAAGTGATGCATAAATTGGGCTGGGATATTAAAGAATTATCTGAGATTTAAAGAGAGGGAAAAAACACAGTAATCCTCGAATTCGGCAACTTGTTGTGTCACCAGGATGGAGTCCATTTCCAAGTGGCGTCGACAGTTCCAAGTAGTGACGGATTTATCGTCCACAAGTCTCTTGTTAACAAAGTTGCGAATAGTCGAAATGTGTCGACACGGTTTTGTACTTTATGCTCCAAATAACTAAACGGTATTCGTTCGAGGTCATACAGGCTTACTTCAGCATTTCCGATGAGGAGGTGGAGATAAAGAAGATGTATGAGGGTGTCCCTAGAGCCCTGGATTCGACCAAAACCATACGGTGTTAGTGAAAAACTTCAACGCAGAACTAGGCAGAAGACAGAACGGTTTGCTGAAGACAGGGAACTTTAGAATTGTACCACATAAATGCCTCAGATATCGCGAGGGTAAAAATTGGTAACGATCATTGAATGGTGAGATGCACACTTGATCTTAACATTAAGTTGGAGAGATCTAGCAACTTTTAGCTCGAATCACTAAATTGTTTTCAGTGCCTAGAAGATTACAGCGGACGATATAAATTACAAGCTTATGGTTAATTTCCAAGCGATCAGAGCTTTATTATGCTTACATTTTAATCTCACGGCTATTAGACACCAAATGAAGCTGCAGTTTTAATAATTGATACCTTTAATACTAGTTTGGTAAAAAACTATGCTCAGAGACACACCGCTAAGAAACCAAGAGGAACTCTTTTTTAAAATTATCGTTCTCGACACCCTTTCAAAATTGATCTGCCGAACATCCATGGGGTACACATAGTGGGACATTAGCCGCAGTTGCCTAACTTTGCAGGCGGGTTGGCAACCGCAGTTTCTTTATTTTTTAATTATTATCAAAAAAAACACTGCTGCTCATTTTCTGGTTTGTTTTCCTTTGTCGCCTATTACGACACCCACGGGACGATATGGTGTAATGGATATTCTTATACCGCAATTACACGGTTAATAATGTAAAGTGTAGTCAAATTGAATACATTTGAAACAACATAAGAGTGAATCACCTCATTCCCAGCTATCAGGGGTTATTATCAGTGTGTAATGTATTCTTTAATAATACAATACCTGTTTTGGTACAGATTTTGATATTAATTTAATTGTAATAAATATTTTAAGCTTTTTGACAATTAGGCTCGGCATTTTTAGGAACTGTTGTAAAAGCGTATTCGTTACTCCTATTATTTAAGGAATTACTGACTCACCGGAGTCGTTACTCGACTAGTACTTCGTAAGTAACAGCAGTATTTACATGTGCAACTTATAGTGCTATAAATTTAATACATACGTAATAAATAAAGTAATATACTTAAGTCCTTCAGAAGCTATTCAATTCCGTCCTCTTGGTGGCACTGCTCCGGAAGCGTATACTTCCTACTAAAGGCCTACTAAAGGTCGGATATGTCCTATTAAAGGATTACTGACCGATTTTTCTTTTAAACCACGTCAACGTGTTATTTTCGGGAGTTACTACGAATCGTCTCAAACGCCTATCTAACGACTTATAGCCTCTTGAAAAATTCAGTTACCGAAAAGACTTTAGTACCATAGACCATTGAAATAATATAAATGTATTTTGTTAGTGTCGCGTAATTAGTTCATACCCATAAAAATCCTTCAATTAATAATTGTACATAAGATCAAAGTGTACAATTGACCATTTTATCTTGCGTATGATGTGAAATGACTTTGATTCCTTTAAAATTTAGGCGATGTTACAGTCCCTTTAGCGGTGCCAAGTTGACAGCCGATATATCGAAGTACTGAAATGTTTTAGTGGCTACAACGGCTATCGAAGTACAGAACCGGAGTTCGAAACCTATAAAATTGCAATAAGACTTTTGGTTTGGAATAGTATCAACATTAATGGCTAGAACATCACTCAACTTCGTTTTGCCGACAGTATAGTTATTATGGCAAAGTCGCTGGAAGACCTTAAAACTATGCTCAATGACCTCAATAGTGTTTCCCAAAGGTAGGTCTTAAGATAAACATGGATAAGAAAAATTTATAAAATTAAATCCAAACCCAAGCATACCACAAGACACAAGCACAAGACTAGTATCTTGAAGTCTGTAAGCTCGTTCTGCGTAGATCGGACCAAAAATTAACATTTAAAAGTTGAAGTTAGCGTTCGTTAACTATGATATCGGGATGTTAAGCACCTCCGTCCTTTTCTTTCCTCCGTGAGCATGGGCGCTGGAAAGTGCCCGAAACGTCGGGAATTAAAAAAGTCAAAATTAAACGCTATAATTATCTGACAAGTTAAGTCCAACTGATACCTAGAGGTCAATCGACGAAACCAACTCGTCTGAGCAGCGTTCGAAGACTACGACACATCTTCTCGTAACGTATACTCAAAAATTAAAAACAAGAGTGCTCATGTTGACGCGCTGGCTGACACGGCTGAACGTATCAGGAAGCTCGAGATCACTTATAGAGCTACGTAACTATGCTGAGAGTTACTCTGTGTAATAGATTCAAAAGTAACTTAAAGAGGATATCCGAATTGAAACCAGAGTACCCAAAATAGCCCAATGGATCAGTAAGTTGAAGTAGCAACGGGCGTATAACGCGAAAAACCGACAACCGATGGGGAAAAAAATTTCTCGAGTAGCAGCCTCGTATCGGTACTCGAAGTGTAGCGTGACCCATCACTAGACGAAGTGACGACCTGATAAGACGTACATGAAGTCGATGGACATCAACTGATCGATAACCGACGGGTAAGAAAGTTTCGATAGATGCAGATGACCCAAAGCTGTGTTTTGTGGCATTCTTTCGTCATCCGGGGAGGCCTATGTCGAACGAATCGATGTTATTTTGGATGAGTACAATATATTCGTCGAGATTCAAAATTGAAATAATGATAAACCGTTTTTTAGTTCAATTTGTATTCCATTTTATATCATCATATTTCTAGAAATGGTGTTACAATGTTATATAATTGATTTAATTTAGCGACTGAAAGGTATTTTTGATTGTTTCAAGTTGTGAATCGGAATAATGCTATTTTGTAAACAGGGGAAAATCAGAAGATCAGAAAAAAATTCCTAGTTAAGAGAAAATAATAAAATAGAGCTCCAAAAGGACAGCAGATTAGAACTCTAACTCAGGTAACATAATAACAAAATCGGAGCGGGCAAAGCCATGAAAGGTTCTTATTAATCGTAATTAGCAATATTTGTAAAGCGGCACAAAGGCGTGTCGCCGCGGGTCACCGGCTTCGGAACAAAGCGGCCGCCGAACGCACTACAAAGAGCTTAAGGTTTTAGATGTCGCTGCTCTGAAAATTTGTTTCATTAAGCGGACCAGCCTAAATTTTCTTTTTCTTTTACATGAAAACGAAATTTCTAAAGTCAAAAATTCGGCGGTTATCCCATAAACAGTATCGGATTTTTTCCGAAGAGCTTTTTTAGGGTTGTAATTAAATGTCCAGTTCGTCTTTATAACAGATATTTATAATAAATTATTGTAGCTGAATATTTAGTTAAAAACAGGAAATAAGATACTCTAGATTTTCATGCCATGGGCTAGTATTACATCATCATCATAATTACAGCCCTGTTGTCAACTGTTGAACATAGGCCTCAAGGAATACCACAAAACCTGTTTCTTTTTATATATCAATAATTGTTTAAAGATGGAAAAATTAATTTGCTAAAACTTGTAAGCAAGAATAAAAGTATTCTCTAGATTTAAACACTCCGCTCCGACTATCATGTGCTACACTACTACACGCGTATTTCCTCTAAACGAGGAATTTTTTTTGGGTATCTTAGCAAGTTGATTTTTTCATTCATTTCATTCACTCATTCATTCATCACAGGCCATCAAAAGTCCACCTTTGAACGTATAGATTACCCCATAGAGGGATATTTGTCAAAGTTCCATACCAGGCAGACAGATTGGCAATCGAAGTCTTTTCAATATGGATGAATAATATGAAGTAGTGAATTCACTTACGCTGCCACAGCACGATAATTGCTAATAGGCATAGAACGTTTTTAAATCTCAGCTACATCGCATGCGAATCGAAACATCGGGTTATTTTGATTTCTTTAAGTTGCTTGTAGAAGCATGATGCTTCTCTGTTTCGTATCGTGATTAATGAGAACTTGGAAGTATTTTCACTGGTTACGAGCCATTCCATCTAAATCCACGAGGCTTCTACCACGATACGATCCACGACGGTCCATAGATTGTGAGGAAATATGGCTTTATTATAAGCCGAATTAATAACTTCAGTATGAGTCGATCGACGGTTTCCTAGAGAAAAAGCATAAAAATGTTATTCCTGATTTTGAGGCTATTGATCAAAATCTCTAGTCCAATATAACAACACAAAAAAGCAAAAGCAAAACACGTTATATAAACGATTACTAATCGTTAAGTTAAGCTGTATATTTATTAGCAAGCAAATGATTTAATTTTATTTATTTGAACATCTGCTTTTACTTGTATTTTGTAAAATGACTTATATCTGTTACATGTTAGTTCTTTACTAATAGTTATTTGTTAATAGTCTATGAACAAGTTACGCGTACAACATATCAGTTTTGTTTTAGATAAAATTATGGTAGTTTGACGTTATCTCAAGTATACGATGTGTTGCTTTTGATATAAGAATGTTAAATAAAACCTGTTCTGGGTGAACAAAGCGCTACGTGCGGTAAATTATTTATGTATTGCCGCGGTCGGTCTAATTACGCGAGGCTTTTGTTCTTTAGCCCTGCCCGTCGCAACCGAGACGCTTTTACCTACCACATACAGCCAGGGAGGGCCTTGATAATATAACGACATTGCGGTCTTGTAAGAACCTATCCACTTATTTAACTCTTCAATATGTTAATTTGAGCTATATAAGTAAATTGGCGGCTTCGTTAGGGATTCTTTGTGAAAATTTAGCTGTATCATTGTGCTATTTTTCATGAAAATATAAGTGAATTTAAACTATGAATGCGATATTTACCTAGCAGGTACATTTATCAATATAATATAAAAGAATTTCAGGACAAGAGAGGGTATTCCTTTTTTAATGAAGTGATAACCGATTATATAGTCCACCGGATAGTAAGTGCCTACTGTAGTCAATAGACATCTACAGACAATTTCAAGCAAAGATGGCCAATGTACCTACGATAAGATCATAGGTAGAATGCTGTGTCAAAGACACGTTGGCAATAAATGTCTATGAGCCACATCATCCACTTACCATTAACTGTGTAATCTCTTCTCCAACTCATTTTATTTAAGAAAAATTAAATAACACTCGATTGCGTACAGTCCCACTGTTGTTCTTAGACTTTCATTTCTGAAAGGGTTTATAAAACAATGAGACCGACACTTCGATAAATTGTGTTTTGGTGGACTTCAAATACCTTTTACACTTCAACACTTGATTTCAAATACATGTGTCTAGTATACAGTATGGGGATTAAGATGAAATACCTGACATGCCTGTAATTATACCGGCTGTATATAGCCTTGAGACTGGAACATAGCAGTGAAAGCTAGCCCTGGAAATGGCGACAGAAATAGGTAAGATGGTGGTAAAAATTCTACCACCAAGTAATCTGAGCGAGGCCCAAGCCATGATCCACTTTAGTATTGGATTATTTACTAATTGATGAGTCGAGAATGAGAAAGTAAAGTGCAGTGATGGCTGAAAGAGATACAATTAGTAATACTATCAAAACTAAGCTGGTGGCACTATTAATGTTGTTAATAATGAAGGTAGTTTTAAAAAAAATCACTTCACACATTTTATAAAAGTGATTGTCATGGCTTTAATATGTGGCTATAAATTATTTTGTGAGCTCGACGAGTAAGTGTGCTTTTTTCACGTGTTGTGCTCAATAAACGTATTATTAATTAAATTAGCCTTCCATTATTTGAACAAAGAAGCACAAATTCGCAAGAAGGAAGTAGAAATTACAACGCCTAAAAACATTTTGCACAGCAAAATAATGTTCCTTGTTTACATTATACAGGAATGCAGAGACGTTTTTTTATTACGTTAAAAGAAATTTAAAGTTCAATAAGATAGTTATTTTGATCATAAATTTAATATGTAGGAAGACGCAGCCTCTTTCAACTTTGCCTCATGACCCTACAAAAATGTTGAAAGGGCGGTAAAACTCAGCAATAAAACGCGGGGAAAAGAAGCGCACATGATATTCACACGTAATAAATATTAGAATAGGTGCAGTGATTGCGAGACCAGGTGTCGTCTTCGAGCAATGAACGTAAACTGATCCATTATGTACGCTTTTCTCTTGTAAGTCTTTTATCTTGGATACGCCTTCTTATTAAGCTCGAATAACTTACTTAATATGTTTTTGTTTTTCAGAATAGGGTGACAATATTGACTATAAAAGCACCATTCAAATTTTATTTGAATGTGGTGTAGTTTTTAAGTCAGTATACACAATATAACACGTATTTCAGATACTACGAAGTCTCCGAAAATGTTTGGTCGATACCCTGGCACTGGTAATAATGATTACTAGCCTGTAGGAATAGGTACGGTATAATTTGGATTGTTTTTGCCAGTTTAATCGTCAGGCTCGTCGTGTCCTAGATGGTATATTTGCTTTTTGCTAGCATTGTAAAAAAAAAATTATAATATCAGTTCGTCCCATGGGTGCCGTAACAGGCTATGGGGTATGCTTTTGTTTTTTAGAGTAGGATATAGGTTGTTACATGTACTGGTTTGGAGAGGTTTCCTCTCCAAACCAGTACATGTAACATCCGGGGTTCCTCAAGGGTCCTATCTTGGCCCTCTTTTGTTTATTTCTATTTATATGTTTTTTTTTTTTGTTTTTTTTTTTTTTTTTTTGGGTTTGTTTTTTTTTTTTTTTTTTTTTTTTCTCCCCCCCCCTCTGTTTTTTTTTTTTCTTTTTTTGGGAGGTGTTTAGGGTTCTTTGTTTTTTTTTTATTAATGACTTGGTAGACCATATCACAAGTGAATGTTTACTATATGCAGGCGATATGAAAGTTTACCGTATAATCGATGATGTTAATGACTGCCTCTTGTTGCAACGGGACCTTAACAGTATTTACACTTTCACAACTAAGAAAACTCGTCTAAAGGATACATACCATATCAATGGTCAACCTTTGTCTGAAAGTAATGTTGCTAAAGATATGGTTGTTATCTTTGACTCTAAAACTGATGTTAACATGTCGAAAATAGTGTATGGCTCCTGTTTACAACAGGTGTAAAATACCCAGACAGGTGACGGGAAGAAACGTCTTGCACTGCGCCCGTCAATCTGCCTACAAAGCGTAACAATTAAGGCAAATACTCTTTACAATGAAAGAGCTCCATGTCCAATAGCGGATTTTATGGGATGATAAAGAATTAAGAAGAAGAAACGAACAGAAGGACGATTTCACTTTCCCTTAATTCTCTACAGAACTTTTATTGTACCAGTATAACACGCAAATACGAAATATTTTTTATTATTTATTTTTTAGTTGTAAGTTTGAATAGTCTGTATAATATATTTAAAAGAGTAACTTTAAGATTTCGATCTAGCCTCTATAAGTTCAGACATGTGAATTTTGTCACGAAGTTGTGTAACGAAGTATCTCAATTATTATTTTTTGGATTTTGTATCTAAAAAAGATTAAAGCGAATCCTTACCTTTACTTATCCTGTAAGATTTCTCCAATATTATAAAGACCCACGGATCTACGATCATAAAATGTGACAAGAAGTTAGATCTCACACCACAAGTAAAGGAAAATATCGAAAGAGTTATTAATTTTTAGTTATCTCTAAAAAATATTTTTTTTTCGAATACATAATGTACACCGATGTATAAATTTTTATTTCCACTGCTAAGTTATTTTTGTTTTCAATCCGACTTTCATTTTCGTTACAGCAATGTCCGGTACTTACCTTATCTATAATTCCCAGAATGGATGAACTATCCACATACATAATTAAGCTTATAATCGCAGGGAGCATGTCCTACTCGCACTTGTTCGATTTTTTTTAAATTAGTTTACTATTACTTTACTGTATTAAGCAAATAAATTTTTGCTAAACGGAAATGGTTTGCCATTAGCTTATAGAATTATAAACGAGATTAATATCTGCCTACTGGTAAATGGCCACTGCAGTCCTATGATGTAATAATTTGTTCACCAGGCCATCTGTGTAGGTAGCACCTCTAACGTATTTCTGTCGCCAAAGTACTTGCATTGCTATGTCGAGGTTTGAAGGGCAAATTAAACCAGTATTATTTATAGGCATTCTATCTGAGCCTTCAGAGGACAATGCATCTGTAGCTTTTTTGTTTGATAGACTGCAGAAGCCAGTTACCATGAGGTGGTCTATCAGTTCCTTTGTCATTTCAGTATAACAAACGCTTGCAAGTAATATTTAGATCAAAGTAAGTCACTGGTGTAGTCCCAGTAATAGTATAGTTTGAACCGGAACTGAGTAGTGGATACACTGTAGGAATGGCGTACCAAGGATTCGTATGATGAATGATGTCACCATACGAATCCTTGGTAAAAGAAATATTTTATTATTCTTATCAATTTTTTTTTACTTCTCTATATTAACAAACATTATGCCTGTTTATATCAACATCTTCCTAGTAGCATATTTGTCATCCTTAAATAAATGATTATTATTATTTAGGCAATTGTGCTGCTCTCGACACGTGGTCGGCAGTAGAAAAGCGCACAGCGCTCTCTAGTGATGAGCGGACGAGCGAAGCGTGAGCGATTGTCACACGAATGATGCGCACGGTGGGCCGAGAAGGGGAGAGAGGCATAGGCCGCCCGCCCCTCACGCCACTTTATCGATTGCCCCAGTTGAGAGCGGGGCGGAAGTAATGATAGAACGGGATGCAACCACCGCCTGCCCGATCCGATGGCCAACTCTACTGGTAACTGTGTAGTGCACTATACAAATATTGTTCGAGATAATATTTAATCTTCCCTTTCTTTTCTCTAATGTAATTCTGGATAACGCTTCTGGAATAAATCCGTATAGAAAGTATCACCGCGATTGTCTGGATACTCGTTTTTAAATGAATTACACAATTATAATTATATTATTTATTATATAACAATTACATTTACATAAGATGTTCTATAAGACGTATAAAAATAACATTATATATATAGGTATTACAAAAATTGTAAGTACTTATAAATTAAAAACTTGAAATTTGAGAAATTTACCTTTATTACTAATACTTAGTCACTTCACACAAATTAGACGAAACTTTGAACCATCAAAGTAAGCAACTTCACAAAGTCGAGCGTGGAAGTGACATCCTGCTTATATCTATCTGAACGGATCCCGTAATAGCTTCTTCAATCTCGGCGTCAAAGTTCTCATAAGGCGCTTCTTAACTAAGGCGTTAAGGAAGATAGTTAGTAAGAAGCCTTCGGCAGGGTCTTAAAACTTGGTCGAAACTTGCGTAACTCGATCTCCTCGATCCTTCGGCTGTCGGGCGTCAATGCGACGATAACTCACAATACGTTATTAGCATAACAATATAATTGATCAAGACGGAGGCCGACTACGATGTTAGTTTTCCAATATAAGCAAAACCAATATTTGTAACAAACGCGTTATGGCTCTTTTTGTTAGAGTGTTTGAAGTAAATTCGAGTTCATAAGTGACTTTTGCTTGAGTCCAATGTCAGTTATATCGATTTTACTATAAAACACGTCCGACAAGTGAATTTCCTCTTCACGGCGTGATAAATTGCAATGGAATCTGAGCCAACGTTCACATCCAATGACAATAAAGTGTAAAAAGAGTTTTAATGTTTACTTTATGGGCACTTCCGAAGATTCGTAAGGTTTAGGATGCGCCGAGATATATGACTGCAGTTAAAATTCCTTCGCCAATCACCAACGTTCTTTGTTGTCGTGCGACGCTTGGCTTGAGTAAAACTGTTCAGTAAATTTTCTGACATCAATCACGCAATTGCTCTATAGCCATATAGAAATAATAGAGGTCACTTTTTCATTTACCACTGGTTCGTAAAAAAACTTCTGTCCTTGGAAGAACCATCAAGAAACCCAGCGGGTCTATTGTTCTTTTCAAATAATAGCTTACAATCATGTATGTTATAATTAACAACACAAAACAAATTAGAAATAGCTTGGTAGCGATCACCCTTCCCAGGGGTTATTATCATCCATAAATTCCTTAATATTATAATATTATTATTATTTATTTGATTTCAAGTATCCAGGACTAATTTTTAAATATTTATAATAACCCTTTTTATTCAAACTTAGTTTAATAAAGTGTTTGAACCTTATGTATGTTAAATTTTATGTACTTTTTTCTTCGATTTTGTTGTAAAAGATAGAAGTAGAAAAAGAAGAATAAAAATCGCCCTTAGAATGAATTACCGACTCGGTGGAGTATTTACAGAACGAATATCACTTATTTTTGCAAAACTACTTTTATTTTTCCTCAGACAAGCAGGTTTTCTCACAATGTTTTCCTTCAACGTCGAGCATGTGGTAAATCAGCACTTAAAATTGCAATTAACAATTTCCTTGGTGCCGGCGGGGATCGAACCCGGGTTACTCGCGTTCTGTTATTTACAGCAAGCGTTAACCATCTGAGCTACCATGGCTTAGACGTGCTCGACGCTGAAGGAAAACATCGTGAGGAAACCTGCATGTCTGAGGAATAAAAAAAATATTTCGAAGACATGTGAAGTTCGCCAACACGGATTCGGCGCCACAGCGCGACGAACACTTCCTTGCCCTAAAACCCTCTCAGAAATGAGGGGAGGCCTATGCCCATCAGTGGGACGTATATAGGCTGCAACTTTAAAACTTTACTTTACTTTTATTTTTGTGTACGTACATTACATTTTCATAACTGTGTCGAGAGGTCAGAGTTAATATATTAATTTCCCTATATTTTTGTCTGAGCGACTATTTTGGTTTTAAATCATATATTGCTCTAATGGTCGTCTCCTGTAAAACAAATATAATTTCAGTGTCAGTCGCGTGTCCCCATAGCAAAATACCATACGACATAATGCTATGGAAATAGCTAAAGTAAACTATTCTAGCTGTTTCAACACTGGAAAGAGTTCTAATCTTTTTTACAGCATATGTTGCAGAACTAAGTCTGCTAGATAGTTTTGATATATGGGGAGCCATTAAAGCTTTACATTATTAAAACATATTAAAACATACAGACCATGTCTGTCAATGAACTCCTAGTTAAGGCTATAACCTGTTGTAGATTTTATTTGCATTTTCAAGCTTAACTGTAAAGTATTTTACTGAATAAATTGTCTATAAGCAAAATCAGTGTCGTAAAGTCCTGTACTTAAAGAAGATAACTCTATAAATAAACTTGAGAATCCAATTAAGAAATGAGCGCGGTACAGATTTATTTCAGTCTTTACTTTATCAACATACTCGTACATGGCTATAAAGAGGGATCTTAGACGTAACAATAGTTGATCTGCAGTTGAATTAAAGTAAACTAAAAGGTCATAGTTATCCTTTTGTTATCCCAGGAGAATTTGCTATGTCATAAATAGGTACAATGATTTCTATTTTGATTACATAAAAGGTTATCGTTGTCCCTTTGTTATTCCAGGAGAATTTGATTTGTCATACAATAATTATTATTTTTATTATATAAAGCGTATTTTTTTAATATAGATGTTACAAAGTCCATTTTAACATATAGATTATTTGTGACTGCTCAAGGAGGCGCGAGAAAACAGTTGGTTTCTTTTTACGCACATATTACCGCCATTAAAATTTTACGAGTGAACTGGCGAAATGAATACTAGAATTAGGTTAAGGACCGGCGTGGGCTGGGTTCGCGTGTCCTCCGTCTACCGTTCATTGCTAATATTAATTTGAATAAATAAGAATACAAATGGCAACTTTTGTAACTATTATTTATGAAATGAAACTTTTTGTTAGTTTAAAATAGTTACACTACGCTAATCATAAAATGCTTATATAATTATGTTATAATTATATAAGCATTTTATGATTAGATTATTATATATATTAAATTTTTTTATCGTGAGTTTATTTTGTCTTTTTATCACTTGAAAAAAGCCTTGTTTTAAACGCAGAGTTTAACATAGTCTTAAAAATAATAAACATACAAAATTATTTTTATAAGTTTAACTAGCATTTGAAATCATACAAAATTCACAGCTCATTCAGTAAATCTGTCAGTAATTTTAAAATTCTTTGGTGACAATCTCTAGTCTGTGCTAATGTTTCACCACAGATTATTATGTGTTTTTAGAATTTTATTTATTTAATATTTTTGTAACACGTTTTTATATCCATTTTAGTTTCTGCACTCTTTCTCCATATAAAATTTAACTATGCCAAATCTTAAGCTCCTCCGTGTGCACATTTGTTAAATAAGAGTACAGTTAGTTCTTCATGTTTAATATAGATATTCAAATTATATTACAGGTTTATAGGATAAGAAAGTACAATTGAAGGTTCTTGGGTATTCAGTCTATTGTTAGATTCACATATGCAGGAACGGTTTTATTCTCCGTTATTCTCCGTTTTATGAATAATATGATTGGAGAAATCGTTTTTAATTCGAAATGTAATTATTCGTTCGGAAATTTAAAACGACTTGAAATGAAAAGCCGATTTTATTTTGTTTTATAAATAGAATGTTCGGGTACTTTTTTAATCCACAAGAGAAAATGATACATTTTTAACCGACTTCAAAAAGGAGGTGGCTCTCAATTCGAATGTACCTATGTTCTTTGTTTGTATGTATGTTACGCGAAATCTTTGCAGATTGTTAACCGATTTTAACTTTTTTTTTTTAATTAAAAGGGCTTTACTTCAAGAGTGATTCTATTTAATTTTGAAGAAACCATTCCTCCCCCCAATGGAGGATAGTAAGAAAAATTTTCATATTGGACTATTGTTTAAGGAATTTCATTTGATATCTTCACAGATAATTTAAATGATTCTTTTTTTTCTTAAATAGGTCGTACTACAAGTGTGGTCCCCTTGGAGAAAACATTACACTCCTAGAGGTTGCAAATAAATAACTTCTTTTTTAGCAATTTGAAGTCAATTTTTTTATAGGATAGGGTGATAAACGAGCGCACGGTCCACCTGATGGTAAGTGGCTGCTGTGGCCCATAGACATCTACATCTATCCTCGATTACGATTATTAATCAAAATGCGAATGCGTTGTCATCCGTGACGACTAAGATGGAATGCCTCGTTTCCAGTAAAAAGGGTCTCCGGTTCTCTACACTCACCATACTAAACACAGCAGCATTAGGCTACTATTTTCGCTGGTGTTCTGTGAGAGCGTGGTCGTTCCCCGGTCGAGCCGACCCATTCGTGCTACAACTATACTACTAATATAGCTGCAGCATGGCTCTACTATGTAGAAAATATCTACTTTTTGTTAAAAGTCATAATTATTTCAAATATCTGTATCAATTTTTGTTTGACCTGCAAGCTGTAGTATATGATAAGTATAAATTTTACAATAGATGAACTGATAGCTTGTTTAAAAATAATAACAAAAAGCGAAAACATATTTTATTTTATGTAAGAGAGGGCAAACGAGTATGTAGCTCACCTGATGTTATGTGATCACCGCCACGCGTGAACAACTGAAAAACCGGGATATTTAGGTGAAGTTTACTGTGAACTATTCTTCTCCATATTTTGTGCGACATCTGGCATAATTTTGCCGTCACGTATCGGGTGTCTTGCCGGATGATATTTCGATTAGTTGCCTCTTGTGATTTCAATAAGCTTAAACTATTAGTTTATTATAGCTAAACATTTCACTGCGTAGTGGCGGTGTAAGATCCATTACTCCATATCTGCCCGAGAGTGTAGAGGCGACATAGATAAACAAATCAGGAGATTGGCAGCAATGTCCTCTTAATAACGACTACGACTAAAAATTGCGATTGCCAACCCACTTGCTAAGTCCATCCTCCTTTTGAGGCAATCTATGGGGGAGGCCTATGTTCAGCAGTGGACTTTAATAGGCTAAACGGTAAACATTTTGGCAATAAGCGAAGTGCTTAATTTTTTTTTAAAACGTTACCTACGAGTACATACTAGGATTTTCACCTGTATTGTGGAGGCAGTTTACAAACATAAATTGCACAAGGACAAACATTCAGTTGTGACCAGGATTAAGAAAGGAATGCTTCGGTGGTTTGGTCACGTAGAAAGAATGAATGAGGAAAGAGTGACAAAGCAAATTTATATGGCAGATGTGAACGGCAGAGTCGGGAAGGGACGCCCTAGAAGTATCCCTAAAGTTTATCGACCGAATTGGCGATATTTTGAAAATGGGCCACGTTAAAAGTACCCTTAACCGACGAGCATGTATGCGTAGATATATGGATGTAAAGGAGGGAAAGAGGTATGTCAGGATCGTGTCAATTGGAAGTCCGTAGTCTCTGCCTACCCCTCTGGGTGACAGGCGTGAGTGTTTATGATTACGATTATGATGACAAACATTCAGACCCGGAACCTTTTATTTGTAGGCCATACAAATACTTGTTCTGTTCTGGATTCGAACCAGCGGCTCCCAGCGCAGCCACTCATTGCTAAGCCACTGCGCTACGAAATAGCTAATGTTACTATAGGAAAGTTGCATTTCCTGCAAATAACTGGTGCAATATTAATAGAAATAAAAAAATATAAGCATTGTCTATAACCTTGAGAAAATCTGTAAATTAACTTAATAATAATAAGGTTTGATGTGCATCTTTTGAATGCTTTAGCCATTTTATGGGAAATCGCGAAGCTTTCAATGTATTCAAGGCACGTGTTCTTTTCTTTGTTTTAGTCGTGTATAACAAGATATTGTGATTCCACGCTATTACCACACTGTGTACAGTCAACCGCGAATATCTAACACAACATTAGATACACGTTTTCTTATTAAGAGGGGACAACCACTGAATAGTAATTTCTGTATTGATATCTCCGTTTGTTTTGTTTTGTTGCATAATTGGAAATGTTTTGGAGCTAACCTAAAGTCGAATAAAGTTGGATTCTTTATGGAGGTACCTACACGTGTACTACATTGTAATCATATTTGAATAAAATTAGCAGTTTAATTAAACATTTTGTAAAGAAAGGTTACTAAAGTATTGCAAATAAATACAGCGATGGTCAAAACTTTCCAAATATACTTTAGCACATTATATTTTTAAAAGATTTGTCTATGTTCACCAATTTGAGCCTGTGGATTTTAGGTGGTAAAGTAATGATGCACCTTTTTTTTGACCACTCCGAGTGGGCTTGGGGAGACCAGTGAAGATGTGTAAAAGTCGCGGGGTAAGAGGCTTGTTGGCCCTATCCTCCGCGATTCGGGCGGAGCCGCATCGTTGATGTGGTGATGGTGGGGCCACCCCAAGCAGCCGAAACTTAGTTACGAGACCGTATCCGCTTTGGAGTCGGGCAAGTTAGTGCTTCCGAGTCTTCGTTTTTCCTGTCCCCACGGGCTCAGCTTATCGGAATCGTTGGGGAGGGGGATCCGATATGCGGGTGGAGTGGCTGCGGATGAGGGTGCACCCCTGGTGCGGGAGGAAGAGTCCTTCTCGAGGAGGGGCTTCTATGGGGTGGCCGACGCTGGTTGGGCCACCGAATTGTGCGAAAGCTTCCTATGACCTTGCCAAAATGAGGTAACGGTGGAACACCATGGGGTTTTATTCGGTGCGAGGCCGACATAACCCGTCCTTGCCCCCACAAGGCGGGTACGCGTGGGCATTTCCGCGGGTAAGATAAATAAAAGATGTAGATGTCTATGAGCCACAGCATCCACTTACCATTAGGTGAATTATGTGTTCGTTTGTCAGCCAAATTCTTATCTGTTTATAGTCACTGCCTACTCCGTTTACAATCACTCTTATTTTATAAAAACTTATATGTCTTGCTTTGCAAACTTCAATGCTATGAAGGGAATGATAATTCGTTTGCCATTTCGTGTAACGGGGTAAATGAATCCACATCCCTGATATGCCCCAAGGGTGTAGTTAGAAGTATCTAATAATCAGAAATATAATGATTTTAGATATATGGCGATATAAAACATCGGTTACGCCGGGGCTAGACATAATTACCATGGCTACGGGCAGCAACGCCAATGGTGCGAGAAGTCTTGTATTGCGATCGTCAATCTACTTGACAAGCGTGACAATTGACCCCTTCAGTGGGAGAGATCCACGTGTTGCAGTAGACTTTTATAGGATTTATTGGAAAAGGAGAAAGATAAATAACTCTAATGACTTTTTCAGGTCATAAAGTAATGCGACAAATACCTTCAATCTCTGACCTCCTTCAGAATTTCCGGTGCCAGAGGTTTTGAGTTCTGTGCATTGATCCATAATTTGACATCAAAAATGAATACATCTGTAGGCTACTATTACATTTTCATATTTTTGCTTTGACATTTTCATGTTTTCTCACCAGTCGGACTAAATCAGTCACCACAAAAGTTTTAAACTTCGCGCGTATTGTTTGCGAAATACAGATATCATTCATGCTGTCTCGTTTTTTCTTCTCTCGCCACCTGCTGCCTCCGGCACTGTCGCGCTATGCATCGACTTCGTCAAATCACCATCATCTTCATTAGCCTGCGGCAGTGAACTGCTAAGCATAGGCCTCTCTCAAGGTGCGCCATTTAGCAAGATTTTCTTCAACTCGACGATCATTTATTGTTTCTTTCCTTTACCTTTAGTTAGTACAGTACCTAAGTTACATACTGCGGTTTAGATAAGTAAATTTGACTAGAGGTAGAATTTCTACCCCTAATTTATTTATTTGAGCTTTATTTGCACACATAAAAGAAATGTACAAAACGGCGGACTTAATGCCTAAAGGCATTCTCTATCAGTCTACCTTTGATTTGTGCAGAGAATCTAGTGATGGGTGCAAATAAAATATAATTAAAAAAAATTAAAGGTTTAAGGAAAAAATACAAAATTATAATATAATGATAATAAACAATACATATACATATACATTTACATTACTACTTACATGCATACAATATTATTTTATATATATACACAAATACCCACAATAAATACATACATAATAAATAAATATGATATTTTTATATTATACATACTTGAGAATATAACAGTTTCCGAAGTTTTTTTTAAATTTTTTATTATAATCCGAAACTACTACTGCTTCGTTAAGTAATATTCCCAGAGTAAACGTTTAAAGATAGGTTTAGTTTTTGCTTCTTTTATATTTCTGGGTAACATGTTCCAGAGTCTTACTGCATTTGAAGTGAAAGAATTGTAAGAGAAGCCCGTGCGACAGAACGGAACATGAAGAGTTAGATTTTCCGCGGAACGAAGACATCGGTTGTGAGAATCGCCCTGATACTGAAATTTGCATTTCAGATGTGCAGGGACAAACGGATCGCGTAAAATAGAGAATAGCATAGAAAGGATTCTAAAAGATCTACGAAGTGGAAGAGGCAGCCATTTGAGCTGAGAACGGAATGAAGAGACGTGATCGAATTTACGTAAGCCAAAGATAAAGCGAATACAATTATTGAATTTGTTAAGAAGTTCTTGAGAGGCATCAGCATAGCCTAATCAATTTCTTCAATTGGTTGAATTGCTATTTTTAATAAACAAAATGACATTATGCGTGCGAAGCAAGGATTTTTGTCTGAGTGTCAGGTTATAATTTGATTATGAATAAATTTTTATTTTGTTTTATTGTATGTTGTTTTTAGGTATAAGTATAAAATTATTATTCTAAATCGTTTATTTAACGGTAAGATTAAAATAAAATGCGCTAAATGACTCGACGCCACTATTGACCAAATTTGTACTCGTTTTTTGACTCATTAACTTGACAATGTTTTATCATCAAAATTTATTAAAACAAATAGACATAAAATTCAGTAAATATCAAGTGTAATTAATAATTATTAATACAAATTACAGTTAAAAAATTATCAGTTTTCATGTCATGTCATAACATGTCGCCTCTTGGTTACCGATTTCGATCCCAAGGGGTAGATATCGACCACTTTGGGAACCCCTGGAATATAGTAACTACTACTAACAAAGTAAGAGGAGCTTTGTTTTTGAGAAGGTACTGCCCTTGTGCTCTTTAATATTTTTTTAATTTATACATAATTTGGTACTTTATTTTATTACTTTTTCAACTAAATAAACACAGACATTTAACAGTTTTGCTTTCTAAACGCTTATTGAACAGCATACAAATGAACGCTCGTGTTTTGCCAACAATTCTCTACCTCTACCCAACGAAACATTGCAACGTAGTTACGTAAGGCTCGTTACGTAACCCAGATAAGCAAGGGTGAAATTCTATCTTATTTTCGCCCTCGGATTAAAATTAAATTTTATACGGAGCTTTCAGAAAAGTCAATCCGTACATGCCTGCAAGTTTCTTTGTGTATAATTACATACTCGTACAATGCGGCAATGTAATAAACACTGGGGTGATGTGCGTTGTAACGAATCTGATACAATATAAATGTATATATTTCCCTGAAATATTTGAAGCTTACTACTCTTTGACTTTTTTAAATTTTTTGATGTTATTTATTTTTTATTTAAGATTTAAGTTATTAAATATTAATTTATTTTTGGTGACATTAAAGTACGACACAATTGATATACATAATACTATTTATTTAAGAATACATTATTCATTTATGCTACGTAATATATACGAATATACAAGGACAAACCAATTTTTATATATTTGTTGCGCTTGCAATAATGGTGCAGATCTTACCTTACATAAAACGTTAAAAATATAAAATTTCTACGTTAACACTTGACTTTTGCTTAAATCATAGATACGATCAGAAATCAGTGAACGTGTAGTATTTAGAAATATTAAGTTTCAAAACTTAAATATTATAATTGTTACTATAAAAAGTTTTAGGTACTCTTTAAGAGAAAATCAATAAATCATGGAGCATTTGGTGCCAAAGAAATATCCAAGAGGAGGGAATTAACTTCATAACTAGCAATACTGCTAAAACAGCGAATCAAAATTATTGTTTTTAAATACACGTACATTTTAATATGCTAAATATTACACGCTGTATTTGTAATTATTGATATAATTATTGTTGATGTCCTTATCTCGTTATTATAATATAATAATAATGTCCTCCAGACCGAATTTCGGCCACGGCGGCCTGCCTCAACGTAGGCTAGCCATCGGCGCAGGACAGGATTATAGCGCCCAAGTGTATGCGCAAGCACAGGTGCACTCTCTATTCCCTCACTCTAATAATCCGATGGAACTGTAAACTGACACGACCGGAGAGAGATCAGGCGCAGGGCCAACGGCTTTACGTGCTTTCCGAGGCATGGCTGTGAGACACCGCCAACTTCCTGACTCCGGGCAACTACTGAGAATTTCTTGATGGAAAAACTCAATAATAAATTTTTTGTCCCGACCCGGGAATCGAACCCAGGACCACATAAACAGTGGTCGCATTACTACAACCACTAGACCAACGAGGCAGCCAACAACAATAATTCGAAACAACAAGATGAAAGATAATTTTATTCCCCAATATGAGAATTATGTAAAACCTAAAACAAGGCGACGATAATATCAATGATATTGTATTATAACCCGGGTACGCGTCATATAATTTTCTTCCGAAGACATTTCATAAATCATACATCAATATGGGAAAATGTAATATCATCCGACAGCCGAGCAACGAGAACAGTGTTTGCGCATCATTGGTTCAACCTACCTACGCGTTCTCGATGTGTGCAATACGAAAATATGTACCTATCTAGTTACAATTCAACTCCATTTATTTAAATCAGTAGATATTAGATTCAAATTGAATGTGCTATTATATTCAAAGTTTTATTGCAACTTAATATTTACGTACTAAGTCAAGCAAAATGTAATGATTTGTTAATATTTACCTATAGAATAAAACTAATTTTACGTATTTTATCGCGTATATTTTCAACTTATTAATTCCCTGTTTCGGGCGCTTTACAGAACCCATGATAACGAGATGGGAAGGAGGCGTACGAGTGGGGGTTGACTAAGATATTTGACGTCTTTATGCCATAGTAAACCCGGGTTGCATTCAATTTTTGAATATTAATTTTTGTTCCGATCTACGTACAACAGTATCTCGAATTCTTGGAGTGGAGTACTTTGATTTAATTTATTTAGTTAGGGGAACACAATCACATGCAAATGTCAAATAAAATGTAAATGTCTGAACTTTCATTTCATAAAATATTATCAAAATATATTTTTAAATATTTGAAAATTATTATTATTAAGAATAACGGCAAATCTATGGGATATTTCCTTTTAAGTTATCCAACATATATTGGGATAGATGCAATCGTACCCCAATTTGTTCTCAAGTTTAATACGCTTTTGGTAGATTACTTTGTGATTAATCATTTACATTTATGATTCTGAGAATAAAATAAAACGGACTGGATGACTCACCCATGACTAAAATTCGTACCTACATCTCAAATTATCATAACTTTTTATAGAATGAACCGATTTTAATTAAACAAATACTAACTGTAACTCGATGGTAAGATTTATGATTTATTTACATTTAGGTAAATCTATGTCTTTTATTTTTTATCAATAAATCTATGTAACGTAATATTATTAAGTAAATTTCATCTACCTTTAGACGGCCACTGACCGATAACAATACAATAATTTCATAACTTTATCCTAGTATCTTGATCAGGATCACCGGGATAGTTCTCTCTAGAATCATCATAGCTCATGATCAATGCGTGTTTTTAAGTTTTAATATTATTAATACTAGTATCATAGAATTTGGCGTGTTTCCGGATTTTCCGAAACATAGTGAAGTCACACCTTTATTTAAATCTGATAGTACATTCAACAATTCAACCCCACTAATTTTAAACTTAATGCTCGGTTATAAAAACACCTAGTAGTTTTGAGAAAATATTATAGCTTAATGTAAATAAATTGCTTCACAAAAGTCAGTTAGGTTTTACATAGGGAGTCGCTTGATAATTATCGCTAGTGTTGAGTTTATTTACATATTTTTTGTGCATTGAAGAACTTAGGAGATTCTTTGGGAATATTTTGCGATCTTTTCAAGGCTTTCGACTGTATTCACTATGAGACATTAATCAGGAATCTACTTCACCATGGTGTAAAAAATGGTACATAACATTTTTATAGAGGAAGCAAACGACCATACAGCTCACCTGGTGGTAGGTGACTACCGAACTACTGCAACTCCAGAGGAATTACAGATGCGTTGCCGGAAACTTATTATATCATATTTAAATAATGGAACAGTTGTTATCAATAAGAGTAGTTCTTTCGGATTGGCAGTAGGTATATCTATGGGTCAATTCACTCAAATCAGTCAGAGCTTAATCTTTCGCCCCTTCCTGTTCTTAGTTTATATTAATACTTACCTTATTAGGTAATAGCTGTTATATAGTTTTGTTGAATACTTCGTTGATTTTCATGATTAATCGGCAATTGTTAAAATATGGCGAAGTGAATAATGCTACATCAAAAGTACACTTGCTTAATGTGTTACGTCAAAATTTTGCTTTTAAATGGTACTAAAACCTTCAATTTTTCATTGCATTTTGTAACATTTACAACATGAAATGTTAAAAAGTTGAGTACCAGAATGCTTTTAAATGGAAGAGTGGGGGGTGGGGTGGAGCTGAGACTTGTTAAATCCATTGTTTTCCTAGGGATTGCTTCGATTAACGCGAAGCTTCAATAGGGCTTTCATATAACTAAATTAGCTAGAAACTAAATACTGCTACTTTTTTTTTGGAGAAAAGAGCCATAACAGCAATTTATAATCTAGGTTTATAAGAGAAATTCCTTTTACGAATGAATATGTTAACTTTGACCCCTGTACACAAAAAGAAAAATTATGTTAGAAATAGTGATATACATTCTGTTTT
This sequence comes from Parnassius apollo, assembly GCA_907164705.1. Taxonomy (NCBI): domain Eukaryota; kingdom Metazoa; phylum Arthropoda; class Insecta; order Lepidoptera; family Papilionidae; genus Parnassius; species Parnassius apollo. The sequence continues at coordinate 761,150 of CAJQZP010001593.1, read as the reverse complement.
TTATTTATTTAAGTATATGGGTGATAAAGGAGCACACAGTGCACGTGACGGTAAGAAGATGATTTGGCCATTACCATCTACATCTGCTTTCGACTAAGATTCTAAATCCAAATTCCAAATGCGTTGTAAACCCTAAGGACTGAAATTAAGACTAAAGAGGTTAAGACTAAGTTCTACGCACTAACCATACGAAGCACAGTAGCATTAAGCTACCATTTTACTCTGGTATTCTGTGAAAGCATGGTCCTTCCCAGAAGCCCTCTATTCGTGCTACAACCATAACATATTATATGCGAGCCTTTTCTTTTTCAAAAGGCCGGCAACGCATCAGCAATTCCCCAGGTATTGGAGTTGTTCATAGGCGGCGGTAGTTACTTACCATCAGGTGAGCTATTTGCTCGTTTGTCCCTCTTTATATATATATATATATATATATATATATATATATATATATATATGTTATATATATACATATACATAAAACATAACATAAACACTCACGCCTGTCACCCAGAGGGGTAGGCAGAGACTACAGACTTCCATTTGGCACGATCCTGACACACCTCTCTCGCCTCCTTCACATCCATACACCTCCGCATACATGCTCGTCGGTTAAGGGTACTCCTAATTTGGCCCGTTTTCAATAAATCGCCAATTTGGTCGATAAATTTTCGCCTAGGACGTCCCTTTCCGACTCTGCCATTCACTTCTGCAACATAAATTTTCTTTGTCACTCTTTCCTCATTCATTCTTTCCACATGACCAAACCACCGAAGCATTCCTTTCTTAATCCTGGTCACAACATCATCTTGCAAACCACACTCTTCTCTTATTACACAATTTCTTACCCTGTCATTAAGATTCAGCCCTAACATACTCCTTAACGACCGCATTTCTACTGCGTTCATTCTACTCTCGTGCTTCTTCTGCCACACCCAACTTTCACTACCATATGTTAAAGTAGGGACCAACACAGCATTGTGAATTGCCATACGTGCCTTTTTCGACACATTTTGACTCTTCACAATAGAGTGCAGGGCCCCATTTACTCTATTTCCCGCATTCACTCGTCGTTCTATATCCTTATCATATCTCCCATCCCTGCTAAATACGCAGCCCAAATATACAAACTCGTCTACTTGCTCGATCAACTCCCCTTCTATTCTTATTTCACAAATCGTTTTACTTTCTTCTCTTTCAAAAATGTTAAATATTATATATACATAAATGTTAAATATTATATATACATATTAAAATATTAATATTACAAGATGGAATAGTTCGCCCTTATGTTGTTTTGTGATACGAAATGCAATAAAAAAATAATGAATAAATAAATATTATGCAAAATCGAAAAGTAAAGAATTTCATTTCTTGGTTAAAAATTAGAACTTGTGTTGACGTTCGAGTATTTAAAGGTGACGTTAGGTGGAGCGTTGAGATGGAATTTCTCCTTGCATAACAGGTGAACATTGAAAGGCTGTTTCCGGCGGGAATGCTACACGGAAATGTACTACGAGCGGTGACAAAAACGCGAAGGCTTTGCGTAAACTAGTTCCGCGAAATCAGTTCTGGAAAACCCGGTTGATATTCCTGACTAATGGAAAAGCAGCGAAGTTTTCTTTCACTTTTTTAACTTTGCGTTCATATATCAAATAAATTATATTTAGTTATCTAGGCGATTTGAAGGTAGTTAGCTTTATCTCTCTAATAAAATACATTAATGTTTATGCTGATATCCATTCATTTCTTTAATACTAATGGGCCGACTCATCCGGGGCAGTATCACAGCCTTACAGAATACCAGTGTGAAGAAGAAGTATTCACACTTCTGCGTTTCGCCTGGTGAGTGTAGGTATCCGGTGGCTTATCGCCCATTAGCGCATCAGCCTATCGGTGGTGTGATGTAAAAGCTGTCGCCGTGTGTGGTGCTATAGGTCGAGATTAGTATAGGATACGAGATCTTTTTCTATCCCACCCATGATGGCGGATATGCTCCATCGGCGGCAGATTCTAACTTGGTTTCGACGTTCCTGCGAAATTGTTTCGTGGCAAAAACAGGAGTGTTGTACAATAGATTTTTGCGGGCACTGTGTTTTACTGATTTACATCCTATAAAAGCCTACAGCTGAAAAAAGGCTCTCTTATAGTTGCCTTATACGATATTTATTTAAAATAGCAGGCGGGTTGAACACCCAACATTACACAGTACCCATAGTCAAGGTAGGGACTGAGGTGTCATAGTTAACGACGACTAGCTTCAACTTTTAGTTATTAATTTTTAGTCCTATCTACGGAGAACGAGCTTACAGTATCTTGAAGTCTTGCAGTGTGTGTTAGTGTGTTTGGGTTTGGATTTAATTTTATTAATTATGGGATCCCAAGCAGATGGTAGAACCCAGTCATCTTTTCTATTGAAATAAGGATGTTTTTTTATTTCAATAGCCTCGCGAATCATGCTTGGTAGGAATCGGTGTTATTTTATGAGGATATGTGGTCTATTAAATCTTATGTAATGGTTTGGACGATCCTGAAGCAAGAATTTCTTTACAGAAAATCCCAATAACTTATTTTGGCCGAACCGGGATCCGATCTTGGGAAATATGACCAGACCAAACATAGTCATTATTATATCATCGTTATATGGTGTAATATACATTTTATCTATATACATTATACCAGATATTCACATTCTGACCAGCAACGAGAGCAATGCCTAAATTGCGAGATGGTACTGCGACCGGCAGTCCAGATTCCAAACTGATTCGGTCCAACAATAAGTTCCAAGGTCAGCATACTTACAAACTTTTAAGCTCACAGAAATGTCTTGAAATATGAATAATATCTAAATAAATATATCATCATAATTAGAAAAAAATAATACTCATTCTGCCTAAATTAGCTAAGCTTCTCCTAATCTTTACATTAATAGTAAAAATCAATAGGCTTTTTTATTTATTGAATCTCTTGACCTTGATAAATATTCATCCCAGTATTCATTCATTTATCGTCCTAAAGAATTAATAACAAGCAAAACAAGCAAACAAACAATCGTACTAAAGAATTAAAAATAAGTTTATAAAAATCTTGAAAATATTATAAAAATACTTTATGCTTTTACTAGTAGTAATCAAAGGGTATATACCACAAAGAAAATTCTATCTTCGCGGAATGTTTCCATGTCTATTATATTCCTGGTTGGCAGTTATTACTGATAGTTACTGGAATAAGAGATAAAGCCGGAGATCACGCGATTCATTTCTCTAATTGCAGCCAGAGGCTATTTCTCGTCCAAGTCTCTCTTGGTTGTTAAATCGAGACCACTTCGTAGAGACAATTAGTAAACATCCGTAGCAAGCAGGTATCTATATTGTTCATCATAGCTATAGCTTTAATCAATAGTTAAAATTATAAGATCAAGTATTTATAATTCTTTACTTCTTTTTACATTAATGTTCGAGTCTTCGCGTTAAATTATTGGAAGTTCAAAAAAACGCCTAAAGTAAATGAAGTTATGTATTTCATTTACATTAGGCATTTTTTCAACAACTAAAATAACATGGTCTTTAATAGTAGGTGTGAGAGAAAATGAGGTAATACCGAATTTGACTTAGAAATCATCACATCATAAATTTATTTGGTAATAGCAAAAATACGTAATAATATGGCAATTGACCTTAAAGCGTCAGGAATTTATGTAAATCGGAAAACAACAACTAAGTTACCGTCAGTTTTCGTTCATGATTAATTATTGTCACAATTATTAATGGTCTTCTTTTTACCGTATCTTATTATCCATTGGCCTAACTAGAGAGAATTTGTTTTAATTGTCATACTTGACATGTGGTTTAGTGAGTATAGTACTAGAGGTCTTACAGCTTTGGTGCTTCTCTCCAACACCGATGTGTGTATATTATGTGTTGCAAAAACGAGATGGCTATTTTACCACCTATCTGAAGCCATGAGATCTTTCTTGGCATTTTCTATAACCATCTCTTACGACACTTACGGGACGAGATCGTATAATAGATTCCATGTCGTTTCTAGTAGGCCATTATTAATTTCTTAAAGAATATTTTTACTAATTGCTGTATTTAACTGGTAAGCAGGTGAGCACGTTTTGCATTATAAGAACATAAGTGTTTTTTGTGCCTGTATTACTGGATAGTCACCACGTCACCAGGAGATATGGTAATTTTCTAACTATCCTGTTCATTCTAGGTGGTAGGAGTGTTTTTCTACTCAGAAGTATGTGTGAGCAAGTACCACTATTTTGCCACCCAATACCTGCATTGCTGTATTTTGGTCTGAAAGGCATAAACAGTTAGTAAAATGACAAGTATCAGATACATCTAAGTATTTTTGTTTGATGTTGGCTGCAGATGTCTTGAATTGCAGTGACCAATTGCCATCTAGTGAACTGTGGCTTCTTAAGTTTAAAATAAATAGTTACTTAAATTTAAAATGATTCAACAGATGCAGCCCATAAACATATTTTAAACCGGATAAGTACCAATAGGGTTCCCTTTAAACCAAATTATGTATGTATATAGGTCATCCATTCCAGGAATCAAGCCTCGATGAATTTTGCCTGTTTTTAATACCGATACTGTAACTGGAACTATCTCATACTAAGCCTTTAAACATCGATAAGCTATTTGCTAAGACTTTTGGGGCCCTCACTCTAAACGTGTCACCAATATTTACGTCTTTTCATACTTTTTTGTATTTTTTAATTGATCGATTTTGTTATAAGGTAAAGTTCGTGTGGTCGGTCTATAAACATTTTAATGTCCATATGCGAATACCTATACATTATATTAAAAATATATTCAATAGTAATTATATTTTTAATTTTGTAATAAGTGGAATGTATCAATGCTTGTTAGTGTCTCGAATAAAATAATATAAAAAAATATTGAACCCGGGAAATTCAAGACTTTTAATAATATTTTGAGTTAAATTTTTTTGTGAAATTTCGTTTTCAGTATTAAATTTTTCCTTCATTTTATTTATTGTGGGGTTAAATTAACAAACTATGCAAATTAGCAACATCGGTTGTTTAAACTATTCTAAAATTATTTATTGAATTGAATATTATAGGGGATAGAATTTGATTTAAATATGCTATATTTCTGATGTTTCATTTCAAATCACAGGAAATTTGACAATTTTGTTCCGGGTCTTAAAATCCCCTAGATATTTGATGTTGCTAATAAATATTTCCGATGAAAAGAGCCCCCGAAATTTGTAACTACAACATTGGTAGCTTTATGGTGGGAGCGAGTGGGCATTTAGAAGACTGATGGAGTATACCAGTCAGTGAAGTCATTGGCGTAATCTTTACTTATTAATACGTATGATCGCGGTCAAATACAGATATCTATTAGTTCGTTTTAATCAAATTAAAATCAGTATTACATTTGAGGGAGATTTGTAACTAGTGAGTGAAAAAAATAATATTACCACATATAATATACCACAAAAAATGTTGTATTGACAAAGTTTTTTGTGGTATATTATTAAATAAAAAAAATATTGTAACGAAAATATGAGTGAGATTGTAGGGTATAATTATATTTGCAGTGAATTATTTTTTCATACGATCGATATCATGATCAATGCTTGAGTAGGAAATATAAGTTTGTAATCGCAATCATAAAAACATATCCTTTGAGTTAATGATTTTCGGATTTTAACTTTGTTAGTGTTTCTAAACCTTACTTCATACTAGTAAAGAAGGATAGGTAAAATTATACCATTCCCCTTCGCATGTACGACTAATATGTCATTGCTTGTTTTCTTACTATTGTGTTTGAAAATCGGACAGTAAAAGTATTACCTTCAACTTGATATATGTACCCGTTTCGGGGTCATGATAGACGGGAGAAAGAAAAGGGAGGGATGAACAGCAACTGATCTTATAAGAGTTCCGTTTTTTTTTCTATTGAAATTCGAAATCTTAATCATTTTAAGTAATGTGTCTCGAGTCATAGAAAATTTTAATTGTTTAAAATATTGTGTAATTTAAACTGTTAAACATAACGAAGTACCTGTAACAATGAATATCATCTACTTTCTACAATGTTTTTACTATTTTGTATTTTAAAACAGGACCTAAATAACGCAAAATAAATTTTGTTTTTTACACACAAAGTTTATTTTTTTATACTCGGGACATTTGAATAGCGATAGTAATAGTATATAATATATCCTTATATAATAAATATATCCTTGGTACTTCGAGTCATTGATGAATATATATAATTATGTGTTTAACTAGGTTAAATATATCCCCTTTCAAACTTTCAGTACAAAGATAATGAACAATGCTAATATACCGTTACCCGTCAATATAGCATTAAAATGGTCTTATATTCCCATAGTAAGGGACCCATTATTCTGTTCATAGGATTGGGTGTCAAAATACGGCGCTTCAAAAAGTCTCACTTAGGCTTACAAGTGTCCATTAAAGAGTAGAGAGTGAATATCGTGTAACCCTATATGTTTGACATACGGCAAAGGCCCAACGAAAATGGGCGAGATAACGATGCTTTTTTTTTAATAATATTCTGATATTCAAGTTGTGTTCTACTACGTCTGTTTATATACGACAAAAATGTTAACTGGAAAGTTTTGTAGGTCACGGAAATAGAAACAGATTATTTTATTTAATATAAATTATAAATAACACTATGTTATTCAATAATGTATTTATATGACATAATAAATAAACAATTATTATTATTTAAATAAAAAGACATTAGACATTGACATATTATTGGATTTAATATTGATAATATTGCTATTGAGTGGGATATAGCGCCAAGACCGCTGGATGCAACTTATTTGTCATAATATGATTATACTTAAAATTCGGGCGAGGAATAAACCAGGCCTATGTACTCGTAGTTACAGTTCAGCGACTGAACTGTATTTATTAACTTCTTTCAGAAGTAGACTAACGTCGAAATCAGGAACTTAAAAATAATTGATCATGCGGGTGGGATGGTGCTACTATTCACTGAATGAATAAATCAATAAATGAAGTATACTTTATTGTAAACCAGAAAAACATAAGAGAGAAAAAAACAGCAAATTATTTAAAGGTACAATTGGCGGCCTTATCGCTTTTTTATTCTTATAAAAAGGGTTTGGTCGCTGAAGCGATTATGACGCCCTGGTACCTGATAGTTGCAACAAAATTATTAAATAGGATAAATGCTAACAAATAAACTTATTAATTACTTAATCTCTTATTTAATAACACATAAAGTTTTTTGACACCATCTAATAACGGGTCTGATAAAATACTTTTAATATTGCCAATCAACGACAAATGTAAAATACAATTTTTTTCTTTCTATAGAGTTCTGGGCACATTCTATCAAGATGTGATAAACATCATCGATAACGTTGCAAGTTGAACAATTTGGTGAGGTAGTTTTTCGCATCAAGTATAAAAATTTATTGCATGGAATGTGCCCAGATCTGAGTCACAGTATCGCGTCTACATAATATTCGGTTATCTATGCAAGTTGAGCGCATTGGGTACGGCTGCCATATACCCTTCTCTTTTGCTCTTTTGTCAAAATATTCCTTCCAGAGGTCATAACAATATTTTTTCAATTATCAGCAATTTCCGAAATAGCTTGTTTAGGTAAAATATCTGCTTCTTCATTACCTTCTAAGCCAATTTGCTATCCATTGTAAATATTCTATTCTGGAGTCAGCCTGTAACTTAACTAGAAGCTTTAAAATCGCATATGCTACTGGTAAGCCTCGAAAAATCGAAGTACACCGAGCAAGGTGTTGAAGCGCACTCCGGCCTTATCGCTTATAAGCGATCTCTACCAGACAACCATTGCAGAGGATATAATAACCTGTGAAAAAGAGCGACGGTGTACGGAGTTTGTTGGAAAATACACACGACGTAAACCTAATTACTCATTATACAAAGAACAGTCGTCAACAGATTTGACAGCATACAGGCAACTAAACAGACAGATCTCCAAATGCATGCGGCGAGACTTTAGACTGCAACTTTAATACTGCTCGTATTAAAGAAGCGATCGAGCGGAACCAGGGCTTCAAAGTCTTTGCCAGAGATCTGTCTGCCAGAAAGAGCCAACTGTCAAGGCTGAAGACTGAGTGTGGCAACATCGTTTCCGGGACACCTGAGATTCTGAGTGAGATTGAGAGGTTCTATGGGCAGCTGTACACATCATCGTTGGAGCCACACGCAAGTGTGAGTAACGATCCAAGAGCAAGTCTTATCCGACACTATTCCGATGATATCCCTGACGTCAGTCTGAGCGAGATTAGAATGGCTCTCCACCACCTTAAAAACGGCAAGGCTCCGGGCGAGGATGGAATTGCAGCGGAGCTTCTGAAAGCGGGTGGAACACCGGTACTTGAAGTCCTTTAGAAGCTCTTCAATTCCGTCCTCCATGGTGGCACTACTCCGGAGGCGTGGAGCAGAAGCGCGGTGGCCTTGTTCTTTAAGAAAGGCGACAACGCTCTCTTGAAGAACTACAGACCGATTTCCTTTCTGAGCCGCGTCTACTTTCTGTTTTCGATAATCATTACGAATCGTCTCGCACGCAGACTCGACGACTTCCAGCCTCCCGAGCAAGCCGGTTTCCGAAAAGACTTCAGTACTTTTGGGGGGGGGGTTTTTTTTTTTTTTTGTGTTTTTGTTTTGTTGGGGGTTCGTTGGAAGACGTTTTCAAGCTACTGGACTGGAAAGGATACGGTATTAACATCAATGGCGAGTACATCACTCACCTTCGATTTGGCGACGATATAGTCCTTATGGCAGAATCGCTGGAGGACCTTAGCACTATGCTCAATGACCTCAATGGTGTCTCCCAACGGATAGGTCTTATGATCAACATGGACAAAACAAAGATCATGTTTAATGTCCATGTCACACCTATGCCGGTAGTTGTTGGAAGCACTATGCTCGAAGTTGTTGACGAGTACGTTTACCTGGGACAAATAGTCCGACTAAGTAAGTCCAACTTCGACCGAGAGGTCAATCGACGGATTCAACTCGGCTGGGCAGCGTTCGGGAAATTACGACACATCTTCTCGTCAGGTATACCTCAATCTCTGAAAACTAAAGTGTATAACCAGTGCGTGTTGCCAGTGATGACTTACGGATCTGAGACGTGGTCCTTCACCGCTGGCCGTATGAGGACGCTCAAGGTCGCTCAGCGAGCTATGGAGAGGGCTATGCTCAGAGTTTCACTGCGTGATAGACTCAGAAATGAGGATATCCGCAGTAAAACCAGAGTGACCGACATAGCCCAACGGATTAGTAAGCTGAAGTGGCGATGGGCCGGCCATATAGCTCGAAGAACCGATAACCGATGGGGAAGAAAGGTTCTCGAGTGGCAGCCTCGTACCTTTAGGCGTAGTGTAGGGCGACCCCCACTAGATGGAGTGACGACCTGGTAAGACATGCAGGAAGTCGATAGATGCAGGTGGCTCAGGACCGTGCTTTGTGGCATTACTTGGGGAGGCCTATGTTCAGCAGTGGACTTGTGAAGTGCTGTAATGATGATGATGATGACAAAGAATGCAGGTGGTAGGACTCCTCTTCTACTTAGAAGACGTCTAGATAGGCACGAGTACTACCACAGAATGCTATAATACACAATAGAATGGCTATCAACCTTATTTTGTACGAAGATCGGCCTTGCCGGGAGCACACATACAAGCAATTATGTTGTATTATCACTACTACAAACCCGATTCGCTAAGTTGACTGAGTAAATTTACACATTTTAGACTTTTGAATGTTCAAGATCATCATTAACAAAAATCGTTTAAATTTTAAGACATATGTATTTGTAAATAGTGTGCAATTCGGCATTTTCTAAATAATTTGCATGCGAAAGAAAACGATTGTAACGTCAAAACACATCTCGTGTTGTCATTTATACGTGTGAATTGACATTTTAGTGGCTACACGGGCTCCAACCACTCCTCCATTCTATTATGTATGTATTATAGTACTCTATGAGTACTACCCTCTCATCAATTTTATTGTCACATTGCTGCCGCCAAATAGCAATGCTTTAATTGTTGTGTTCCGGTGTGAAGGATGTTAGGAGCCGGTATAATAACAGGCTACGAGGCATTCCATCTCAATCCTCAGTACATATCTGTAGTCTCTTTTTTTTGAAGTTGGCTGCAGGTGTCTATGGATTAGATGAGCCATTTACTATCAAGTGGACTGAAAGTTCACAGTTCACTTGTTTTGTAAAAACAATAAGTAAATGGCTGTTAACATGGCTATTGAAGTCACCTAATACACCTAAATAGAATTAACTCAAGCTGTGGTATACAGACAGGAATAGAATCACGAACAAATTGACAAATTTGTTAGTAAAAGGTAGTTAAGGAATAAGCTTTTTTTTGCGATTGTTGGAAGTATCTTAGAGAGGTCTATGTTTAGCAGTGAAGTTCTGATTGGCTGTTAATACGATAATGGCTATGATGAAGAAACAAATATATGATAAATATCATTTTTCTATAATAAATAGCACATTGTTATACAAATAAATTATATTTATTCAAAATAGAAATGCAAAATATATTCTAACGGATTTAGTCAAAAGAGAGAATTAGACGAGACGCAATTGAGACGGTTCTTAGAAAACTTAAGCCAATTCTGTCTGCGAAATTTTAGTGGAATTACGTACCTACTTTGTCTATTATATCGTACAATTATCATGCTACCACAGGGTTGGGTACCTGTATAGACAATAAATAAATATTCCATGAATTGATACGATGGCCTTTGCTTACAATTCGTAGGCATACATTTGTACTTTGTTTATGAATAGAGATCCCCGATTAAGGATCAAAATGTAGAGGCGTTGTCAACTAGTCGAGAACTAAGCAAGGTGACTTCAATACCGGCACATAGACAGACATAATGGTCTCCGGTTCTCGACACCTCCCAAAAAACACAGCAGTAGGTGTTATGTTGCTAATCATAATTGTAATCTGTGCGAACGTGATCCCTCTGTGGTCAAGCTGAGCCATTTATAATGTAATTTGACATAATATTTGCTAACATCTACGGATTTTAAAATTATGCTACATCAATTTAAAACTTTGAAAGTTGATACTGTTACAGGTATAAATGTTTAAAAATATATATTCACCGATTATAACTGACGTTAAATATATTTCAGAAAAAAATTATGATGTTAAAGTCATATCGTTATAGCCAATTAAAGTCTACTGCTGAACATAGGCCATCCCCATAGATTGCCTCATAGGGGCTTATTTGGCATGGTTGTTACGCTTGGCAAGCAGGTTGACAACCGCAGTTTTTTTTAAATCGTTATTAAGAAGACGCTGCTGCCCATTGCCCGATTTGTTAAACCTACGGGATGACAAGGGGTCGTGGATATTTTTACGTCCCTACTACTCATTACTCGGATTATGATGTATACGTATATCAATAAGTTTCCATTTAATTTAATATTAAGAAATTAATTAAAGTCATACTCATAAAATGTCTATAAAAATAACAATATGAAGTAAAACAATAGTTTTTGATAAGCTTGGATACAGTTAACGACATGTTCGCAGCGGTAGATAACAGACGCCATTCACAAAACTTACCGGAGCCCGTTTTTCAATAGAGCTTTAACTCTTAGATATGACAGTTGCACTCATAATGAAAACGTTGAGAAGCTTTAAAATGAAAACAACTTTATTATGATTTTATAGCATTCAGAGAAGCTTAGATGTCCTCACATTGGTACGTGCACGCTTCATTATAAAAAGTATTACAGTAATATCCCACGAATTTTTACACTTACGACGATTTCGCCTGACAATATTATAATACATGCACGTTGAGGACCGCAAAGAAGATTATAGAGCTGAATAACACGCTAGACAAGTTACCCTGAAGTATTAGAAAATGTTTCGGTGATATCCAGGTCGTCAATCAGAGCGAGATTAAAACGGCTCTTCGACACCTTAAAAACTTTTATTGCGTATGAGAACTATAAGAAAGCTTTTGATTCCGTCGAAATGTGGGCGGTACTACAGTCTTTTCAGCTATGACAAATTAACTGTCGGTATATCGAGGAGCTGGAAAGTTTGTCCAGTTAGGCTACGATGGCTGTCCGAGAACACAACCGGAGTAGAGAAATTTTATTAATTACAGAGATTAATAATTTATTGCACGATTAATTGCAAAGATGTGTAAGACAGAGTGACGTTCCGAATTTCTTCACCACTGTATTTAAATACGTATTTAAGCTAATGGACTTTTAGGAATGTTTGGCAGTCCTTGGAGAGACCTATAGTATTAGGACATGAAAAGGGCCCTAATGATGATGAAGACTTTATCTTAAAACTTTACTTCAATTATATTAATAAATCTAACTCGTTAAGAAATATCAAGAATAACATTAAATTGATATTTTATTGTAGAGTTCGGTTTCCATATTGTTATTACAGTTATCTCGAATATAAGTCGCTCTCTGCAGCACTCCGATAACCTTTATTTCGTTAAGTTATTGTCAGCCTTGTATTGTATTGCTGTAAATATATTATGTGCTTCGGATCTTAGAAATGTATTAACTTTGTCTACAAAAGATTATTATATTCAGTATACATACAATCTTCTAGAGTATATATTTAGAATATTAATTATGTGAGATTGCTTACTACACCTTATGATAAGATTTTTGAATTAATTATGAACTTTGACAATCAAAGTCAGACTGTGGAGGGTCATAATTAATTCAAAAATCTTGTACATTCAAATAGGAACAGCTACCTTACAGTCTTTTACGTCATGATGCTTTTAAGGTTACAGAAATAACTAAGCTTTATCGCCTTAGTACTTTGATGATGATCTTTAATCAGATAAGAAAAGGTAAATGTGTGTCGTTGTGTAATTAGCGTCCATGGTCCTAGAAAAAACGGCGGACGCCGTCTCTTAAAACAATTACTGACGCACCCATAGTAAGTCAGTTCGCTAATACAAACAAGCCGACACGCATACATCCACACCATAGTAAGTCTACCGCCCGCCATTATGCTCCAATCCGTGCTCGCGTTTACTCACACATAGTTAAACGGCCGCCATTGCGGTGCGTCAGTTGTTTCTTAGCGAGACTCTGTCCGCCCTTTTTTCTAGGTGCATGTTGGAGTTACCAACAAAATATTAAATTCACCTTACACAAATCACAGCTTTTTAATACAGTTATAATCAGTAAACATAAACTTATAATAAACAGTAAAAGGCGACTTGAAAGAACTATAAGAATAAAATAATTTCACATTCTTAAGTCAGTGCTAAAACATTGTTCATAGAAGAATATAAGCCCCGTAAATTATTTTTACTAACTGTAACGGTAAATTCTTTTATCTCTTTAAAGTCGGCTCATATTTTTCAATGAAAGCTTATTTTTATACCTTTTAGCATACTAAGGAATATCATAAGTTCGGTCATCTAAATAGTCATTTTAAAAACTAATTCTTATTATGCCACCCGTAGGGATGGAATTTTTTATCGAAGGTCATATGAGACTGCTCATAAAGAATAACTTTCGTAATAAAAAATAATCATCAAATTCGGTTTACAATCAACCAGGATCTCAATATAAAATTACACAAGTAATGATTCGATTTAGTAGTAGTAGTAGTAGAAGTCCCTTCATTTTTGTGTCGGTTGAGCAAAGTAACACAGCAGTCGACGCGTGTTTGCAAGTTTAATTTACTCAATTCATGAGGTATCAATCGTTCAAGTTTTTACTTTCCCGATTTACTTCAAGTAGATTAATACAGTTTTATCACTTACCTTGAAGCCTGCAGCTATATCTGAAGTACTTTGTGATGGATCCGCTTCGACAATAGCCTTTAATTTTTTATTTTCCACTTTGGTCTCCGGCCGTCCACGGGGTTGGTTCTGAAGGTCGAAATTTCCAGAACGAAAACGTTGAAACCAAAAACGTACCATGCTTTCGTTTGCGACACTAGTGCCGTAGACATCACTAATCCTTTGAGCTGATTCTGCAGCACTGGTGCCACGGTAGAACTCGTACTCGTAAATATACCGATATTTAATGTTTTCCATTGTGCGGTAATAAGTGACGCCAAAGAAAAAAATATGTGGAAAAAACAAATGAATGACTGTTTTCAAAAGTCAAATGTACCATCTGACTGAAAGCTCAAGAATACTAAATGAATTTGTAAATTTGAATTTGGAATTCTTAATCAAAGAAGAGATATTTCAGATCAAAGTGGTCAGTACGACAAAACGCTAATTTCATATGTAAGGACCCAATATTTGCTTGGTCAGTTTTCCTCATTCATTCTTTACCTGAAAATTAATAGCTCTATTTACCAATGAGAGTAGATATAATACTTTTGATAATTGTAAACATTTTATTTCAAGTATTTAGTAGGTGTATTCTAGTGAAAGGTGTGGTAGTAGATTTAGAAAAGATATCACCACTTGTGTTCGTTTGTTTATGTTATTATTATTATACAATTTATTAAGTGTTAGGGTTCTTTTTTACCTTGCAATCCGACGGGTTTGTGGCATCCCTTCACTTGTTTTTTTTTTAAATTATAAGGATTAAGGTGACAAACGAGCACACAGTCCACCTGATGGTAAGTGGATACTTTGGTTCATAAACATCTACATTAATATTGAATTAAGAACTGAAATTCAGATGTGTTGTCACCCGTGAGAACTAAGATGGAATGCCTCGTTTCCAGTAAAAACGATCTCCAGTTTTCTACACTCACCATACGATACACAGCAGTATTAAGCTGCCATTTTACGTTGATATTCTGTGAGACCGTGGTCCTGTCCCAGTCGAGCTGACCCATTCGTGCTACAACCATAACATAGCTGGAGCATGGTTCTACCACGTAAAAAGCCGCTTTCTGTCGACAAGCTACGATATATCTATTGCTGTGTTTCAATAAATGGTGTGTGTGCCTAAATAATAATAGACTGCAAGGCATTAACCACTCATTAAAAAAAAAACAATATTGTAAACCATAGAGGTAACAAATAACACTACTACGACAATCTTCGTTTGAAAGCCGTTACGGCTGCCCGTGCAGTAGCCACTTACAATCCGATGGACACCATTATTAGTAATGTGGTTATAAAATACATAATTCAATTCCACTGAGTATCTGTGAATTTATCAGGTCAATACAAAAATATTCTTAACGATAATCTCGAAACAAGATAATGCCATTTTTTCTTGAAATACCTGGTTATATTTCTATTAGATATATATTCAAAAGCGTTTAACTGAGGATAGAATGTGAGCACAAGTAATATACTTAGAATCTGCTGCAAAACGTCATGTTTGTGTCGCTATCGTCGACGTAGCGCCTCGTTTCCCGACACCTACTATTAGTTTACTTCCAAATAGATGTCGTTTTACATAATTCATGCCAATCAGTAATTTGTTTTAAAACGTCTATATAAGCAAATTGATCCCTTCTTTCGTCATAAACATTCAATAACTTCAGTTAAAGCTGCACCGGTTTATATAGCTTAGGAAATAATACATTAAACCAATTTTTTTTAAATGTGATATTTTTCCTCTCAATTCCCTGTAATCTGTGGGAGTGATCTCATGAAAAGGGACGGATGTGTATAACAAGAAGCCTGGGAAGCGCGCGCTATTTGATTTGACCAATGAGCGCACGAGGTTATAGTTAAGTGTGCTGTTATATAAAGTAATGTATATGTGTAATCTATATTAATAAATAATGTATTTACTGTTAATGAGTGTCTGAAACAAATTGCAGATCATGATAAAAATGCAAGTTAGTAATAATGAATAGTTATTCGAATAAATATTTTAGTATTTAGCTTTTATACATTTTTCGATAAATTATTTAATTTTGGTAATTATTAGTTTTGATAAAGAAAAACAAATAACTTTTATCAGGATGTAATGTTATACGATTACCAAGGTGAGATGTCAAATGTTAGACATCATATGCAACTACTGTAAGGTTAGCTCGTTTTTTAAATAATAATAAGTGGATTCTCTTTATGTCGCCACTTCACGGTGACAACCTGTATAAATGGCGTACACAGGCAATTAATTACAATTAAATGAAGTCTCTGAGATACAGCTAGAAAATTCGATAACCGAGCGTTGTAGCTATATGACCTAACCCATAAAAAAGTTAAAATAAATATGGACACTGTAGAAATAGTCTTAAATTAAATAATCACCAATTTACTTCACTTCGAGTATGTGAAAGTAAAACCTCTAAGTATTTCGTCGTCATTGAATTTACATTAAATTTAATAACTCACCGCCCCAGTAAACGCATTCAAATGTAAATAATACGTACGTCTGGATAGAAATTAGCCGCTAACGAACGCTATGCATGTAGCAGCGCAGTTTTCCTACGGCATGGTTGACGATAAAGTTCAAATTCATGTAGAGTCATGAAGAAAAAACAAAACCGATAAAAGTTGGTAATCGATTATGTATTTCTGACTAGCTGGTACCCGGTGGGTTGCTGCCGCAGAAGAAATAATTGTGAATATATCGTTTTAAATTTGGAAGAGTTATATTGTTTAATTAGGAATGATAATACCTTAATTGAAATTGAATAATACTATATGACCCTCAAATAAATTAGTCTAGTGTAAGTTAAATGTACTATGTCTATATCAAATGCAAGCAATAAGTTGACAAAGTTTTACCGCAATCAAATGAGCTATATGGCAGCGCATAAAATACGAACAAACACATATGCTTTTAGATTAAAATATTTTTTTTGTAACCACCTTCAGGGCCGTTAGTCTAGTTCCAGCTATTTAATTAAGTAGGTTTGGCGGAGAAGTTGACCACACTTTGAAGATTGTATTGTCAAATATGCTTTTTCTTCGTTTCATGAATATAAAAAGCAAAGGTTTGAACTATTATTTTGTAATTTATAGCAAATGAATTGCTATTAAATTTAATTTAATGGGAAGGCCTGGGAAGGATTTCTTTAGGGTAGGTTCGTACCTACTTTTTTCGCCAAGCAAGTGCCTGCACTGTTATGTTCTTGTTTAACATTACAATAGGTGACTTAACTCTTGCCGTAGCCTCCGTTTGCAGTAAGCTGTAGTTGTTCAAAGACTGCAGTAGCCACTTACCATCAGGTGGACTATGATTTCGTTTGTCACTTCGTTTAGCCGAAAAAATATGAATGACCAATCGACCTTGCAAGCAACAGATGTATTGTAGCTACCGTAAGTTATAGACAACAAAAAGAAATAAGGCAGTTTGGGAAACAGCGACGAGAACCCGCTGCTTATGCCGAGTGAGTTTCTTACGTCGCTTTATAAGCAAAGATATTTAATTTTGCTTTTTTAATTACTTTTCTGTTATTTATCTCTGAATGACAAGCTCGTGGAAACTGTCCATGCGGTCGGAGCTAAGTTCTGCAAAACCCGCCGCAGAAGAACACAAAAACTCTCCGATCACACTCTTAATCTCATGGCTGTTAGACAGGAGATGAGGCTGTAATCGTCAACAGATTTGACCGCATACAGGCAACTGAACAGACAGATCTCCAAATATATGCGGCGAGACTTACGCAACTTTAATACTGCTCGTATAAAAGAAGCGGTCGAGCGGAACCAGGGCTCCAAAGTCTTTGCCAGAGATCTGTCTGCCAGAAAGATCCAACTGTCAAAGCTGAAGACTGAGTGTGGCAGCATCGTTTCCGGGACACCTGAGATTTTGAGTGAGATTGAGAGGTTCTATGGGCAGCTGTACACATCATCGTTGGAGCCACACGCAAGTGTGAGAAACGATCCAAGAGCAAGTCTTATCCGACACTATTCCGATGATATCCCAGACGTCAGTCTGAGCGAGATTAGAATGGCTCTCCAGCACCTTAAAACGGCAGGGCCCCAGGCGACGATGGAATTACAGCGGAGCTTCTGAAAGCGGGTGGAACACCGGTACTTGAAGTCCTTCAGAAGCTTTTCAATTCCGTCCTCCATGGTGGCACTACTCCGAAGGCGTGGAGCAGAAGGGCGGTGGTCTTGTTCTTCAAGAAAGGTGACAACGCCCTCTTGAAGAACTACAGAATATCCCTTCTGAGCCGCGTCTACGTGCTGTTTTCGAGAGTTATTACGAATCGTCTCGCACGCAGACTCGACGACTTCCAGCCTCCCGAACAAGCCGTACATACCCTGCGGCAGATTGTACAGAAGTCCGAAGTGTACAATCTGCCACTTTGCCTGGCGTATGTGAACTATGAGAAAGCCTTTGATTCCGTCGAAATTTGGGCGGTGCTACAGTCCCTTCAGCGGTGCCAAGTTGACTATCGGTATATCGAAGTGCTGAAGTGTTTGTACAGTAGGGCTACGATGGCTATCCGAGTACAAAACCAGAGTTCGAAACCTATCCAACTGAAGAGAGGTGTAAGACAGGGTGACGTTATATTCCCGAAACTCTTCACCGCTGCATTGGAAGACGTTTTTAAGCTACTGGACTGGAAAGGATACGGTATTAACATCAATGGCGAGTACATCACTCACCTTCGATTTGCAGACGACATAGTCCTTATGGCAAAATCGCTGAAGGACCTAAGCACTATGCTCAATGACCTCAATGGTGTCTCCCAACGGATAGGTCTTAAGATGAACATGGACAAAACAAAGATCATGTCTAATGTCCATGTCACACCTATGCCGGTAGTTGGTGGGAGCACTATGCTTGAAGTTGTTGACGAATACGTCTACTTGGGATAAATAGTCCGACTAGGTAAGTCCAACTTCGACCGAGAGGTCAATCGACGGATTCAACTCGGCTGGGCAGCGTTCGGGAAATTACGACACATCTTCTCGCCAGGTATACCTCAATCTCTGAAAACTAAAGTGTACAACCAGTGCGTGTTGCCAGTGATGACTTACGGATCTTCTCAGATCCGTTGTGGTCCTTCACTGCTGGCCGTATGAGGCCGCTCAAGGTCGCTCAGCGAGCTATGAAGAGGGCTATGCTCGGAGTTTTTCTGCGTGATATTCTGAGAAATGAGGATATCCGCAGTAAAACCAGAGTGACCGACATAGCCCAACGGTTTAGTAAGCTGAAGTGGCAATGGGCCGGCCATATAGCTCGAAGAACCGATAACCGATGGGGAAGAAAGGTTCTCGAGTGGCAGCCTCGTACCGGTAGGCGTAGTGTAGGGCGACCCCCCACTAGATGGAGTGACGACCTGGTAAGACATGCAGGAAGTCGATGGATGCAGGTGGCTCAGGACCGTGCTTTGTGGCATTACTTGGGGAGGCCTATGTTCAGCAGTGGACTTGTGAAGGGCTGTAATGATGATGATGATGATGATGATATTTATCTCTTATTATAATATTATGTATTCTTAGCTCTAAATTGGCTAAAAATGATTTGTTATCTCTATGGCTAAAAGTATTTGTGAAAATTATAAAAAAAAACAATAGAAAAAATTATAAAGTATCAGCAAATAGCACGCACTGTATGTACAGTTTTCTCTTAACGAAGACGTATAGTGATCGCTGTAACCATAATTCGCAGATTGGAGTTCAATAATCCAGGTTAATATTCAATTAACCACAACAAACGAACGAATTCACGGTATATCTGCACCAGTGGAGACAGAATTCAAATGTTAGCAGTTAGCAGTTTGCTTAGAATAAAAATAGCAAACAGCGCAGTAATCCCTGAATTACTCAAGACAAGCATAAACTGTGGAAGCGGTTTGACATTTTACATCCACAAACGTTTCGCGACTACTGAATGCTCACGGATATCTCGGCTCTGTTATACGTTAAAGTCGGTGTTCGAGACGCCTGCGAGTGGCGATATTTCAGAGCGTGTTTGTGAAAACTTTATTCGCGTCTACACCGCTGCTGTCTGTCAAAACCAACAAAATTTCTCTCCATCGTTTTAAACATTCAAAATTCTGTTCGTGTTTCAGTTTAGCTTAATAGTAGAGATTTTATAGGTTTTTGAAATGGAAGACATTTTATATTTTGTAAAATACATATTTTTAAATAAATGAAATGCATGCACTGTCAGTATTTTAATTTTCTTTTTCGAATGGATTTTAAAAACTTTATTATAAAAAAAAAACTCTATGGATACGTAATTACATAATTATGAAATTTTCTGGCTGTATGTGTCGCTCAGTGAGCTATGGATAGGGCTATGCTCAGAGTTTCTCTGTTTGATAGAATCCGTAAAAATTATACCCGCAACAAAACCACAGTAACACATTGCCCGGCGAATCAGTGAGCTGAAGTAGCAATGGATATACCGTTTATAACGAACCGTTATACGGGCGCCAAGAGACTAAGTGGTAAAACATGCAGGAGTTCCAAACTATTTGTTCGCAGATTCTGGTTTACAATCCTACCCCGAGCCAACATTATAAATTTGTCGGTATCCCTGAAGCTAGGAAGATGGTGCTGGCCATCTCCTAATTTCGCATTGTTGCTTCTTGAGACACAAACGGTCGATGTGAGGTAGTGAATATTCTTGAATCGCCATCTACACGGCCACAAGATCACGCTCAGTTTGTAAACCAACACTCAAGTTATACGTAATAATCGTAAATAATTTTTACTTTTTACGAAGTCGAAGTGAGTGACACGTGAGACCAATTCGAATCTTTCAATATTAAAATTCATAATTATGTAGGTACCAATAATAAAAATAAAAATACATATAATTTGTTGTATACTTGTACATTTGTACACTTCATCCTTTTGTTGTATGTAAATGTATATGATATATATGACTCCTGTGCTAAAATTATCTTTAAAGTTTTACATTAGCTGTAAATAGCACAAAGGTGGACTATAAAGACCAGGAGGGATCGGCGCATGAGTAACAAAACTATTCCACTTCAATTTTTTTTGCGTATCTCTTTTATTATTATCGCAAATAATTTTTATTTTCAAACGGAACATTTTTTTATATTTTTTATTATAATACAAATAAAAAGGTCCTACCACTTTTTACGATAAAATTAATCTTTTCGGAGTTATGATTTTTTAAAAGTTTGAAAAATCCCAAATTCAGATACTTTGACTCTTTCCTGCTGGAAAATTAATTAAACAATTGTTTAAAAAAGTAACAATATGTTTTAATGGCATTATCGTTTTTTAACTTTAGGGTGAATGATAGTTCTAACGGGAATTTTAGCGATAATTACCTGTCAAAGTACTGCTAAGTGAGACAAGAAATAAAATGACTGTAAAGATGCTTAAAATTCAAGACTACTTTATTTTTTAATAATGTTTATTAAGTATACCTATACAATGGAAATAAATATATGATAGTAATTTCTTAGTCAAACTGCTATAAATTGAAACTGAGTGGACCTTAACTTTTAACATCAATAATGTAATAAATATACACACTATTTTCTTGCTACTTCCTAAATACTATGGTTGTAGCAAAATAGGTCAGTTTGACGGAGGTAGGACAACGGTCTCACAGAATACCAGCGTAAAATATAGGCTTAATGCTGCTGTGTTGCGTATGGTGAGTGTAGAGAACCGGAATCTTTTTTACTGGAAACAAGGCATTCCATTTTAGTCCTCAAGGGTGATAACGCATATGCATTTTGATTCTTAATAGAGGATAAATGTATATGTCTATGGGTTACAGCATCCACTTACTTTCAGGCGGATGTGTGCTTATTTGTCCCCTAATTCTATCAAAAAAATTGAACACTGCGATGAAATATTCGATATTTTCACTAAATCTATATGTGGGCAGAATGATCGTTGATCGCGGGCAGGCGCTTGTGAAAGAGATGTGACGGAGGTACGAATGGCCGGCTGGCTGCGATTTACGCGTCACTATTTTACATATAAATGAACGTCGCTACATAATCCGTCTAACACAATGGCTTTAATTTGTTCCACCGCTGTGTGAATAGCAAAATGTAACCTGAAATTGGCGGAGAGGTATGCTGTCAACGTCGTTGTAGTAGCAACTTAAGTGTAAAACTATTTTATGTAAAATTCAAGGAGGATGTTACTTATAAAATTTATAAACTAACAAAAGTAAAGTAAGAGTTTATATCATTCAGTCTCTTCTTTTTATTGAGAGAATTTTAGGGCATGGAAATGGCGGACTTTACACATCTACGAGTTTTTGTTTAATTTCTCAATATACCAGTATATCAGCTGCATATTTTTTTATTCTTTTTCTAAGCTGATCTTATCAGCTTTTGATCACCTTCTAGATAATAAAGATAAGACGATTAGCGTTTTTAAAGTTGGTGCCTGCAATATATTACCTTCGATTTTTTCTATCACGGTGAATTCGTAACCTTAAATTAATCAGGGAAACTTCCTGCTGGACATGGATCTATCTCATAGAATGCAAGATTTCCCGTAATCTCTATCTCAATAGCCAGTCACAGTCAGCAATTGTAGTGTAAGATGTCACCTACGAATTGATTATTACATATTATTATACATTATTCGCCGTATAGTATTAGCACGAGAAAGTTTATCACTTTACCTTACTCTTAAAAAAATACCATAAAATATTTACATAAAATATTTTTTGATCTTAATTAAAAAAGAAAAAGAGACATTTTTATTCAATATAGAATATATGTATTACTTATTGAAATTCGCTCTTTTGTTTAATTACAAAAGGATAGCGTTCATTAGGTACTAAGACATTTGAAGGTAAACATGTGAAAGTTTATGTGACCTATGCACTGTAGGAATAAGTAATGATGGTGGAATACAAAAGTAATATCTTACGTAAGTATATCTTTACTAATACGATGTTTAGGGATTTTACAATCATAAGATATAATAATATAATAAATAGGAGTCAGAGTACTTAGGAACGACTCAGACTAAGATTGTAATCCCATCCCAAGCCAAGGTTTGTGCAAATACACAACTTTTTGGTTTTTCCAGTCCAGTAGATTGATACAGGTTGGTTGGAACCGCACTTGTATTACTATAATATGTGTCGTATAGAATCAAAGTAGCAATCTGATGTTTTAACGAAAATCCAGTTATATATAGGGCAACATTAAAATATTAAAATGTTTTTGTTCGTTTGATAACTTTGCATCGAAAACGGCAATATATAATAGAAAATTTGATTTTAAAAATCAAATTAGTATCAAGTACAGCAATATACTGAAGATGAATTTCAAAAGCAGCAATTTGTGGGTATCAACCTATCAACCAATCACAAGCGTTCATTTGGTCTAGCTTCAAAATGGCATCCGCGTTGTTTTTCTTGTGACTTTTGTGCGTGTATTTTATTTAATTATAATAAAAAAAAAAAAAACGGTAAAAAGTTCGTTTAAAGATAAAAATACTAAACATGGATGTGCACCTGACACGTGTGAATAATAAGATTGCACAAAAAAAGTTCCCACAAAATGGAAAGTAAATATTGTAAAATGCATGAGGTAAGTACTATCATTTTTTTACCATAAGGCTGTAGTAACACAACAAGTTTGTTTAATTAGTAAATAGTAAATTTTTGACGAATTCATTAATGATGATAATTCAATTTTGGGTTGGATTTAGAATCGTTTGGAAGGAATTTGGAGGAGTAAAGTGTTTTATTTGGTAGAGGTCAGGTTGCCTTTACTCACTTTGACACAAAATTCTGTATGCTATCCAGCTTTCACAGTAATATCGTATAATTTTTTCTCAGAAGGTCTAAACCCAGAGCCGTAAAGTCAGTTAATAATAAAATATGTATCGTTTTCCATACTTTACGTATTTTAGGTTATAATAGTTTTTATTTATTTTTTCGATAACGGTGCATTACCTTTTAATGGGAGTGGTATTATTATAATCGGGGACCTTCGAATATTAAACCAAAGGAGACGACATCGCAAGGCATACCCCTCTGTAAAAGGTACGAGAGTCCGACTCATACTCGTTATATAAAACTAGTTGCTCCGCGTCGTGCGTTATTTCGAAGTGATCGTGCCAGTAAATGGAGCTCCGACAAAATGCCGAATTGCAGTGTATTTACATGAAAAAACAATCAAAAACGTCAAGTATACAAAAGGACAATGTGACATTTCATCTGTGAGTATTTTTAACATAATATTAAAGTCATTTTATCATTAAAACTCCTACTTTCTGAATATTATCGTCCAATACCGAGTGTGGCCATCATAGTTCATAACGTGAAAAACAATTTATTTTTGAATAAATATAATTTACTACACAAGTTACATATATAAACGAAAATATATTTCCTAATAACTAAATCAGTTTGTGATGAATAATAATCATTACATATAGATGTGTAGTGGATTTTGTTAAATGATTTATATATTCAGCTCAATTTTAACACGATACTGAATATTATATAATTAAATATAATCGATAACAAGTATTTATTAAAATATTATACAAAGTACAGGCCAAATAAGTCAAATCGAAACTTGCCACCTCGCAGCAAAAGTGTGCAATTTTTATAAAAATAAACTGGTATCACTGCAACCGAAAGTATTGCACTATAGTGATGTACGCCGCAACTTTATCTATCGATAAGTTAATTAAACGTGCGGGTTTGTCTGCCGAACCGGTTTGTAGTTTTTATTTAGATTTTATAATAAACTATTACAAAAATTAGTAAATTTTTCTATTATTGGTTTGTTATTACAGATTTCCAAGAGATCCCCTTAGGCAGCACACTTGCAATGTAGCTTGTAGAAACCATGAATCTGACAGTGCAGTACCAACCTAGAACTTGTGGGAGGTGAAGTTTACAAAAGCACTAACCTATCAAATTTAATTCATATATTTATATTCCAATTATTGTTATTGTAAATTTAATGTAGTATAATTTATGTACGTCATAAATGGCAAAACATGTAGCTAGTTTTAAGTTTTTTAACACTTGTATTTTATTTACTCATGTTTTACAAAAGAAATATCTTTATATATACAGGGTGGTCCAAACAGTGAGGTTATAAATTTTTTTTTTTGATTCCTCACACCTAGGGGTATCCGAAAATACCCTATGTATGTTACGCGATTTTTTTGTAGTTTTCGAGTTATGATTTTTTTTACCCTTTTTTTGAAAATATTCACCCTAAACAGCTTAACATTAAAAAAAATGTAATTGTGAAATTTTTTCCAAGTTTTTTTGTTTGTAGCATGATCCTTATGAGTTGCCCTATTATGCATAAAATAATTAGCTTCCTAACATTCACCGAAGATACAATAATTTTAAACGAACCTTAAAAAATTTCTGTCAGGAGAGTGGGGCTTGAATTTTCAACATTAAGTGAAAAATAGTAGTAAATGATTTCATACTTTCTAATTAATTTTAAAAACTTGGCAGTACCTTAATCTTTCATAATAACATTAAAAAAATGACACTTAATAGGCCAGTTTTTCTGTTACAGACTTCTGAAGACACTCAGGCAGGAAACTACCTGAATAGTTAATTTGATTTAAAAAATCTTTTTATCATTTCTAGGGCTAAACTAAGATAGTAAATGCTTCAGGTTAGCAAAAATAACATCAAGTGTCTTTACTTATTGTTTAAAATTTATAGACAACAAGGTATAATTTTCTACGTTCTGGACAAATGATTTCAAGATTTATAATAAAAGTAGTAAATAATTTAAGATAAATTTATTTAAAGTAAATTTTCGAAATGGCGGCCATTAACTTCGATACACAGTCTACATCGTCTTAAAAAATTTGCTTTTAGTCTTCGAAAAGCATTCGTATTTTCTTTGATTTTTTCTGCGCACTGTCTCAATTTTTCCCTTAATTCATTTTCCGAATTAATTTTTCTAGCATACACCATCTCTTTGTAGAATCCCCAAATAAAAAAATCTATAGGGTTTAAATGTGGTGAGCGTGCAGGCCATTCGATTGGCCCTGCACGCCCAATCCACCTTCCTGGGAAAGTTCTGTTGAGGTGCTCCCTCACTTGTCTTTCAAAATGGCAAGGAGCACCGTCATTTTGAAATATCATATCCCTCCTCGTTTGTAAATTAACTTCAAACAATAAACCATTTAAATTATTTTGTAGAAAATTCAGGTACTGGGACCCGTTCAACCTAGACGACAATTCAAAGGGCCCAACCATTTCTCCATTTATGACTCCTGACCACATGTTGATACTAAATCTATTCTGAAAATTTGACTGCCTTGCTTTTTTTGGGTTTTCAATGGCCCAGCTATGATGATTGTGAATGTTAAAGACGCCAGTCCTTTCAAACCGGGATTCATCCGTCCAGAGTATCTTGTTAAAAAAATCCGGGTCTTCCGCAGATCTTTCCAGCATTATTTGGCAGAAAGCAACACGCCTTGGATAGTCTGCGTCGTTAAGTTGTTGAACACGCTGAATATGAAACGCGTGATATCCCTCTGGAAAAAAAGATTAGTATTTTTATTGTAGGTTGTCATTGTACACAATACTAGAGGTACGTACCAAGAGAGCACGTGAACGTGAAACTAAAAGTTGGGATTCGCTAGAGTGGCGTCCTAGCGCCTATTTTTGAATTACGAGCGCTTGTTTAAGGGTCTCTACATCTCTCTTTTACACGCACACACAACACATTAGACATCGACAATTCACAGTAAATTAAATGAGTGTGATTTGAAATGGCAGTGCAGCAATGTGTTGGGATTTTGAATAAAGAGGTCTACAAAATAATAAAATGCACTCACCTGATTTCAGTATTCTTAAAACTGAAGTCCTTGGGATTCCAGTCCTTCTCGTAATCGCTCGTGAACTAGTAGAAGGGTCTCTTTCTACTTCTTCAATGATTACATCTCTTCTTTCTGGATCCACTCTGGGTAGTCCCTCGCGACGTTGATTACGCCCAGGAACGCGTCCAGCCATCAGGGTTTCGTGGGTCTTATTAAAAACCCTGTAGCCCGGGTAATGCTCTAACACTTCTCCTCGCCGCTCTAGTTGCTCTCGATAAAGCCGTGCCGCTAATGCGCCGTTTCCTTGGGCAACGCCGTAGAAATAGTGCATCTCTGCGTATTGACTGAGAGAATAACTCATTGCTAAAAGTAATCCAAATCACTAAGCAACTCAAGGTCCATAAAACAAGCACAGGTCAATCGTAAGGCAAATCAAGAATCCGGGAAACAAAGCGAAGGTAGTCAAATAAGAGATCCAAATAAACGTAAACGTGAGTAGTGGTTGCACGCGGGAAAGCAGTGAACGACTGGCGGGACCGAGCGAGGTGAAAAAGGGACGCGGTCGGTGTGGCGCGGGGCGCGGGGTGCGGCCTGGTAACAAAATAGAGCGCAAAGCAGGAATGTTTACCTGAGCCTTTGTTTAAAATTCCTTTGTGTGTTTGTGACTGAATGTGCTATCATTTAGTTTCAGTGAAATAAAAAAAAAACATGTAGTTTGTAGTAAAATGATACCTTAATAAATGTCACGTTTTAACAATAAGTAGTTTTCTTTGCTAACCTGAAGCATTTACTATCTTAGTTTAGCCCTAGAAATGATAAAAAAGATTTTTTAAATCAAATTAACTATTTAGGTAGTTTCCTTCCTGAGTAACTTCAGAAGTCTGTAACAGAAAAACTGGCCTATTAAGTGTCATTTTTTTAATGTTATTATGAAAGATTAAGGTACTGCAAAGTTTTTAAAATTAATTAGAAAGTATGAAATCATTTATTACTATTTTTCATTTAATGTTGAAAATTCAAGCCCCACTCTCCTGACAGAAATTTTTTAAGTTTCGTTTAAAATTATTGTATCTTCGGTGAATGTTAGGAAGCTAATTATTTTATGCATAATAGGGCAACTCATAAGGATCATGCTACAAACAAAAAAACTTGGAAAAAATTTTACAATTAAATTTTTTTTAATGTTAAGCTGTTTAGGGTGAATATTTTCAAAAAAAAGGGTAAAAAAAATCATAACTCGAAAACTACAAAAAATCGCGTAACATACATAGGGTATTTTCGGATACCCCTAGGTGTGAGGAATCAAAAAAAATTTTATAACCTCACTGTTTGGACCATCCTGTATATATATATAAATATATATATATATATATATATATATATATATATATATATATATATATATATATATATATATATATATATATATATATATATATATATACAATATCGTCTACATCGAAAAAAGAAAGCTGGATGGCAAAATTCTAGTTATCTCGAAAGTCACTATTCGAAAAAAAAATTTTAGCCCGAACTAGTCCTACTCCCACTGCGAGTACGAGCCAACACTTAGGCCAAGGAAAATTAAAATGAAAAAATGCCTTAATATAAAAAAAAAACAATAGCATAAATAGGCTTCACAAGTTTGCAAGAAATACTATGCCCTAACACTTAACTATTACTCACCAAAAGCCTATCGCTATGTACGTAAAACTTTTGGAACAGCTGCTTGGGATCCTATAATTTACAAAATTAAACACAAACCCAAGCATACCACTGCAAGACTTTATGATACTATAAGCTCATTTTGCGTAAATCGGACCAAAAATTAATATTAACAAACTGAAGGTAGCCGGACTAACAATGACATTGGGACGTCAAACATCTCAGTCCCCCCGTGACCACTGCTATGCTTTAAGGCACCCGAAACGTCGGGATAATAAAAATAAATTAAAGTTGAATTAAACGCGATAAAATCCGTAAATAGTTTTATTCAATGTGTAGTGTTCGCGTAAATTTAATAAATCATTATGTGAACCAGTACGGACTGGTAATAGCAAATAAAATTCGCCAATTAGAAGATATTAAAACCAAGCGCGCAAGATATATAACATCTTAAAATTTCTTGAAGAGATGCAGAGACCATAATCTCATTCCTACGTGTGTCAAAATATCAACAAAAAAGGACATTCGAGGAAGCGCTAAGATCTTAAATCAGGCAAGTAAAAAGTTGTAACGAACGGTGATTCAGCAGAAACGATTCGATTTACATTTCATAAATAACACCATAGACAATTTGTCCAGTGAACTAAAGACAATTTTAACAACATTTGATTTTAATAATTGCATCGAAACTTTAAACAAACGAGAAACATCGAAACACAATGAATGCAAAAATAAACAAATAGAGAAATACCAAAAATTAACGATCAAATCAAATGGCAAACAACCAAGTCAACGCCAGAACAATACACAACCTTTGACCATAGACATAAACGATAAACTACGCACTGTCTATAATTTGTCAAAACATACACTGGACGAACCGACAGTGAAAGTATTAGCGAAGGGAATGAACTTCGCATTAACACCGCGAAAAATCCCGTACAAAGAAATTATCTGCAGTGTCGAGAACTGTCTGTTTAAGAATAATATCGCTAAGGAAGATTTGGAGGCTATACGTCAAGATATTTCGTCCTTGTTACGTCGTAGTTCAGTGCCGAAACCAAACCTTCCTAAATACGAATTTACAGCGCTGAATAACTTACGGAACAGACCAGAGCTCACGATTCTCCGCGCGGATAAAGGAAATGCTACGGTAATAATGGACACGTCGGAATATAATTTTAAAATACAACAACTTTTATCGGACGAAAGTACATATAAAAAGGTCAAAACAGACCCCACAACTAGCACGTTTAAAATAACTAGCGATTGAATAAACAAATACTCCGAAAAATTAAATCTCGACGTGAATTCGCTAATACCACCATGTACCAAACCGCTGAGGTTGTACGGGTTACCGAAGATACACAAACCAAACGCTCAAACTACGTCCCATAGTGAGCCAGATCGATTCACCAACTTATAAGCTGGCACAATACTTAGCAAAAATACTATCACCACTGAGAGGACATACCAGAGCACACACAAAGGATTCGTACCTTTTAGTACTTACTTACTTACTTATCTTCACGCACAATCCCTAACGGGGTAGCCAGAGAGAACAGATCGCCAAGTGTCACGATCCTTACATACCTCTTTCGCTTCTTTCAGGTTCATTAACTTCTTCATACATGCATGTCTAGGTATCCGAGTACTCTTGACCCTCTCCTCTTCGAGCAATTTGCTTACATGGTCTTCGAAAGTTAGTCTCGGTCTACCTCGACACCTTTTAATATTTACTTTCGCTCTATATATTTTCTTCACCATTCGGTCTTCACTCATTCGTTCAACGTGCCCAAGCCATTGGAGTACGCCCCTATCAATTTTTGTGATAAGGTCATCTTTCAATCCTGCCATATTGCGAATCTCTTCGTTTTGCTTTCGGTCGGCTACGGTAACGCCACACATTTTACGAAGAGATCGCATCTCCACTGCATTCAACTTGCTTTTATGCTTCTTCTGGCATACCCAGGTTTCGCTGCCATATAACAAAGTCGGTACCAACACTGCGTTATGTATTGCAAGGCGTGCACTCTTCACCACGCCTTGCCTTTTTACTAATGCATTCAGGGCACCAATTTGTTTCCGGCAGCGACACGCCTATCCACATCTAAATCACATTTTCCATCCCGGCTGAAAGCACTCCCCAAGTATACAATTTCATTTACCTGTTCTAGACATTCCTGATTTACCCATATTTCACATTTCGTTCTCTCTTCGTCCTTTTCAAATACCAGAACCTTAGTTTTATTAGCATTCAAACGGAGACCTTTAATTTCACATTCCTCTTTCATACACGTGACTAATGCCTGCAGTTCTGCTTCTGATGGTGCAATAAGCACTGCATCATCAGCATACAACAGACAATTAACTTTTATGTCACCCAATTTCACACCTTTTTGTGAGTAAGATAAAATACCTACATCTCGCTGACAATGAAACTATGGTCAGTTTTGATGTTTCTATTTACATGCCCACCTATTATTGACTGACAAGCTAGAATAAAAAAAAACATTCCTCAAGAATATGCAATATTACTTGAAAATTGCCTCATATCTAGCTATCTATTGTGGAAGGAGGAGTTCTACAAGCAAGTAGATGGTGTGGCGATGGGCTCACCTGTGTCTCCCATAATCGCCAACATATTCATGTAGGACTTTGAGGAGAAAGCCTTTCTTACTGCTCCTGTAAGTCCAAGGTTCTACAAGCGGTACGTAGACGACACTTTCACAATTTTACCATCTGACAAAGGACCTGCATTTTTAGACCACCTTAACTCCATAAACTCTAAAATATAATTCACAATGCAGTTAGAGGCAAATAATTCTTTAGCCTTCCTAGATGTTTTGGTCATCCGAAATCCTGATAACACTATTGGTCACACTGTGTATAGAAAATAGACCCATACCAACCGATATCTAAACGGTGAATCTCACCATCATCCTTCACAGTTAGCTACCGTGGGTAAATCTTTGTTTCAGAGAACACGAGGGATCTGTGACAGAAAAAAAATCTGGCCGCCGAGCTTCAGGATGTCAAGCAAGTATTGAAGCCGGCCACAGTCGAGCGCGTGCCTGCTGTACTACCGTATGTTAGAGGAGTCACAGACAAGATTGGCTACATCTTGAAGCGAGAATCCATTAAAACATACTACAAGCCGCCGAAGACGATTGGTCAATTTTTACCATCCATCAAATGCAATATTTCTCTACAAGATGCAGTGTGTACAGGCTAGATTGTGAATGTGGTCTCTCTTACATAGGTCAAACAAAAAGATTTATTAAAACCCGCGTGAAGGAACATATAGCTGACGTGAAGCACCGACGCTCCGGGAAGTCTGCAGTCTGCGAACATGTTCAAGATCGTCCCCACCATTACATTAGATTTGATAAACCACAAATCCTCGCAAAAGAACACCGATTCCTACCAAGGATGATACGCGAGGCTATTGAAATTAAAAAACATCCAAATTTCAATAGAGAAGATGGATGGGTGTTGCCAGCTGCTTGGGATCCTATAATTTACAAAATTAAACCCAAACTCAAGCAAGACTTCATGAGCTCATACTATAAAGCAAATACTACAAGCTCATTTTGCGTAAATCGGACCAAAAATTAATATTCAAAAACGGGAGCGGGACGTCAAACATCTCAGTCCCCCCCATAACCACGGGTGCTGTAAAGCATCCGAAATGTCGGGATAATAAAAATAAATTAAAGTTGAATTAAACGCGATAAAATCCGTAAATAATAGTTTTATTCAATTTTGGAACAAGTTTGTCTGCACCCGTACTTTGACTAAGTGGTACAATACCATCGATCGCCCACCAGGGTTTACTCAAGAAGCGCTGACGGCATTAAAATTGAGAGCGGAGAGTAACCCTGATAATTTTTTTATTATGCCTTGGTAATGGATGAAATGAAAATTAAGCAATTGACAGAATACCATGCTAGTAGCCAAAGGCATTATGTATAATAACCAAAATGTCTTTTAGAACTTGCATGGTACTCCGTCAATTGTTTTATTTTAATTTCATCTATCAGTAATCCATACTAATATTATATATGCGAAAGTATATTTGTTTGTTTGTTTGTTTGTCCTTATTTCACCTCGCAACAGAGCGTCGGCATGGCATGAATTTTGGTATGGGGATAGTGCTTTAGAGTGACATAGGCTACTTTTTTCAGCAGAAAAACATATCACTCCCGTGGCAAAATAGAATATGTTGCAAAATTAAATTCAGCTAGGTGGCGCCACCGTGATTCTACAATACGGACGACGGTACGATGGACGAACACATAAGGTCAGAATATCTGGATTATTATGTCTTTTTACCAAAATTAAGATAAAAAATATATGGATCTGTATTTTTCCACGCAGGACCGGGAAGAGAGCGATAAAAAACATAAAATTCACCAGCTGATTTTCTTCAAACGTTTTGGTGCATTGTAATTCACAGAATAGGTGATAAACTCGCAGACGATATTAAGAAATCCGTTGATGCTCTGCCTACCCCGCAAGGGTTACAGGCGTGATTATAAGTATGGATCAGATATACTATCACCACCTGTCGCGCTTTCACCCTTAACTATTACTTAACAGTGGTAGAAACAGTTCTTAGTAAGCCTCATTAATAAGCCTTAGTAATATTTATTGAACGGACATGGATACATTTCTTATATGTGGTTATGAATGAATCGGTATTACAATAAGAAAAATTGTGCAAAATTATAGGAAAAATATTTTTTGAGAGTTCTTAACTAACGTATACATAGTTTAAATTGATTCCGCTAGATGTCGTTACTAGGTTTTTAAAACGCGGTAACGAAATGTTTCCTGACATGTACTTAACTCCCGCCGTTGAGCCGCGCGTCAACTTATAGTGCATACGGTACCTATACGCTTAAATTGTTTCTATTTCGTAGCTTATTCGACTACCTGCTTTCGATTTCGGTTGTTTGTTATTTGCTTTGTAATTTGGTTAAGGTTGAATCTATTTATATTGGCTTTCATTTTCGGATTTGTGTATTTTCTTGGATCGGTTTTGTTGATTTGTTTGGTATTCCTTGATACATATTTAGACTCCGGCTTTGATTTTGGATTTTTTTTATTTAGAATCGTGAATTGGTTTTCGTTGTTTTAGGTTGTTTAACAATATTTCAAAGGAATATTAATAGTATAGATTTGTGTATACGGTACCTACGAGGGTGGATTGAAAAGTACTTGGCCTAACACAGATCCATTTAATTCTAAAAATCAAATCTACCCAAATTATTTAGTTCAGTTCAGACTAGTTCATTGTGTGAAGTTCGAAACGTGTGCGATAATTAGTTGTG
The DNA here is from genome assembly GCA_907164705.1 of Parnassius apollo. NCBI lineage: Eukaryota > Metazoa > Arthropoda > Insecta > Lepidoptera > Papilionidae > Parnassius > Parnassius apollo. The sequence goes on along the minus strand of CAJQZP010001593.1, from coordinate 727,460 downwards.
ATTTTATAAATTTATTAACAAAGTAATCGGACATAATTTCCGCGAATGGAGCAAATCGAGCAGCGTGCCGTCATTAAGTACCTCCATAAGAAGGGGCTATCATCAAAAGCCATCCATGATGACATGGTCAGTACATTAGGCGATTGTGCTCTGTCATATTCATCCGTCAAAAAATGGATAGCAGAATTTAAGCGTGGTAGAGAGAGTGTGAAAGATGAACCCCGCTCTGGAAGGCCTTCGACGTCAACTACTGACGAAAATATTAAAAAAGTACTTGATTTAATAATGGGAGACCGCAGATTAAAAATTAGAGAGATAGCCGAGATTATAGGCATCTCTTATGAACGAACTCGAAACATCATTGTCAACGAGTTGGGTTTCCACAAGGTGTCTGCGAGGTGGGTTCCGCGACTGCTTTCAGTTGAACAAAAAAGGACGCGATTGACTATTTCACGCGACTGTTTGGAGTTATTTGAAGCCGATGCAGATAATTTTTTGAATCGTTTTGTTACTAAGGACGAAACATGGGTTCATTACTGTACACCGGAAACAAAACAACAATCAAAACAGTGGAGAAGACCTGGTTCACCACCCCCTAAAAAGGCTAAGTCGATTTTGTCGGCAAATAAGGTGATGGCTTCAGTATTCTGGGACTCGAAAGGTATGATTATGATTGATTATCTTGAAAGGGGTCAGACTATAAACTCTGATTACTACTGCACCTTACTACGTCGTTTACGAGAGGAAATAAAAGAAAAACGTCGAGGAATGCTCAGAAGAAAAGTCCTGTTTCATCAAGATAACGCCCGTGTTCACACGTCAGTACAGTCAATGGCTGAAATTCACAACTGTGGCTTTGAACTGTTACCGCATCCGCCGTATTCACCTGATCTGGCACCATCAGACTTCTTTCTGTTCCCTAACCTAAAAAAGCACTTGGGAGGTCAAAGATTTTCGACAAACGACGAGGTCAAAGCAGCTGTGGACGCATATTTTGACTCTAAGGAAGAATCATTTTTTTTCAACGGTCTAAATGCTTGGAAGGGGAGGTGGCAAAAGTGTATTGAACTTGATGGTGATTATGTAGAAAAATAAAAATATAACTGATTTAGTATGTGTTTGTTTTCTTGGTTAGGCCGAGTACTTTTCAATCCACCCTCGTATACACTTACTTCTTTTTTCGTTAGTTATATTTATATTGACTACTACTTTCGATTTCGGTTTTCCGCGATTTGTTTTGTGATTTGGTTTAAGTTGATTCGATTTTTTTTGGCTATCGTCTTCGGATTCGTGTTGTGTCTTGAATTGGTTTTGTTGTTTTGGTTTTAAAAAATATTTAAAAGGAATATTTATTCCTTTTAGATATTTTGGATTTGCTTTAAAAATATTTTGAAGGAAATTTAATTCCTTTTACGTATTTTAACGTATTTTTATATATAGGTTTTTGTTACTTCATAATGCCTCGCAAACGTAATTCAAGCCTTTCAAGAGTATCTTCTCAAAGACAAGCGAAAAGATTAGCTCGATCGCTAGAATCTTTAGAAAATGCTGAACTGAGAAGGCAAGAACAAGCAGAGCGTCAGGCTGCTTTTAGAGCATCTGAGACACCTTCTCAACGTCAGCAAAGGTGTCTTGATCAGACAGAGCGTCAGGCTGCTTTAAGATCTTCCTAAACACCTTCGAAAAGTCAGGAAAGGCGTCTTGAACAGGCAGAGCGTCAAGCTACTTTAACAGCTACTGAAACACCTGATCGAAGACAGCAAAGGCGTCTTGAACAGGCAGAGCGTCAATCCACTTTAAGAGCTACTGAAACACCTGCTCAAAGTCAGCAAAGGATATTCGAACAAGCGGAACGTCAGGTCGCCTTAAGAGCAGCGGAAACACCTGATGAAACTCAATACAGACTCATTGAGTAAGCTGAACATCAATCTATTATAAGGGCATCTGAAACACCAGAACAGACACAGGCGCGAAGAGATGAAAATGCACAGCTCCAAGCTAAACGTTGACAAAATTTTCAAAGAAACAATTGGTCGGTTTTTAATGACGCAGCACTCAATTATGATCCGTTGATTGATTATAAAAATCACAGGTTAGTTGTTATCGGACTGATGGACAAGGCGTGTCGATTTTGCAGCGCTTTAAAATGGAAAGATGAGACCGCAAGCATGTGCTGTTCCAATGGCAAAGTGTCTCTTCCGTTACTTGGGGAACCAGAAGAACCTTTGAATACTCTCTTTTTATATGATGCTAATGAGTCACGGCGCTTTTTAAACAGGATCCGGAAATATAACTCATGCTTTCAAATGACGTACTTCGGAGTTGACCGGAAAATAATAATGCCGGAATTTTCGCCTACATTTACGGTGCAAGGGCAAATTTATCATAGAATAGGTTCACTTCTTTCAGCTGAAAATGAACAACATAAATTTTTACGAGTATATTTTATGGGTGACGAAGAAATTGAGGTAGACCTTCGCTGCCAATTTATCTAGGGAGTTGAGAGAGATACAGTGTTCAAAATTCAAAGATTCTTGCATGAACGTAACATTTTAGTCAAAACATTTAAAACTGCTTTAGAAAACCTACCTGAAGAGGATTATAAAGTCGTCATTCACGCAGATCGGACCCCTCGAGGAGAGCATGAAAGGCGCTACAATGCACCTTTGATAAACGAAATAGCAGCCATAATTAGTGGTGATCAATTTTCTTCACGAGACATTGTCTTGCGAGCACGTTATATTGCAACGGGTAGCCGATACACACAAGTTTTATGACGCTCTGCAATACCCATTGATTTATTGCAAAGGACAAGAGGGTTATCATTTTCAAATTACACTCATTAACCCGGTCACAAAGGAGCCTACCCCGAACAAAAAAGTATCATGTATGGATTTTTATGAGTATCATGTGATATTGAGAGAAAATGCTTTTAACCTCTTAGCCCGGTGTAGACAATTATTTCATCAATTTTTGGTAGACATGTATGTGTAGGTAGAAAGTGAACGTCTCCGTTATATATCATTAAATCAAAAAAAAAAGCTGCGCGTTGAGAATTATATACATTTACAAGATGCAGTTTCTAGCGACGCCAATGTAAACCCCAGAGATTTAGGTAAAATGGTAATTCTGCCCTCATCATTCGTTAACAGTCCCCGCTACCTACATGAGTACACACAAGACGCATTTGCCTATGTACGAACTTACGGAAGACCTGATCTTTTTGTTACTTTTACTTGAAATCCCTCATGGAAAGAAATAACCGAGGAGCTAATGCCGGGCCAAAAAAGTACTGACAGACACGATTTAGTTGCTAGAGTATTTAGATTAAAAGTACAGAAATTAATGTATGAAATTAACAAAGGGAAAATTTTCGGAGAGGTGCAGTGCTTCATGTATTCAATTGAATGGCAAAAAAGAGGATTACCGCATGTCCACATTCTAATATGGCTTAAAGAGAAGTTGTGGCCCAGCCAAATAGACTTCCGAGATTCGAGAGATTCCGGATCCTGAGTAAGATAAAGAATTGTATGATACCATCATCGGAAATATGATTCATGGTCCATGTGGAGCACGAAATTCAATATCGCCATGTATGAAAGAAGGAAAATGTACAAATAAATTCCCTAAACAGCTATTAAAAGATACAGTGCACAATAACAATGGCTACCCTTTATACAGACGCAGAGCTCCCGAAGATGGTGGCAGGAAAGTTACAATCAAATCTCGCTCTGGAGCGTTCGAAACCTTAGATAACAGCTGGATTGTCCCGTATTCGCCCATTCTATGTAAAATGTTCAATGCCCACATTAATGTAGAAGCATGTAGCTCTGTCCGCGCAATCAAGTATATCTGTAAGTACATAAATAAAGGAAGCGGCCAAGCAATATTTAATCTCAGGAGTGAAGGTGAGGCAAATCCCGTTAAAAAAAAAGTACAGACCTTTCAAGCAGGGCGTTATGTCAGCAGTAACGAGGCAGCGTGGCGTCTCCTTGGCTTCCCTTTACACGAGAGGCACGCAACAGTTACTCACCTTGCTGTGCACTTAGAAAATGGAGAGCGTGTATATTTCACCGAAAGAAATTTCCAAGAAAGAATTGCATCACCGCTAAAAACTACACTAACAGCCTTCTTTCAACTTTTTCAAACCGACCCCTTTGCAAAAACGTTTTTATATTCTGAAGTCCCCCGCTATTATACTTGGTACACATCTAGGAAGGAGTGGAAACGCCGTATATAAGGCGCGCCTTTTGCAAATTAACCCGATGTAAAGTCATCAGATGCACTTGGTCGTGTGTATACCGTCCATGTAACTAATTTTGAATGTTTCTGTTTACGATTGCTGCTGCACCATGTTCGGGGTCCCACAGGATATAAAGACCTTAAAACTGTTAACGGTCAGGAATGCGCAACTTATAGAGAAGCATGTGAAGCGCTGCATCTTTTAGAAAACGATAATCACTGGGATGAAACCATGGAGGAAGCTGTGCAGTGCCAGTCACCAGCCAAAATTAGGGATCTTTATGCAACTCTCATATCATCTTGCGGGTTATCTAATGCACATGAATTGTGGGACAAATATAAAGAGCACATGGCGGAAGATATTTTGCGAAGGTTACAACAGACACACGCGAACATCAAATACAATGAAGACATTTATAATGAAGCACTTGGAAAAATTGAAGATAAAGTTATGGCAATGGTAGACAAAAAATTAAGCGACTTTGGAATGATAAGCCCTCAGCGAACAACCGAAAATGAACTAAGTGATGAAATTATACGTGAAACAAACTACGATATACCAGCTTTGCAGCAGCAAGTAGCCGAATTTGTTTTCCGCTTGCTTCCCGAACAAAAACGAGTTTTTGACAAAGTATTAGGACAAATTGAATCTGGTAATGGTGCACTTTTATTTTTAGATGCCCCTGGAGGAACTGGGAAGACATTTTTGTTAAATTTATTATTAGCGCAAGTACGGAAAGATAAAAACATTGCTGTGGCCGTAGCTTCCTCCGGTATAGCCGCCACGCTGCTAAGCGGGAGCCGCACTGCACATTCTGTTTTAAAACTCCCTCTAAATCTATCCCAGGAAGAATCGCCGATCTGCAACTTTAGCAAAAATAGTGCACGAGGTATAATGCTACGACAATGCAAACTTTTAGTGTGGGACGAAAGTACAATGTCGCACAAAAAAGCTGTAGAAGCACTAAATCGAACGCTCCAGGATTTGCGCAGCAATACCGATGTAATGGGAGGAATGGTAGTTTTACTAGCTGGTGACTTAAAACTTTACCTGTCATTCAAAAGGGCACACTGCAGATGAAATTAAAGCATGCCTCAAGTCGTCTTTTTTATGGAACAGGGTGAGAAAATTCAGTTTAACTACGAATATGGGAGTGCATTTGTATAATGATCAATGCTGGAAACTATGCTGACACACTATTAAAAATTGGCGATGGGCGGTTGGAAACGGATCCTGAGGGCTGCGTTAAATTGACGAAAGATTTTTGTTATTTAGTACAGAGTCATTCCAAATTAATTGCGAGCATTTATTCAGATTTAACGAACAAAATGCATGAAGACAAATGGTTATGTGAAAGGACGATTCTTGCACCAAAAATGAGAGCGTTAACAAAATAAATTCAGACATATTAAGCGAAGTAGCAGGAGAAATAACAGAGTATTTGTCAGTAGACACAGTTATGGACACAGAACAGAGCACTTTATATCCCGCAGAGTTTCTAAATTTTCTAGAGTTGTCAGGTGTGCTCTCACATAAGCTTCAATTAAAATTAGGCGTCCCAGTCATGCTAATGCGAAATTTAGATGCTCCTCGGTTATGTAACGGGACAAGGCTGCGTGTGACACACTTGGACGGAACATAATCGGTGCTACAATTTTGACAGGCGTGGGAAAAGGTGAAAATGTTATTATACCACGGATCCCTATAATTCCCACAGATCTTCCTTTTCAATTCAAAAGGTTGCAGTTCCCTATTAAGCTCAGTTTTGCAATGACAATTAATAAAGCGCAAGGGCAAACGTTACAGGTAGCGGGGGTCAACTTAGTAAAACCGTGCTGCTCTCATGGTCAGCTGTATGTAGCATGTTCTCGTGTGTCAAATGCCTAGAATCTTCACATTCTTTCCCCGAATGGCAAAACATATAACATTGTGTACTTTAGCGTCTTAAAATAGTGTTCAGTTAGTTTTTTTTCCAAAATTCCCACAATCATTTAATCAGAATTCCCACAGATCTTCCCTTTCAATTCAAAATTTCCTATTTAGCTCGTTCTTTTGAATTCCAAATGCTGCACCTCTGACGGACCTATTAAGCTCAGTTTCCTTTCAACTCAAAAGGCTGCATCTCTGACGGATCTTTCATTTGGCTCAGTTTCCTTTCAATTCAGAAAACTGCATCTCTGTCGAATCAATTTAGCTCAGTTTCTTTTCAAAAGTCTGCATCCCTGACGGATAATTATGCTCAGTTTCCTTTAATTAAAAATATCCCATTTCCATTTGGAATCAACGCGCTATTTTCATGCTTTCCTATACGCTGCGTTTCAAAACATTTAAATACGCTGACGAATCAATTTTGCTCAGTTTCCTTTTAATGGCTGCATCTCTGAAAAATCTATAAAACTCAGTTTTCTTTCAATTCAAAAAGCAATGGATAGTTCATTTCCCAGTGACCATGCGAGCGAAGCCGCAGGTAACAGCTAGATAGTATACAATATAATTTCTTGTCAGGGTTACTCTCTAGTCTAAGTTTTTAAACAGTTAACTTTTAAGTAACTGCTTTTTTGTGTAGCCAAGTCGGCCATAAATTGTACTGTAACACTTTGTTATAGTATGTGATGAAGGCAGACCAATTTCAAAAATTTTGATATTTCGCACTTATTGTTAAGCTTTCGGTGAATATTAAAGCAAAACATCTTTCTGGGGAATACTTAGCCCTAGGTAGATGTCACGTTTTATTTTTAAGCAGCTGTCTGCTTAAAGTTCACTTTGTTAAACTATTATACTGTGTAAAACTTTTTTGTTTTCCCAATTTATTAAATATTTTCCAGACAGTTCATTTAATAACTCTTGAAAATCAACAACTATTTTTAATCAGCGGTTTTGTGATTGAAGCTTTATAATAAAAACAAAAACTTGGTTAACACCATCTAAGACGATAAACTTTTCTACGACTTTTCTTTTCAAAAAATCTGATTTTTAAAATAAGTTAACTAAACCTATTTTGATTTGTTAAATGTTTTAAATTTTATCCTGCATATTGTAAAATAAACATGTAGCAAAATAATAAACTTATTTTCAATAATTTCTAAGTTATTTTCCGAAGAACATTTCTAAATACTTTAAAAAAGCATTTCAAATAACACCTTGATACCTAGGCTGCACTAAAAGTTTCGGGAATGGAATATTTCCACTGTTCCTGTCATATTAAAATCTTTTTAATTGAAAACTCCTTGGTTTTAAAAATCGAATACCATTTATTTATTTAAAAAAGATTCTCGGTCTTGTCACAAGATTTTGTCAAACTTGTTTAGTCATTGAGAAAATGGAATTGACTCGAGAAAATTCAAGAGCGATGATTTATTATGACTTTCGAAGTGGTTTAACACAAAAACAGTGTGTTGACCGGATGATTTCTGCATTTGGTGATGAAGCGCCATCCAAAACCACAATTTATCGCTGCTTTGCTGAATTTCAACGTGGACGCGTCAAGCTCAGTAATGATCCCCGTCAAGGTCGTCCAAAAACTGCAGTCACCCAAGAAAACGTTGATGCTGTGCGTAAGCTGATTGATGGGAAGATCGACATGTGACTTACTAAAAATACATCGGAATTTTTATAAGTTCGACAAAACGTGACCAATAAAGATAATCATCAAAAGATATCATTCTTCTCAAACTGCGTTCAATGAAAAAAAAAACTTAGAGAAGGCCAAATATTAAAGAAAAAAAAAACAATTCACAACTAACTATTCGTTAAGAAAAGAAGAGTACCAATCTGCCAAAAATTTTTTCTGAGTATTTTTGGCATTAAAAGGTATAGAGTGGAATACTTAATGAAAAAGTTTTATGAAACTGGAGAGTTTCCTCATGAAGCTCGTGGAGGCGATTAGAAGACAGATACAAAGAGAAAAAATAATCTATTCATCGCTTTATTCAAAGTCTAAAATGTATAGAGTCACATTTTTGTCGAAAAAGCAAGGACGCTGAAAGAAAATACTTGCCATGTGAATTAAATATTAAAAAACTGTATATAATACTGACAGGCATAATGCAAAACTTGGGGTAAAATTATCATATTTTTGACATACTATTTTCAACACTGAATATAATTTAGGCTTTGGCATACCACAAACGGATGTTTGTTCAAAATGTGTGGAACTAAGAGAAAAGATAAAGATGAAGAAAGACGAAAATAAAAAAAGTTTTGATTACAGAGAAGAGGGTTCACTTTTTGAGAGCAAAACCATTTTTAGATAACTTAAGAGACACTACACCAGGTTTGAAAATAATATCTTTCGATTTCCAAAAGAGTTTACCATTGGCAAAGGTGCCGGACCAGTCATACTATTTAAGCAGACAGTTATATTTTTATAATTTAACCGTTGTGGAAGGGCATTCAAATTTGCCTCTGAATAAAGATCGTGTTTCCTCCTATTAATGCACAGAAGACGAATTTGCTAAAAAATTCGAATTTGGTGGCATCGGCAGCTTATGACCGGCTTTGTAAAACTAATAAAATCAACCGATATCTAAATGGTGAATCTCACCATCATCCGTCACAGTTAGCTACCGTGGGTAAATCTTTGTTTCAGAGAGCACGAGGGATCTGTGACAGAAAACATCTGGCCGCCGAGCTTCAGCATGTCAAGCAAGTATTGCAAGACAATAAGCTTCGGGTTCCGCGGCTACGTCACAGTGAACGAGTGAAGCCAGCCATAGTGGAGCACGCGCCTGTTGTACTACCGTATGTCGGAGGAGTCACAGACAAGATTGGCTACATCTTGAAGCGAGCTTCCATTAAAACATACTACAAGCCGCCGAAGAAAATTAGTCAATTTTTACCACCCATCAAATGTAATATTCCTCTGCAGGATGCAAGTGTGGACAAGCTAGATTGTGAATGTGGTCTCTCTTACATAGGTCAAACAAAAAGATCTATAAAAACCCGCGTGAAGGAACATATAGCTGACGTGAAGCACCGAAGCTCCGGGAAGTCTGCAGTCTGCGAACATGTTCAAGATCGTCCCCACCATTACATTCGATTTGATAAACCACATATCCTCGCAAAAGAACACCGATTCCTACCAAGGATGATACGTGAGGCTATTGAAATTAAAAAACATCCAAATTACAATAGAGAAGATGGATGGGTGCTGCCAGCTGCTTGGGATCCTATAATTAACAAAATTAAACCCAAACCCAAGCATACCACTGCAGGATTTCATGATACTGTTACGCGCTCCAGTCAACGATACACTAGCGCCATCTAGTGTCAGGAACGAGAGCGAGGGGAGCATTGAGAAAATGACATCACAAATTACTCAACCGACAGCGCCTAGTCGAAACTCGAACGCTCGGTACCTTGCCCGTGTTTACTTGAACATTCTGGATATTTCTTTGCTAATTTAAATATATAGGCGCTGCAAGATGCGATCGAGGCAGTGTTGATTTGGGCGAAACAAGCGAAGCTTCGGAGTGGAATTAAGTGAATTAATGTGTTTAAATTATTAGTGTTTTAACTTTAATTGTGTAAAGTAAATTAAAGTGTTAATTTAGGTAATTTTATCGGCAATTTTTATTGTCACGAACCTCAAGCTCGTAACAATTGGTGTCAGAAGTGGGATTAAATCATGCCGATTTTACCTAAGGAGGAAACGGAGGGTGTCCGTACCCGAAGTCAACGCCAGCAGGAGACGGACCAGAGGAGGTTTGGTGGTGCAACGCCGCAGACGTCGGAGGGCCAACAGCTAGCCACGGAGACTGCGGGCCCGTCAGTAGCTCCTACATCTGCAGCACCTGACTTAGGTGCTCTGATGGCCATGCTACAGGAGCAGCTGCAGCGCGGACGAGAGGAACAGGCCCGTCTGTTGAAAGAGCAGCAGGAGGAACAGGCTCGCCAGCAGGCGGAACAGGCCCGTCTGTTGAAAGAGCAGCAGGCGGAACAGGCCCGTCTGTTGAAAGAGCAGCAGGAGGAACAGGCTCGCCAGCAGGCGGAACAGGCACGCCGATTGGAAGAGCAGCTGCGGGACGGACAGGAGGAACAGGCCCGTCGGTTGGAAGAGCAGATGCTCCTCATGAAGGACCTTCACGCTACCTTCGGGAAGGAGATAAAGGAGGTGAAGGATAGGGTTGCTCAGCATGACAACCGCCTGTCGGAAGCCGAAACCCAAATCGTGAAAGCTGAAAACCGAATCGAGAAAGCTGAAACCCGAATCGACCAAGTAAACAATCGGGTTGACAACGTAGTGGCTGACATGAAGAAATCACTAAACGACCTCAAAATTGGGGATGGAACTACAGCTCCCGTAGTAGCTGCAGCACCTTCGCTACGTGGATTCAAAGTGCCGCCGTTCGACGGGACCTCTTCCTGGTCGGCCTACAAAATCCAGTTCGAGGCCGTCATGGAGGCGAACGGCTGGAATAAAAGCCAAGCCATGACTGCACTCACCCTAGGCCTGCGTGACCAAGCCTTAACTGTGTTGGAAGCTCTCGGTAAGAAAGTGACCTATGAGCAGCTTCTTGAGGCCTTGGAAGCTAGATATGGCGACGCTCATCTGGAACACGTCTTTCGCGCGCAGCTTAAAGATCGCGTGCAGCGCAGCAACGAGAACCTGCAGCAGTGGGCCCTTGAGGTGGAGAAGATGGTTCGAAAAGCATACCGGTCTGTACCTGCGCTCATTGAAGGGAACCTGGTGCAGACATTCATCGACGGCATCCGCGACCTGGAAGTCAGAGCTGCTGTGAGGCTCGGGCACCACGAGACGCTTAAGGACGCCTTGGCCCATGCACTGGAAGTGGAAGCCGTGCGGCAGGATCATCGTTCCCATCGCGTCAGGGAGGTTGCAGCAGCTACAGTTCGCGACCGCAACAAAGGATACAGCCCAAGGTGCTATGGCTGTGGGGAAAAGGGCCATCTTCGATCCAGCTGCTCTAAACGAACCGTGGAAAGGAGAGTTGATCGATCTCGAGAGGGTAGTGCAGCTAACGGCACTGCCTGGCGGCGACAGGATCATCGTTCACCTCACGCTAGGGAGGTTACTGCAGTTACGGTTCGCGACCACAATAAAAGATACAGCCCTAGGTGCTATGGCTGTGGGGAAAGGGGCCATCTTCGGTCCAGCTGCCCTAAGCACACCCTAGGAAGGGAAGGTGAACGGTCTCAGAAAGGAAGTGCGGCTAACAGCACCGCCCAGCAGCAGCAGGAATACGACTTTACTATCAGACACTGCAGCGGGAAATCTCACGGCAACGCGGATGCATTGTCAAGAAGACCTTGTCCTGAAGATTGCAACCATTGTAGTAGGCAAGAGAGTAAGGAGGTGGTATCCGTGAGGATGCTCAGGACGGACCACCTCAGCAACGAATGGAAGGACAACCTACGACATGCACAGCAGGAAGATCCGGACATCAAGCCGATTCTGGGATGGATGAAGGCCCGTGCTACCAAGCCTAAGTGGAGGGACGTCTCAGCGATGAGTTCAACCACGAAAAGCTATTGGGCCCAATGGGACAGCTTGCTGATTCAGGATGGAGTCCTGTGCCGTAAATGGGACAATGGTCGAAGAGACAGCTGTCGTTTGCAAATGGTTGTCCCTAAAGCTAAAGTGCCGAATGTTCTACAGTTGTGCCATAATGGTCGTTCAATAGTCCATCTGGGAGTTAAACGAACTCTACTGAAGGTCCGAGAACAGTTTTACTGGGTCCATTATCGTGACGATGTCGAGGATTGGTGTCGTACATGTACAAGTTGTGCGGCCGAGCGGGGACCTCGGACACGTAGTAGAGGAGCACCGAAATTGTACAATGTTGGTGCACCACGGGATAGGACAGCCCTTGACATTGCGGAGCCGTTACAGAAAGGCGCAAGAGGGACTCCTAAGATCGTCCATGTGAATCGCTTGGCGCGTTATTATGGGGCCGATAATGCTCGGGACGAGCATGTCTTAGGAGGGGGCAGTGTTACGCGCTCCAGTCAACGATACACTAGCGCCATCTAGTGTCAGGAACGAGAGCGAGGGGAGCATTGAGAAAATGACATCACAAATTACTCAACCGACAGCGCCTAGTCGAAACTCGAACGCTCGGTACCTTGCCCGTGGTTACTTGAACATTCTGGATATTTCTTTGCTAATTTAAATATATAGGCGCTGCAAGATGCGATGGAGGCAGTGTTGATTTGGGCGAAACAAGCGAAGCTTCGGAGTGGAATTAAGTGAATTAATGTGTTTAAATTATTAGTGTTTTAACTTTAATTGTGTAAAGTAAATTAAAGTGTTAATTTAGGTAATTTTATCGGCAATTTTTATTGTCACGAACCTCAAGCTCGTAACAATACTATAAGCTCGTTTTGCGTTAATCGGACCAAAAATTAATATTCAAAAACTGAAGGTAGCCGGTCTAACTATGACATTGGGACGTCCAACATCTCAGTCTCCCACGTGACCGTGGGTGCTGTAAAGCACCCGAAACGTCGGGATAGTAAAAATAAATTAAAGTAATTAAACGCGATAAAATCCGTAAATAATAGGTTTATTCAATGTGTAGTGTTCGCGTAAATTTAAGAAATCATTAACTAATAAAACGGACATAACAAGAATTCGTTTAATAGCAGATGGGTGTGGAGGTGGGCCAAAATAAAAATTGCATTCTAATTGGTATGTGCTGTAAATGGCTATTAGAAAATATACCCATAAAGAGCGTAGAAAAAATTTTTCCCGTTACCAAGAATTAAATTATCAAGAAAAGAGCTTACTCCTTTCTAAAGGGCCGGCAACGCACCTGCAATTCCCCTGGTGTTGTGGTTGATCATGGGCGGCGGTCATCACTTAACATCAGGTGAGCCGCACGCTCGTTTGCCCCCTCTTCAAATTTAATAATATACTTGACGGGTAATAAACTTGTGAATTTGATTAAAGTGTGGCATTATTTTTCTTAATTACCACAAATTAGTGAAATATCAGATTGCTACTTTTGATTATATACGACTTATATTTCCGCATAGGTACATCTGGTTTGTTATTATTCGGAAGTTGTTACCGTTGTCGAAATTTGACGGGAAGGATGTTATTATTACATTATTGTTTTATTAGTTTCTCCTAAAAATGTAACAGCCATAAACCAGGAGCCTGTTGATGCATTTCCTCTTTTTCTGAAATATTCTTTCCCAGTAAAGCGAATTTCCTCACGATAGTTCCTTTAATGCCGAGATTATGGAAAATGAGCACTTAAAGCTGCAATTATGAATTGAAGTAGCGCTAAGAAATTTGCGGTAAGAACTTAATTCCTGTTCTAAAATGTTTTTTTGTTTTTTTGTCCTTAGACACGTAATCATTAATATTAAATCCTAATTAAAAGTAAATTACCGTGTTGTGGGGTCTATCATACCGTGGGTGTCGTAAGAGGCGACAAGGGGATACAAATCAGGAGATGGGCCTCAGCGTCTTCCTAATAACGATTAAAAATAAAATAAAAACTGCGGTTGCCATGTTGCCAGCACGCTTGCCAAGCGGAAGAAGGGGAAGGCCTGTATTCAGCAGTGGACTTTAATAGGCTGTAACAGTAACGGTGACTTTATGAAGAGAATTTCAACATTATAAAGATATTTGGACAAGATCCAAACCTAAATGTTTTACACGATAGACCTTCTTTCAAAGTGAATTTCTTGAAATCGAACCTCGTTTGTACCGATTCATTGATATTAACAGCGTAAATATATACAAATTGAGCAGTACTAACAATACTGTAAGCAATAATATAGAAAATTTTATTTTATGCCTTTTTTGCATTTGTGTTACTAAAATAATAATAATTTAGCTGGGCCTTAAAACTAGAGTATCCGAGATATACATCGTACACTCGTGTACCTCGACACGAGCTAAGCAGTCAGAGGCGTGGGTCAGATTTCCCCCACTCGGCCAGCGTTTAGATAGCTCAAGAACAACCACAAAGGCGGCATGATGATTGGTAACTAACAATACCAAATCATAAACGATCACCATCATCATCCTCATCACCATTGTCTTTCTCTCATTAATCAGATGAGTCAGATGAAGCTGTAAGATCCATATATGCACCAACATCACACACAATAGACATAGTATTCGGAATTCGAAAAGAAGGCAGGTATTACACTTTTAATGTATTGAACAAAATATGCATAGCGGTTGATTCCAGAATTGGAAAGTTTGTAATTATACCAGTTAATTATCGCTATAATATGAAAATAATGCCGTACAGTGTGGTTGATTCCCGCGAGCCAGAACTGCGGGCGTTGTTTAGTTTGAGTTTACAAACAGAGAAGTTAAATTAGAAGGAGTATATCCAAATGCAAATACTGGCACGGTGAAGCAGCAGCGGGGCACCTGCGCTGACAGTTTGTGTAATAGCTCGGAACCGCCGAATTAATTTACAAAACTCCGAGCCGTCGCACACAAAATTGTTTTTGACACTAGTTGTTTGTTGGTTGTGTTTGTTATGAAATTTTGTGGGTGTCATCACTGAACGTATTTTGTGCAGTCTATATTGAGTTTTTTTTACGATAACATTTTGCCGAAGCCAATATTTGCGCAAAAGTGTACAGTAATTGCTTTACTATATTTAAAAACACTTTTGATTTGATCAAAACGATTTTGATTTGATTCACCTGCCAATTTAGCTTACAGTCGGTTGTGCTATTTCGGTTATTCTGGTCCTACTGCATATATACTCATCTTTCTTACTTGCAATAGAGAGGCATAAGATATAATTTTAAATTTGGATAAACTTCTTCAGGCGTGACTTGAGGGTAACATAAATCTCTTTTCAGAATGAGGTAACGTTCAGTAAAATCTACAGTCAGATACCGCATTTGTAAAGACAGTGTTTGACTACAGTTATTACTGAGTGCTATGTGTTATTATATACAATAATTACTTTGTTATTATATTATATGACTAATATTTTATTAATAAATTATGAATACTTAAAATAAAAATACATAATTGAAATAAAAATTAATATCTTACCTCAATCGCGTGTAGAGATTACGTGTACTCGTGCACTTTTGTCCTTGCGAGGGTCAAAGAGAGCTTTGGTTTTTACAACTCTGAGAGAAATTGACGAGAGTGCACTCGACATTAATAAAATATAGTTAGATAACATTTAAGAAACAAATAATTAAATTTAAAGCCGTGCCCGTAGGTTTACTCTTAGTTCTGTTAGATTAGCTGTTAGTGCTCATTCTGTCTAGACGCACCTTCATCTTGGTAGGAACCAATTACTTGCTTATTTTATTCAGCAGGCTGCTGCCTAATTAAAAGGTGTTTAGTACTAATATTAGTTCAGAGGAAAGGAGCATAACAGTCTCCAGAGGTGTTAATAAAATACAATTAGGCGAAATGCACCCTTTAAGCCGTTTAAGTTTAACCAGTTGAAATCAGTTAGTAAGAAGGTTTGACTCTAGTTTGATTATTGTTTAGATTTTATGATCATAATGATGATAAAAACCCCTGGGAAGGGTGATCGCTACCAAGCTATTTCTAATTTGTTTTGTGTTGTTAATTGTAACATACATGATTGTAAGTTCTTATTTTTTAAAAAATAGTAAAAAATAGTAGCTGGTTTTCTTGCTGGCTCTTCGCAGGACAGAGGTTTTTTTTTACGAACCAGTGGTAATGAAAAAAAAAGTGACTTTCAATAAGTATTATTTATAATCCATATTGAATAAAAAAGTTTCTAAAAGATAATAATTCTTTTTCATCATTATCACTGCTCTCATCATAAGCTTTTTAAAGAGGTTTTTTCAAGAACACAATAACTAGAACGCAATTTTCAATAATTTTGCATACTCTATGCATGCTAATTACTCAAAACATTTAAGTAATAATTTTATTTTACTTTATATAAAACCAGTCTGTTATAGATTCGTGGTTTCTCAATGTTTTAACATCTGTCGGTCGTCTACCAATAATAAAATTGTAATAATATTATTGTATTAATATACTACTATTTACGTGGTAGAACCACGCTGTAGCTGTATTATGGTTGTAGCACTAATAGGTCATCGGCTTGAAGAACTGCGCTCTCACAGAATACCAGCGTAAAATAGAAGCTTAATGTTGCTGTGTTTCGCATGATGAGGGTAGAGAACCGAAGATTCTTTTTATTGAAAACGAAGTATTTCATTATAGTCCTCAGGGGTGAAAACGCATCTGCATTTTGATACTTAATCGATGATAAATGAAGATGTCTATGGGCCACATTATACACTTACCATCAGGCAGATTATGTGTTCGTTTGTTTACTCCATTCCATTAAAAAAACTCAGCTCAAGAAACATAAAAAGGTGCGAGACATCTGGTATTGTAGTTGCCAGTCTGTCTAACAAGTATGGCGATTGTATACAAAAGGAATTTGACGATTTTGTAATTCAGCCTTAGTCCGCTTATGTTTTATCATTATGTTTTCATTTTAACCTATATAGACTTTATTTGTATTGATTTAGTGTTTTTTAGCTATAACCCCAATTTAAGAAATTATATAAAAATATTATACTCTCTGTATCATATTTTAGATTAATAGAAAGTTATCATAACTAATGCATAAAATGCATTATTAGATGTTACGTACGGTACGTGTATGTATGAAATTGCAGACACCATGCAACACAGACAAGGAGTTAGGTACCAACAAAATTCATAGAAGGCTACCGCCTGCCCTTTGGACTGCAATTTCTCGCTGTTGGTGACACTTATGCTGCCTACGTTAAAGAATTAAAAACAAATTTTCCAATTTCCCAAATTTTTTAATACAAAAAAAGAAGAAAAAAAGAATAACTTAAACAGAATAAATATTTTGGCAAAAATAAATCTGTACAATCTGTACAGTACACGATAACTTACAGCTCACCCTATGATTTGTTGCTACTGTAACCCCTGTACTATGGATACTCACAACTTGCAAACGAAAAAGGCGGCTGATTTAGATACGCTGTCACCTATGAAGACTACGACGGAATGCCAAATAACCACAGTACACTATTATTTCTAGCGGAGTATATAACCTTTACTAGATAAAGGTAACCTAATGATCAGTCTCCAGCATTAATGATGTAATGGAAGGTATCAACGTAAAGAAAGCAAGTATTATGATCGATATAAATTAATAATTGTACTAGACAATGGACTATTATATTGGATGACTTACATGTGACGATATATATTTTTGAAATTGTTATATCATTTTTTTACATTAAAGTAGTACAGTAATAAGTAAAATTTGATGAATGTGTCAAAACAATTACTGTTCGATTAAATAAGTTTCCAATTTCTATATAAATTTCATTTTTTACTAACAGGTATTTTGGGATTAAAATCAACATATTTAATAGAAAAGGTCTCCAGCAGTGCCGCAAATAACTTTGAAACTGGCCCAGCCACGCAGATGGGGATGACATCTCTTTGAAGATAAAGATGCGAGATAATTTTGCAATTTTCATGTCGAGAGGTTCGCGATATGTACCTGTCATGCTTCTGAAATTAACTTTTGATGTCAATTAGACTAACTTCTCCATTTGTGGCGTCAAGATTTTGTTAAAGTATTCGCGTCGTAAAGACATGAAATGAAAACTTTCGAAGCCCTATTTCTTTATCGTGTAAAATGTTATGATGAAGAAGTAGATGGGTTTTTGAGTTTGAGGCGTAAGTTGTAAAAAATATATCTTAACAATCGAAATCATGAGGGTAAATGTGGGGCTAGGTCTATAATCTCTTTTTAACCCTCCTACCTATAGGGGATATGCGGTCATACGTATTCGACCGCTTCGCTCAATGAATTCGCGCCATAGTTTAGTATGATCACGCATCATACGAGCGTAATATTATAAGCGAACAACAGGGTAAGCATCTGCTAGGCGTTATTTTATTATTTTATACAATATAACAATATTATATAGGCTTGGGGGTAAGAGCCAGAAACCGAATAATAAATTGCAGAGTGTGGATTCGAATTTAATCTGGAGCCAATTTCTTTAAATAAAGTTAATTTTCTAGAATAAGTATGTATCAAAATGCCCCTTTTGCCCATAGAGTGTGCTCATAATTCAACAGAAACCATATGATTTACTCAGCTTATACCGACTTCGCCATAATATTGATGCATTTATATGATTAAAAGGTATATTCGTGAAATATAATTCATCAGAATACGTAAAAAACTTAGTTTTCAGTTATTGTAAAAGTTGGTATATTTTTAAAATATCAATTAATCCCTATGCTACGAAATATGCGTGTAAATAGGATAGGTACACTATACTCTTATACTTTTCTGTGAAACTGCATTTGAATCTACTTTCAGTCTTAATATGTAAACAGTGTATGGATATCTTCGAATGTATCATCTATCTATGAGTACATCTACTTACAATAATATATACTTCTATGTAAGATAAAACGTGTGGCTATGTCTTTTCATGTATTCTGTAGTAGTATAATGTTGTAATATTCTAAGCTTAAGTATATGAAAAAATATAAATTATAAATCATTATCATTGTAGGTATAAATTAAACATTTTTTTTCAGGAATAACTATAAATTAATTTTTATTTTTAAATATTGGTCTCGGGTCTGCTAAATCTGACCTTTCTCATTTTTCGGTTTCTCATTTTACACTAAAATAATTTGTTTTCAAAAGTAAAAACATTGTAACTTTTGTTTTATTTATATACTACTTTAAAATTCTCTCAATGTTATTTCACACGTCAAATTACATCAGAAATATGACAACCCTAAAGACAAATTTGTCACTATGATTATGTCAAACACAGAAATAATCCCGTCATCTATTTGGCGTATGACGCACCCCTGCGTTTAGAAACTTGCAAATTTAGGGAGGATCAGTTAGAAACGACTGGGAGAGACGGCAAACGCTTCAAACGAAAGATTATAGAGTGCTTTGTATAGGTGATCAGAGATTGTTAACTGAGTGATGTTTGGTGAAAACCGTAGAGCGCTGGGGCTGTCGGTTGTCATGGTTATAATGCCCATTTCAAATAAAGCGCCCTATAAGCAATGAACATGTCTGTCTCTATTTTTACTTTTTTTAACAGTATCGTCTGTCGCTGTGGCAACAGTTGGTTTTAAAAAGATGTAAGAGGGGTTCGAAAGAAAATTATACATTCACATTAAATTCTTCAAAATAAATGATCCATTTTTCTTTAAATGTTCTAGTTCTTTGTAAATTGAATATAATTTCGATTTGTTTTTCTTTGTTTGATTTGTATTTCTGAAATGAGGATTTTAATTTATGTTCTACTTATTATGAATATTTTATTTATTTATTAGATTGTAAAAATTTGTAGTTGAACGTAGTTTATACTTTCACCACTCTTTTAGAAAAAAGTCTGTCCTGAGAACAACCAAGTGGTAAAATTAAAAATTTTGTACAACTCACTTCAATATGAATAGAATATGATCAAACTTATATGGAGGCATACGAGGAGCACCAGCTTTTGAATAAAAAAGAGTCTTTAAAATCGGTTGTCTTAAAAAATTCATACAACACATAAAAATACAGGCGAATTGAGAACTTATTCAATTTAATTATAATCGGTTGAAAATAAACACTTAAGAAGTAAATTGGCTGCGATTTTCTTATTCCCAGCTGTTTATAATCACGTATTTTTTAATGTCATAGTACATAAACCTCTATAAACTTTTTAGTTTTATTTGATAAAATTTTCGATTTTTCCTTGATGCTATTATAAAAAGAAACAAAAGAAAAAGCCGGAACTCTAATTAAGAACAAATTTCACAATTTTCATGTTTGAAGCAACTGAATAACGACTTGGTTGTCCTCTTAATTATTAATTACAAAGGCTCAATTTTCCGTATCTATAGCTTAATATTTAGGAATTAACTTGCATATATATTTTTAGTATTTATTGTTGCTACATAGCGAAACACCACTGATTCAGTCATTCATCATGAGATCACCAAAATTAAATGCCCGATTGATTTGGAATTTGGCATATGTACTTATTTCTCGACGTAGACACACACTGAGAAAGGGTTTTCGAAAAATCAACCCCTGAGGCGGTGAAATAGTGTGTTACAATTCGTTATTAAATATACCACAAATGTTTTGTGTATTTCTCTATTTCTAAGCCATTAACATCTTCAAAAAAATCAGTGATATACTCGTAAGCTACTTTACTATAAATATTACGTTTTATTGCATTCATATATATATATATATATATATATATATATATATATATATATATCATTTTCATCTGTCGCCTCTTAGAACCAGATAATGGGTAACACCATCTTAAGAGCTCAAAATAGTCAAAGGCGCCAACCAGCTTGCCAAACGTGGTGACGATAGTAATCATATCTCCATGAGGAAATATATTTCGGAAGCCTATGGTGAGCAGAAAGTTTTTGATAGGTTGTAATGACGATGATTACGATGTTTATCATTGGTAGTATACATCGTTTGTATTTTCTTGTATTAAAAAAAGTGCTTCGAGGAGAATGGCCTTATGAATATGCTTATAATTTTTAATCTCTGTGATTATAGCTACAGTAAATTCAACTTTACAAAACAATCTTATTAGTAATATGGAGTGATAATAATTTTTTTAAATAAATAAATAATAGAATACGAGAAATAAAATTTCAAGCTTAATAATGATTTTTTATTCTATTTCTTATAATCATAGAATATTATAATTGCATACAAAATAGAACGTGGGAGTGGGCGGAGCCTATGTAGCTTAAATGTCACTAACACGTCAATGCACACGTGTAAACGTCAACACGAGATGTGTTTTGACGTTACAATCGTTTTCATATTTCGCATGCAAATTATTTATAAAATGCCAAATTGCAAGCTATTTATAAATAATTATGTATTAAAATCTGTCTCTTAACACAGTGAATCGGGTTTGTAGTAGTGAAAATACGGCATAATTTCTTGTATGTGTGCTCCCGGTGACGCCTCTTCTCGTACAAAACAAGGTTGACAGCCATCCTATTGTGTATTATAGTATTCTATGATTATAATCGTCGTCATCATTACATACATATCATTACGGTAACATACACACAATAATATTAACACCGGTAATACTCTCTACTAATTAAATTAGAAGTAAGATTAAATTGAATTGTTATTATAAAATATAATTTAGTATGTACAATAAATTTTAAAATGTTGCAATAATAATATTTCTCCAAATGCAATATTTCTCTAATATTATCAGAAATAAGGGCTCTCTTACTAATTCGTTCATTCTTTCTTTTCAGTCTATCAAAAGTCTTTTGCTGAGCATAGGATTCGCTCTTAGATTGACTGGATATTATCCATAGTAGTCATGCTTAACAAGTGGATTGGCAAAAACATTTTTACTACATATTTTAATAAGTTATACGGAAGAGCTGCTGGCCATCTCCTTTTTTCCTCTGTCGCCTTTAATTTATGACACCCACGGGATAAAATATTGAAGCATCTTAGTGTCCTGTTACTAAGTAGCATTAAAATTAAAAAAAAATATTTTTACCAAAAAGTAAAAGACTACGAAGAATAACATAATTTCGAAATTATTTAGCTTCGCGTTCTATTTAAAATTTTAACTGACCCTTTTAACTTGACTAAGGAACACAAGATTAATATTCAAACATTGTCTAAATTGAAACGTGGTAGAGCCCTTCTGCAGTTATATTAGTACTATAGTTGTAGCACGAATGGGTCGGCTCGACCGGGGAAGGACCACGCTCTCACAGAATACCAGCGTAAAATAGTTTAATGCTGCTGGGTTTCGTATGGTGAGTGTAGAGAACTGGAGACTCTTTTACTGGAAACGAGGCATTCCATCTTAGTCCTCACGGGTAACAATGCATCTGCATTTTGATTCGTAACCGAGGATAGATGTCTATAGGCCACAGCAACCACTTACCATCAGGTGGATTGTGTACTCGTTTGTAACCCTACCCTATAAAAGAAAAAGAAAATAGTAACATTGAAATTTTCATCCCAATTATTTTTCTTACAAGGAACCATATTCTATTCAATTAAAAATGAAACATAAAAATTTATTAGAAATACAAAAAGGCGAACATAAATTCGAATTGAGAACCTTCTCTTTTTTCAAGACTTAAATATGCGGTTGATGAAACAGGCTTAAATGGGCGCTTTACGTAACTCCATGCTACGTTTTACCCAAACAGCGACCGCACCCAAGTCTGTCATGTCGCCTATTTATGAGTAATAAAGGACATCCGTCCATCGGTTTACTTTGTATGCTGTATGTTAATGGCCTGTATATGGCGTTGATGTACACTGACATGTGTCGGCCTCGAAAATTAAGTCGATGCGAGGACGTATGTTTATGCGTGTTAAAGCCAATAACGTGTTCGCAGAGACTGTTTCGGCTTTTCTTCATAATCGTAGATCGTTAACGCTACGTAAATACAATGTTATCCTTTTGTATTTGGTCATTTTTGTCTTTTGCCTGTTACATTAAATACACTAAAAAGGTTACAATTAAGCTTCTTTCCGTAGAAACAAGCTTACCTTCAGCAGAAAATCCTGTTTTTATTTACAATGAAATCAATTTATTCATTTAAGTCTCAATAAAGCTCTTATGAATGTCAAAAGAATACATTTTATAAAATTTTCGTTTAAACAAAACGAAAGTCCCCTGCTACACATAGTACCCTCCCCCCATATATTGGTTTATGGTGGATACTTTGCCATAGTAGTCACGCTTGTCAGACGGGATGGAAGTCACAGTTTTTTATTTTTTATTTGTTATTGGAAAGATGCTGTTGCTGTGCATTTCCTGGTTTGTAACGCTCTGTTGCATCTTATGATATCAACGGGATGATATGGAATAGCGTATATTCTCAAATCGCTAGTTACTTTCCGTTCTTATACGGTCTAGTAAAATATCCTTACTTTATAAAATGTTTTGCTTTTGTTTATATAATTAATAGAATCAGTCATTACTTTGTGGAAATATATTAAATTAAATTTGGTAGGAATTACTATATAACTTTAATTTTGTTTATATGTTTCTATTAGGCCGGGGAAGGACCACACACTCACAGAATACCAGCGTAAAATGGCAGCTTAATGCTGATGCGTTTTGTATGGTGAGTGTTGATTCGTAATCGTGAATAGATGTAGGTGCCTTACCATCAGGTGGACTGTGTGCTCATTTGTCACCCTATCCTATAAAAATATAAAAACCACAGTAAACGGGAAAATTTAAAGTCTATCATATTATATTATATTTTTTTTTCGGCCAGTGCGTGCAAGTTTACTATAGTACATCCAACATACAGTTTACCATGCGAAAAAACGGAGTATCCAAATTAATATCTGCTACTTTTAAAGTCTAATTCTTGGACCCATTAATCAACATCACCATTATTTACAGCCTTTGATAAATTCACTGCTGAAAGTAGGCCTGCCCAAAGAACGCCACAAAGCACAGTCCAGAACTACCTGCATCCTTCGATTTCCTGCATATTTTACCAAGTCGGACACTACATCTAGTGAGGAGCCGCCCTATACTTCGCTTACCATTACGAGGCCGAGAACCCCATCGGTTGTCGTTTCTTCGGGATATATGGCTGGTCCAGTGCCACTACAACTTACTACTCCTTTGGGCTACGGGTTACTATGGCTCTACTGCGGACATCCTCCTTTTTAAGTACACAACGCAGAGAAATCCCAAACATTGCCTTCTCCATAGCTCGCTGAGCGACATGAGCTTCCTCAAATGGCCAACAGTGAAGGACCACGTCTGAGATCCATATGTCATCACTGACATCACGCACTGCTTATATAATATTATTTTAAAGTTCTGAAGTATACCGGATAAAAAGATGTGAATTAATTTTTCAAACGCTGCTAAGCTGAGTTGAATCCATCGATTGAACTCCCGGCCACTAGTCGGCCTATTTGTCCCAGGCAAATAAAGGTGTGACATGGACCTATTAATACTCAAAGAAAATTCTAATATACTTATAACTCATTCTTCTTTTGCTGTTTCCGTCGGAATAGTTGTTAATATTTCTCTCTAGCTATGACATGAGTTTTTTGACAACTGCTTCCCTTTATAGTCTTCGATTTGCAGCAACTAACTTGCATAAGGACGTTTTTTAATTAATATTGCACAAAATGAGCCTTTGAGGCTCAGGAGTTAAGAGCCCACATTCGGTGTATACGAGCAACACGAGTTATTAATTTGTCAATACCAGTAACATTAATTTAGTAATGTTTCTGCAAATTAAGGTGCTGGTTTACCACGTGTTTGCGGTGAAGGCCATTCTTAACGTCTTTAAACCTAGAGAATCCTACTTGTCTTTAAAACTAGAATAAACCAATTACATCCGTATGCTCTTAGTATGGCACGTGCTCAGTAGTGGGACCTATTACGCTGTAATTTTATTTTTTTAGTGCTCTAGAGTAGGGTTCTTGTTTATTTTAGCAATTTAAAGAGATTGTTCAGATGGAAAATAACATTAACATCTTCAACGCGTTATATTAAAAAGGTAATTTCGGTTAAACACGAAGCTACAGAACATTTACATATCACATATCCGGGATCACATATTCCTGTGAGCCATTTAATTTGCAATGGGGACTATTTTCTGATACAAGTACACCATTAAGGACCATGTATGACAGAATAGAATGTTATTGCATATCAGAGTGAACACTTAAGCTAGCAATGTCGGCTAAATTCTAACGGTGGTTAAATATAAATGTTTATCAATTTGATGTTAACAAAATTTGAATTAGAGTATTGAGTATTGTGTGTGAATTTGAATTTGTTTTTAATAAAATCTAATATAATATAGGGATTTGTATGAACACTCGGAGTAAAAGAATGTGACGTCAAGCGAAAAGCAGCTAAAACTGAGATTCACACCAGCCACTCTCAGCATCTGACTTTGCATTTTGTTGACGGCTATCGCCTGACATAAGCTAAACGGATAAAATACTTTTTTAAATCGGTGACTGGACACGTTTACCGTTAAAACAGTTTACGTATCTCCACAATTTCAAGGCACTCCACTTGTTGTTTCAGCCAGTATCGGAATCCGCGCCAACATATCGAATGACGTGCAGTTTCGTGTTCACTTGGAAGAGAAGCTAAATTGGCCTCTGAAAATCTTTAGCAGAGTGGGACAGTATTTCATGCCGGTACACCGCCTGCAATTTTTTAAGGCGCAGGTTTGGACTCACATGGAATACTGTTCTCAACTCTGGGCCGGGGCTCCCTAGTGCGAACTCCTTCCATTTGCACCCCTTCCAGCGCAGAGTGGTGCAAATCGTCGGCAACCGAGTTCATTGTGATCGAGATGACTCACTGGCATTGCGACGAGATGTTACATCTCTTTGCGTATTTTATCGCATCTACCACGGGGAATGCTCTGAGGAATTATTTGGTTTAATTCTAGCCGCTCAATTTCACCATCGCATATCGTGACAAAACTTACGATACCATCTGGATGATTACCGGTCCACCACTGTGCAATTTACAAGAAGTTTTATTTCTCGCACAATTTCCTTATGGAATCAACTACCACCAGCGAATCGATACGACTTAGGGGCACCTGCGATTCTCCTAATGTTGCAGTTGTTCATGGGCGGCGCTCGACAGTTACCATCAGGTGAAACATATGCTCGTTTGCCCCCTCTTCTTTAAAAAAAAAAACATTCAACACCAATCAACCATCTATTGCTAAACAAACATATATAATATTAATTGATATGTTATTATGTTATACCAAATTTTTTAATAAAGCAGATAAGCAGCGTTATCTGTATCTTTAGACTTGTGTGCCCGCGTCACCTCGAGCGCGTGCGCTTAATTTAAAGTTCAAATGAAACGAGAACTAAATGCTACCCAAGCTTATCTTAATTTCATATAACACTTATTTATTTTAATTTTATTTAGAGTAGGTGTGACGCTACATAGAGTGTATCATTGGATGGAACACAAGGTAAATCAACAAGAGTCAAGTAATTTCGTTGTTTTAAAGAGTTTGACGTAAAATCAAGTGGCGTTAAATGGAGTTTACTCGGTATGTGATATTTATATAACATTTATATAATAGTAAAAATAAATATATGAATAAGGTAGTAAGTAAATGAATATTTAGGGATTAGAAGTATTACAATAGTGCCATGAGGTGTTGCTGTAAGAAAATATTTATGATATCAAATTATACGGGAGTTTTTTTTACTAAAGGCAAGTATATATATATATACTTGCCTTTAGTAAAAAAAACTCCCGTATTATACATATTTATTATGCCATATTTGAACAAAAAGTGTTTACACTTTTTGTTCAAATATGGCTTATCCAAAGCTCTTATAAACGTATAAATCTACACCACATAGGAAAACTTTACGAAAGTACTTACTTGATTTACTTGATATTAAGGATCGATCACATAAAATTACGTGCGAAATACACCGTCAAAGTAATGAGTAAACCTTCGATCATAATCTATGCTTCGATGACAAACAGTATGTTTAGTTTACAAACAATTTTAAGGGTTATTTATTAGATCTCAAAAATATCCGGGTGTTTGTGTGACGTATTGTGAATATTGGACAATTAATAATTTTTCAATTAATAAGAATATTTATTAATTTTCTTTGCTTTGAATGTCCTTCATTGCGCTTTTACACGAGCTTTTAAGTAAATCAGATACATTATATCTACTTGTGTATTATTTGTGGAGAGGATAACTTCAGACAAACATAAGCAATACATTGTAATATTTTATTATTCGTTTAGAAGACCGTCTGTGTATATGTATAGTAAGAATTCAATAAATCAAAAGATGTTAATACAAACAAAGGGAATTTGCCTCAAATTTTATGCGTGAGGAGAGATAATAGCGCGGATCATTGCTTTTTCACTTGGTTACTCAAACGCGGATGGATGAGGTCGTTGACGACGCCGACGGAGACGATTGTTAACCATCCTTCAATGTCGTCGCTAATTGAAAATTCTCGCTAGCTCCATTTAAATCTCTATCGACAGGAGAAAATACAGAATAAGTTTACATTAAACTCGCCTATAACTTAATTACATGCCTCACAAATTAAATTACAGTCATTCTTAATAATGTAGTTTTAATTGAATTCATTTAATGAAATCATCAATATAACTGTTATTATAGACTTTATCATAAAGTAAAAACCTACTTCAAATTGCTAAAAAAGAATTTTATATTTGCTACCCATAAAGTTGGAATTTTTTCACTAAATTTAAACGGGACTCGTGAACTATAATCTATTTATTAAAAAAAGAATCATCGAAATTGGTTTACAGTCTGCGACGTTATCGCGTAACATACATACATACAAAATTAACAGACTCGAACTGAAAAAGGAGCCCCTCCTTTTTGATTTCGGTTAAAAATAGATTTCAATACTCAAAAGAATGTTAAGGTACAATAATAAAATTTGTATTTTAACACGTTTTATTTTATGGTCTTATTGTCTTTCATTATCTTATCTATCTTGAATTTAAACAAATTATTTGATGAACTCCGAACATGATGACGATACAAAATCAACTAAATTAAATTTTTGTTTGTTTGTTTATCTGTTTGATACAAATATTTAATTTGATTTTTATTAACACCGAGACTAGATCTTTAAATATCATCACAAGATGACAGAATAAAAAGAAGAAAACAATGCGTATTTTATTAAACTACTTTATTTTCGTGTTTTATCTGTATAAGGTTTATAAATCTGTAGGGGTGTGGGGATTAGAAGAGAATATTTTATGCCTATATCATTTAAAGTGCAATAAAATTGTTTGTGACTTCTAAAATATAAAATTTTGGTGAATTAATCATAAATATGCTTCAATTTTCTATAGCAAAAGGTTTACGTTTTTCGTCTTATCTCTATGGGGTTTATAAATTTTTATGGACATGGAAGAAATATTATGTTTTGTTAATTATATCATTAACAGTGCAATAAAATTGTAAGTGAGCTAAGTCCTATTCATGCTCCAGTTATCATTTGCATACGATACATGCTTTTCATTTTGCCACGTTTTTATTAAGTCATTTTTTGTTTGTCTGCCTGTCTAGCGTTCCGGGTGGAATCTTGCAGATAAAATTTCGAGCATTTCCCGATTACCTAGAGACTTTAAATTTTAAACAAAGCTCAAAATCGGAGGACAATGTAGAAATATGAATAAATCAGAAGATTCCAGGTTCGATCCTGGCAGGGTTCCCGCCATGAATTATGTTATTTATAATGTGATGAAAGATCAACACGTTTGTTCAACTCGAGTGTTTATTTAATACTAGCTTATTTTCTAATACATCGAATATCACCTACAAGTACATAGGTTACTTCAGTGGTATAAATTTTTAGCACAAATTAAAAAAAAATACACTTGTTATCTGTACGAGGTTTATATCTTTGTACAAATAGTTTGTTTTATTAACATTTTGTAATTGAAATAAGTAGTAAAAATAAGTATATATTTAAGTCACAAAACATGAAGTAATTTGAACTTGTATTAGTACCAATTAAGGATCCTTTATACATAAATACCTTTTCAAGTGGTCCCACGGAAGGAAAAGGGCGCGAGCGGAAGAAATCCTCGATAACGTAGGGCGAGGAGTGGAAAATTATAAAACATTAGAGAATTAAGATAGCAACAGGGGTTGTAATATTATAATCACTTAATTCAGTAACAATAAAATGGCATTGGCTATTTTTTTGTATTATTCTGACAACAAAATAATACAAAAAAAATAGCAATATACATAATTATATATAATATAACAATATACATAAGAACGTTTCCCTTTTGTAAGTTTTCACTCCTTAAATATGAAGATAAACGTTTTCATTTCTGTTAGAAAATAATGACTATTAAGAAAAACTTATATTATATAAGACCATTTTTATTAATTTACTGTTTATTAATTATATTGTACTACCACTATATATATATTGTACTACGTATCGAAGGAAACTTTTTTGAATGAACACTAGATTCAGTCACGATTTGATGATACATGCAATAATTCGATAAGTGCAAGTATACGATATTTCACGATCTAATGTCTTCCAGGCCGAGTTTCGGCCGTGGCGGCCAGTTTTAACGGAGTCTAGCTATTTGCTTAGGACAGAATTGTAATGCACAAGTGCTCTCTATTCCCTCACTCTCATAGTCCGATGGGACGGATAACCGACACGACCGGAAAGAGATCAGGCGCAGAACCTAGTGGTTGCTGCGGCCCATAGACATTTACGTCTATCCTTGATTACAAATCAAAATGCAGATGCGTTGTCACCCGTGAGGACTAAGATGGAATGCCGCGTCTCCAGTAAAAAGGGTCTCCGGTTCTCTGCACTCACCATACGAAACACAGCAGCATTAAGCTACTATTTCACGCTGGTATTTTGTGAGAGCGTGATCCTTCCCTGGTCGAGCCGACTCATTCGTGCTACAACTATACTACTAATATAACTGCAGCATGACTTTACCACGTATAAAATGCTAATGAAAGTTCCTAATGAAAGTTTCTTATCAGAAAACATAATAATTAATTTTGGCCTGACTTAAGATTTGATTTCAGGACCTCATGATCAGCAACCTTGTTTACGAACTCTAGACCAACGAGGCAGTCAAAATGTTTTCTCAGTCTATGTATAAAATGTCCCATAGATTTTTTTGATTTGCAGCCGTGGGTGTGGACGGATTTTAATGTACTATAATAATCTAAACAAGACGTCACCCTAAGTACTGTAATAGTCGTCAACCGTCAATATCTTAATATTGTTAACACCTAATCAACTTATGAATAAGTGCACATACCGCAGCAAATGATGTCCGATAACATGAAAATAAAACGTCAAGTTGAATTTCATATCACGCATTGGAAAGTAATTTCCGATTTTGAATTTCATTCAACATTAGTAAAAAGTTGCGGATGTGAGCGCAGGGACGACCCGTATTAAAATATTTTAAGCAGGCTATGAATATGCAAAAACACGGCTCACGGCAGCGGCGGTTAACGATTTGCACGTTTTTGGAACAGGCGCTAATTGCAAATATAACTGAACACTACTTACGGCGAATGTAATTGCTTTCACTAATATGAAGCTTTTTTACTGCCGTAGCTACATTATAAAGAAACAAGTGAAGTATATGTTGTTTTGAAATGAGTCTGTAATGTTTAATTTCTTGTTTAATACTCGTATCGACTTGGAATTCATAAATTCTTTTAGTGCAATGAAACAATTGCACAATTTATTTGCTTGAGGTCGCTTCAAAATAAGCAATGTTGAAATCGTTAAAATTAATATTAAAAATTTTACAACTCCGAATTATTATTGGATAACTAGCTAAGCTCAATAATAAAATCTTTGAAAGCAAGTATCTTCAAAAAAGAAAAGCAATATTATTACTTATCTAAAAATCAAACTCAAGTATCTAACTCTCAAGAAGAAAACGTTTCTCCTTTAAAGTTCATTCCAATACCGCCAACAGTTAACAAGATGAAAATCAAAGTGCGATACGTTGTACTATATTAGGTGGTTTGTTGAGGAATCGAATTCTATCGAGCCTTTTCAAGTGTGATTAAGGTTGGATTGAGGCAAGCAGCGAACGTATCTATTCAATTAATGCTGTAGTCAGGAATCAGGATAGCTGATCTTTCAATTTAAATTGCAACTCCGTAAATTGACCCTATTTGTGTGCTTCATACTTAGGTTTTGCTCGCTACTACTATTAAATGTTTCTTTTGAATTCTGTATCAATTTCACCTGAAATATTTATTTGATGTAACAGCGTTGAACAAATTACAGAGTTATTGAAGCAGTAATTCTGTAATGATAATAAACTTTTAAATATCTTTATCTAAGATAATTGATAGAATCAGGCTTTATTTTGTGGAAATCCATTATATAGAAGATATTAATATTTACTTTGCAAACATCCACTCAATTAAATAAAATGATGTGTCTTACCTAGTTTCAAGAGCACCTTCCGCCCTCTCTCAATTGCGTGCACTAACCGCTTCACCACTAATCCCAACAGGCATCAGCCTGTCAAGAACTTCTAAACAAACTGGATCGACTTCTTAATAATTACTTATCATGAGATACAGCCGCAGACAGTCAGTCGGATGGATGGACAGCGGAGGCTTAGTAATACGGAACCGTTGGTTACTCTTTGGGTACGGAACTCTAAAAAATGGCATCTTGTTTATGTGCTATAGCTTCCAGAAACTAAGATAGACATCATTTATATTTTATTTTCCTTTTCAATCTTTTGCCTCGTAAAAATAGATTTGGAGAACATCGACAAAAAATTAAATGGATTATAGTCAACCATATCTAAGATGATACCTTTTGACGTTTCACATTAATCATTCTGCAATAAATTTGCTTAAGCGTACTCACATGATTTAATATAACCTTTCACTTAAATTCGAAGAATTATGAAGTTATCTGTATTTCATTACAACGTGTATAGTTTTTTACAACTAATTTAAATTCGAATCTTTCAAAAAATCAAAATATTAAAAAATAACCAGTATCAACTTTTTTACTTAACGTCATTTTAATGGTATGTCGCTATGTATCTTACCGTAGTGTTTGGATAATTAAAATTCATTATTATGCGAATAATCGGTAAAAATATTCAAATAATCGGTAAAAATATTAAAATAATCGAATCATAAATCTTTTTAATGTATTATTTGTTTAATTCAATTTTTATTTTCAAAATTCCGTAAATTACATGAATCATGAAAAAAACAAGTCAATTTTTTTTACTTTGTCAACGTTGTGTAGGCAAAAAAGTCATATACAAGTCCGCGCTGAAAAAACGTTTTTATACGTGGTAGAGCCACGCTGCAGTTATATTAGAAGTATAGTTGTAGCAAGAATGGATCGGCTCGATCGGGGAAGGACCACGCTCTCACAGAATACCGGCATAAAATAGTAGCTTAATGCTGCTTTGTTTCGTGTGGTGAGTGTAGAGAACCAGAAACAAGGAATTCCATCTGAGTCCTCACGGGTGAAAAACGCATCTCCATTTTGATTCGTAATCGATAATAGGTGTAGATGTCTATGGGCCACAGCAACCACTTACCATCAGATGGACTGTGTGCTCGTTTGTCACTCCATCCTATTAAGAAACCCTACATAATTTCAATCTCCCGCCATTTATGGACTGTGCATAATTTTGTGATTTTGTGTTTGTCTTTTTATTTTGTGACTCGCCTTTAACTTTTTAGACTGTTTCTTCTATATTCGTTGAAGCATTTGCTCATGTCATAAAGATTGATTGGGCAAAAGTGGTAGAAAAAATAAAAAAATTGTTTATGGATGACTTTGAAAGAGAAAATAATTTTGACTGCATTATTGAAAATCAAATAATAATTAATCTTAACAACGACAGCTCAAGAAAGTGATTGAATAAATTAATTTTAATCTAGTTTCAATCTTAAAATTTTATAACTTTGCCCCTAGAAATAAGCAGTAGCAACAAATACGAAGAAACTGATAATTCTTGTGTTTTAAATTATTCTTGTATTATTCAAACCAAACTATAAATTATTACCAACTCTAAATAATAGATATCGATTTTTTTAAGAATGGAATATCGGACGTTCCAATTTTTTTGGTTGGCATGCTTGGTGCAATAAGTCTAACAGCTGTCAAAATGTATTTCTTAGATTTGGTTGATTATAAGTTAAAAAGAAAGACATAATTAATTGCATTACGTAGAATAGTGATTGTACTCCCAAACGAATCTTTGAATCTGCTTTCATGTAGACACATATTTTTAGATTTTTTCGAAGTTTTTTGGCTTCTAAAATTTGCTGTTAGACATGTATAATAAATACTATGAAAATTCGAACATATTTCACATCAACATAATATTGTTTGACATTGCAAACGTGATATAAAAAAAAAAAACAGAATTTTAGCATGTTTTTCTGTACATGTTATACCAGTTCAAACTTACGATAAATAATCTTTTGTTACCGTATGACACTATTTTATTGGTAACTAGGTATTCCATCGTAGTCCTTAGGGGTGACAACGCATCTGCATTTTGATTCGTAATCGAAGATAAATGTTTATGGGCCACAGCATCCACTTATCATCAGGTGAACTGTGTGCTCGTTTGTCATCCTCATTCTATAAAAAAATGAATCAATAATATAAAAACAACGCCTTAAAAATTTACATACCGAATTCCCTTCTATGTATCTTGTATGAATTAATGACAAATATTATGTATATTATTTATTTTATTAATTTTTTATTTAATTTACTAATAAAATAAAAAATTAACACTATATTTACTTTATTACTAGACTAGCGTCGCACCCCGGCTTCGCACGGGTGCAATAGAGATACTAATGTGGTGCCAGTGTGGAGTGATTAATATTATTATTATTATGATTAGACTATACTACAGGATATCTTTATATACCGTTTGTACAGCTTTCTTCATGAAATAATACATACGTGTTTTCTTTAAAGGTTACTCTCGAAAGTGCGACATATAAATGGCCATGTTAAAAACACGCGACGCTCAAATCTATGCTTGCACCGTTGAATGTTTGACCCTGTGACGTATTAAGGGTCTTGCTTTTACCGGAAATTGCAGGCGCTTAAATTTGAACGGTAAATCCGATAGTATCAAAGGAATCCGAAGAATTAACGCATCTCCTCCAGTACCACAACCCGTAAATAGTGTACTGCTTCAAAGCAGCAGATATAACGTCCAGATTGATATTTCTCCACTTCATTTGGTGATTGAATGATGAAAATGGCTTCATCGCTACCTTTATTTATTATTTAGTAAAATATTGGATTGATTTTATTATACTGCATAACTCTACGTTCATGTGGGCGCCGAAAATTTCTAAAAGGAGCGAATTATAAGGAACGATCCATCGGTTGTCAATATCATGGTTTCTGACGGTGACAGTCTGCCCACCCTGTTTTGGCAATCATCGACGATATTAAGGATATCCGTCATCGCTAGTAGAGATTTACTTTAGTACGATTTCGTAATTATTTTAGTACATACGGTATCTTGCACACATGGAGAATTAGGGTTTAAAACCTCGCAAGAGTCGTGCACCTGGTGTTTTACGATTTTATACAGGACAGTGTCTTCTTATTTAACCGGTAATTCAGTTGAAATGACGCTGTCAATTTGAATTGGTGCATTTTTGTTCACTAATCACACCAGCAGATGCACATGTAGCAAACCACGTTTCTGCCATTCTATAGTGTACATGTGACACCGCGATGGACCAAATATTTCAGATTTGTTAATGAGGTGCAGGAGTTTTTGAACTTTTAAATGAAAGACTGTTCAATATCTATTTTGTGTAGCTAAGTTGGTGTTAACATTTCCTTTGAGTTCTGTCTAGTTTGCAGTTATAAAAAGATCACGTTTACCGTGGTGTCCAACAAGTCGTTGCTTCCTGCGATTTTTGATGTCGAGGTCCACTTGTGTATGATACGAGGTAGTATAACTAATTGTTCAATGCCCTTGCTGTGTTCATTCGGCTGTGAAGCATCCTGAAGATGAACGTAATTTTCAGCTCTTAGTTTAGTTTGATCATTACGGATGTAAGCTAATCGCTCAGATTCAATTTTCACATATTGATCAACCAAATATTGGTTTGTTAACATTCCATATCTAAGTAAAGGGTTGAAATTCTAACGTCAAGTCATTATACGGTGGAAATAGTAGTTCACGCATGACACCGTTTTACTTAGAGGTGCTCAACTAATTGGGTCAACTTGAGAATCGTTAATGGCATATCCATTTTCTCCGCGATATAGCATAAAATAATATTGTAAGCTGTCGTAAGATCTGGGTAACTCTGAAATTTTTTGCAAACTGCCGTCACGACTACACAACAAAATATATCGTTTATCAAATTGCTGTCCAACTATCACAACTGCTACTTCGCTCGTGGATGGCGCATTATATCGTCCTCTGTGTTCTCCAACAGGAACTTTTTTGCATGAATTACGATATTAAAGTCGGGAGTGCCTAGTAGAAAACTCTAAATCGCAGTTTTAAAAGACAGTACGTAGTAGTTATGAGTTAACATATCTTGTAGAGATCTAACTAAATCACTATCAATTGGCTGTTCGACACTTCAACACCGGGTTGATGCTTGTGTTTCTGAATAAAATAGATTTTTCAAAAATTTGTGATAATCGCGCCGAACTGGTAACCAGCTCCAACTAAGAGATATACTCTGCTTTGAATTTTAAACGTTGGCGTACAACCTTGCTCTATAATTTGCGTACTCTTGAAAGATTTAACCCATATCTTTCCATTTGAAATGCGTTATTATAACTACGTATATTGCGCATGAATTGTTTGGATTTTGGATGATCACCCGTAAGCAAACAGTGTAGTAGTTCGGGTGGAGGAATAAATTCTATTCGTCCTGGAATTTCAATTCCGAGCAAAGTTAATACACTACTGCCATAGTATCTATAGATAGTGTTGCGCGCCACAGTTAATGGCACTAGCGCCATCTGTTATCAATTATCAGAAATAGAAGTGTCAAGATCTTTCTGGAACTCTCCCAACAGCGCCATCTAGTAACAAATAGAAGAATTAGGCTTTCTAGGAAAATCCACGCTCGAACTTTCCGTACTTAGTCGGTCGGGAACGGTATTTGCTGGAACATTCTGGCTCTTTCTTGTGGTCGCGAACTGTAGCTGCCGCAATCTCCCTGACGCGATGGGAGCGAAGATCCTGCCGCACGGCTTCCACCTTCAGTGCATGGACCAAGGCGTCCTTAAGCGTCTCGTGGTGCCCGAGCCTCACAGCTGCTCTGACTTCAAGGTCGCGGATGCCGTCGATGAATGTCTGCACCCGGTTACCTTCAATGAGCGCAGGTACAGACGGGTATGCTTTTCGCACCAGCTTCTCCACCTCTAGAGCCAACTCCTGCAGGTTTTCGTTGATGCGCTGCACGCGATCTTTAAGCTGCGCACGAAAGACGTGTTCCAGGTGAGCGTCGCCATATCTCTTTCCTTCAATGCCCAAGGAGCTGCTCATAAGTCACTTCCTCACCGAGAGCTTCCAGAACAGTTAAGGCCTGGTCTCGCAGGCCTAGTTTGCGTTCGCCTTCATAACGGCTTCGAACTGGATTTTGTAAGCTGACCAGGAAGAAGTCCCGTCGAACGGCGGTACTTTGAAGCGACGTAGCGAAGGTGTAGTAGCTACTACGGGAGTTGTAGTTCCATCCCCAAGTTTGAGTTCATCCAGTGATTTCTTCATGTCAGCCATTACGTTGTCAACCCGGTTGTTTACTTGGTCGATTCGGGTTTCAGCTTCCGACAGGCGGTTGTCATGTTGAGCAACCTTATCCTTCACATCCCGTATCTCTTTCCCGAAGATAGCGTGGATCTCCTTCATGAGGAGCATCTACTCTTCCTTATCGCGTTTGAGCTGCTCTTTTTAAAAAAGAATTATTTTTTGTAATTCAATCGACAGTTTTTATTGTCACGAACCCTAAGCTCGTAACAATACTATAGGATCATCATGGTATGTAATGGAAGCATCGTAGTTCATACCAGAATTTCCTTTATTTTCCCATGATATATACGCGGTAGAGCCATGCTGCATCTATATTATGGTTATAGCACGAATGGGTCGATTCGACCGGGGAAGGACCACACTCTCACAGAATGCCAGCGTAAAATAGCAACTTAATACTGTTGTGTTTTGTATGGCGAGCGTAGAGATCCGGAGACCCTATTTTACTGTACTACTAAAAAGGCATTCCATCTTAACTCTTATGGTTTTTTTATAGGATAGGGTGACAAACGAGCACACTATCCACCTGATGGTAAGTGGTTGCTGCGGCCCATAGACATCTACATCTAACCTCGATTACAAATCAAAATGCAGATGCGTTGTCAACCGTGAGGATTAAGATGGAATGCCTCGTTTCCAGTAAAAAGGGTCTCCGGTTCTCTACACTCACCATACGAAACACAGCAGCATTAAGCTACTATTTCACGCTGGTATTCTGTGAGAGCGTGGTCCTTTTCCGGTCGAGCCGACCCATTCGCGCTACATCTATACTACTAATATAACTGCAGCATGGCTCTACCACTCTAAAACAACGTATCTGTCATTTGATTCTTAGTCGAGGATAAATGTAGATGTCTATGGATCACAGCATTCACTATCACACATTTGTCACAGATATTATATAAAAAAATAGGTTACTTTCTCGGACCTGTGGCTGGTTTGTCCGTTTTGTTTGGTTTGACTCTGGCTCTCTAAACTCTATGTCTATCTCGATCCTGGCTAAGGCGAGCCTCACGCTCTTCTGACAATTCTCTATCTCTTGCTAGACGTTCTTTTTTGCCACTCATTGTGCTACGACATATGTTCGAACTAAGATGTCTCCCAGACATGATTAAAATACGCTTGTATACAAAAAAAAAAACGATCATAAATAAGAATAGGGTACTCAGTTCTTTTTGAACTCAAATAGCCTTTTAAATTATGATATTCAAAAAATATTTTAGTTTTAAAATCAACCTTGCTTCAGTGTGGTCCTACATTAAAAATATCTTAATTATTACTAAACTATTTACTCCTATTCGTAAAAAAACAGGTAATCAAAAAATAAACTTAAAAAGCTTATGTTAGAGGTAATATCTTATTTGCCTTAACACCTAGGTCTTTATAGATAAATTCACACTAAGATACAATTCCAAAAAAAATATTTTAATCTGATTTATGTTATGTACTGCAAGTCCCAATAATAAATGCGGTTTATAATGTCGTGTCGCACTAAAAGGCATTTTTATTTTTACGTTCCTTGTTGGAGACAGGGGAGCTTCAAAAAATGCATGTGACCGCTGCAAATCATACAATGCTACAGGGCGAGGTGCGGCATTCGACGCACTATTTAAAAGACGTACGGCCCTATGGCCGCTCTGCTCCTGCACATAATATCCCTGATACCTCCTAGGATATTCACTTTAATAATATGTTACACAGGGCAGTTTTAATCTATATGAAATGCACAACTTATCTAACGTATTTAATTTAAATTGGATAGGCAATAATACTTTATTGTATAAAATGCTTCATAAATAACCCATTTTTTAATAAGTAAAAGATAAAAAATATTTTTTTATTGGATAGGGTGACAAACGAACGTGGTTGATGTGGCCCATGGTCATCTACATCTCTCCTCGATTACGAATCAATATGCAGATGCGTTGTCACCCGTGAGGGCGAAGATGGAATACCTCGTTTCCAGTAAAAAGGGTCTCCAGTTTTATACACTCACCATACGAAACACAGCAGCATTAAGCTACTATTTTACGCTGGTATTCTGTGGGAGCGTGGTCCTTCCCCGGTCGAGCCGACCCATTCGTGCTACAACTATACTACTAATATTACTGCAGCATGGCTCTACCACGTACTGTGGGTTATTCTTAGGAGATAGATATATAATTTAGTGAACTTTTTTGAAAATAAACAATTCCGTAGTACGTTATTTTGATCTATCTCGTAAGGTTTAGCCAGCGTTTGCAATCAAAGGACACAAAAAAGCGAAAAATATGTTTTTTACGACATCACATTATACATTTTTGGAAATCTCACCTTTCTTTTGAACCATTCTATCTATTGTAGAAAACTGTAATTAAATCCGTTCTGTAGTTTAAAAGATCTATGCGTACAGATGGCAGGCAGCGACTTTGTTGTATACTATGTGGAGATGTAGAGATTTTCGGCTTTAGTGCGTTTTTTATTATTCCTGTGATTTTTAAATAACGTATTTTACAATCTTTGAATTTTTTTATTACGTATTATGTGTATTTTAGTTATATAATTTTAACTCAAAGCGACTACATTTTCAGGAATTTTGGAAAATATACGTCAGATACATCGTCACGTCATCAGCTCTCATTCCTAAAGTAAAAATAGCGTTATATTTTTATTTTATTAGTGAAATAATATAAGAAAAGTATCAAAGTAAAGGGAATATTTAAAACTTTTTTGTCCCATGAATATATGAATATTTCAATTGTTTAACTATTGTCTGTTTCGCGGACAGGGAAACCGTTAAAACACAATCAAAGCCGAAGTCTCCTTCATGGTTTTACACAAATAGTCATGTGACACTTGCTAGGTGTCATGGGACCATTTAACATTATATGAGAATTACTGAAAGCACAGACTTCTAACGCTTGCTTTAAATAAATAAAACCCCGATATACAAAAATTATCTATAAGGTATATTTAAAGAAATTCATAAATTTATCAAATATTGTGTTGTTTCGAGTCTAATTTGCTTCCACTTTTAGTTTGGTAATCTCTCTGGTTTTGATGATGTTGATGCTGTTAGCCTATGCGGATCTTAAAGCTTCGTAAGACTCAGGGCCCACAGCCTGAAAGGTCGTTACGGGCTTTTAAGAAAGTGAATACATACATTCCACATCGTTATTTGCGTAACGATAACTCCTATGAACGACACTCCTCCAGTGTACAGTGCACGTGGAAGAGTTATCTAACGACCGTCCGAACAGGGGGTGGCTTTGCTTAACGTTTTGAGTCAGAGCGTAGTTTGCTGCCCTTACCACTAGTGGGTTGGTATGTGTTTCAGCGTTCTCAAAGTAGTAGTTTCCTTGAAATATTCAGATATCGTCGAAAGTTGACTATCTTTGTGTACTCGTAAATCAAAGTTACGCTGGTACCACCAAGCTACGGTAGCGATGCGAATAAATCTGATTCATCAGCGAAGGAATCTGATCAGATCAATCTGAAAATAATTCATTCGCTCATTTGGCACGATTGTGGACGACACGAATGCGTTTCGCGAAGGTCATAGAGTGGTCGAATGTGCCCCTAGGTATTTGGCGGTTGATTGCCACGGGATTTGGCAGCCGAAGAGGGTGATCGTGCCTAGAGAATTTTTCGGATTTAGGTTCCGAACATTGAGAGAAGTATAAAGTATATTGCTATACTTCTTTTAGGGTTTCCTTCGATTCTCCATAAGTGAAACCATTCGCCTAAGCCATTGGCGGCTCTTTGGAGAATCTTTGTGAGAAATGGCTTGCTGAAGTGTGAAAAGTAAAGTGCCGTATTGTCGGCAAAGAGAGTGGTGTTGATGTCACTCGTGTACAGTGTGAAGAGAAGCAGGGAGAGATCGGAGCCCAGAGGGACTCCAGCCCTGAGGGGCGCTTCGTGGAGCGTGTTCCCTCTATTCGAAATCTAAAATGGCGGTTGGCAAGAAATCTCTGATGTTGTGAGTGAACCTATCGGGGTCGTTGAGTTGTACAGCTTGTAGAGCAAGTCGTCGTGCCACACCTTGTCGAAGCGACATCGAAGAAGAGGGCTCCGGTGTTACGGATTTGACTGTTACTCCTCAAGTGAGAGAAACCCTCCAGGATGTGTTCCGTAAGGCAGTGGATTTGGTTAGTGCACGAATGTTCGGATCTGAAACCAAACTGTTCGTCAGGAAAAACATTGATGGTAAGGACTCGTTTACGAAAGCGATTTAATATTAAACGTTCGCAAAACTTTCCCCAGTGTGCTGAGGAGGCTAATAGGTTTGTAGCTAGAGGCTAGGTTGCATGGTTTCCTATGTTTTTTTTCCCTGGGGACCTTCAAGAAAAAAGCTTTCTAAAGGGCCTTTTTTTTTTTCTAAAGGGGTTTTTGTCCTTTCTAAAGGGCCGGCAACTCACCTGCAATTCCCCTGTTTCCTTGTCTAATAAGAGGTGGCATGGGTGAGGATTGTTCTGCTTTCAGAAACAGGGTCAACTGCATCAATATCCTTCAGCAGATTATCCTACTTATCCTGTCTAAATTCTGTAATGCGATCTTTTACCTCCTTTCGAAGGTAGCGCAGTTTAAATTTAGTTTCTATTGTGCGGTAGTGATCATATCGTCTAAGGGCCCCGTTTTTCGTTCTGATCAGTTGTTGAATGTCACTCGGAAACTTCAGGTATCGATTGCTCGACACGCAAACCTTTCGAGAGCATTCTTCGACTGTTGACGTGAGATGAGCCGATAGGGTGTTAATCATAGCTAAGTGCTGGGAGGTCGTAGACTTGAGTTTGACTTCGAGCTTACACCAGTCCACGATGGTTTTCGTCTGAAGGACCTCACCTGCGGGCTGGCCCAGCTGTAAAAGGACAGAAGGAGGATCTATAGTCCGAGTTGAGTTCTAAAATTGTCTCTATGGATGCTATCAACAAACGGACATCTTTGAGTAACTCTATGTCAAGGATGTCCGATCGATATCTGGTAGTGAAAGGGTAATGAGTTGGAGTCTCAGGCGCGAGAATATCGAAGTTTAGTCGGTCCATAAGCGCGAACAATACATTACCATTAGGGTTGTGTGTAAGCGAATTCCAGGAGGGATGCTTAATGTTGAGGTCTCCAGCTATTATGACATTGGGGCCTAGGTTTAGTAATTCTAAAATGTCTGATTATATAATGCGTTTCATTGGCGGCTGGTATGTGAAACGGAATGGTGAATGCCACAAAGCATTCACCATGAAACTTCACCGTGTAGTTTCCACTCAAGAACCTTTCTTTTGTTCTTGCTATATGGCCGGCCCATTGCCACTTCAACGTACTAATCCATTGGGTTATGTCAGTGTCAGTTACTCTGTTTCCACTGCGGATATCAAAGTTTTTAAGTCTATCACGCCGTGAAACTTCTAGTATAGCCCTCTCCATAACTCGCTGAGCAACTCCGAACATCCTCATACGGAACAAAGCTTTCAACAATGTTTGAGTGTTGAATATCTTTATTAAAAAAATAAGATTACAATGTTGCATCGCAGTAGAATTAGTGAAGGGAACGATCTCTTTTTGGAAACATTATATATTCAAGCATAAAATTTGAGACCGAGAAGCAATCTCAGTAAATGGACATCGCTTAGCAGCAATTTCACCATTTCGATGCATTTCCGCAAGGAAATGACTGTCATTTATTGTAAGAGGAACGTCTACCACTTAACTCTTTAGTGAAGGCATATTTTCACAATCTTCGGGTATACTAAACAAAAGTAGTTTGTTAATATTAATGAATATTAATCATTAAATAATTTAAATTTTACAATAAAACTCGTATGTAATAAACAATTTTACACCGTATCACTGGCTTTAAACGTCGTAGACATGTTCATTTCATGATTTTACTTATATGTTTATGAAAAGTATTACTCTAGGTTAAAAGTAAAAAGTTAAGTTCCGGCCTATATACGTGCCACTGCTGATCTTCTCTCTTTTCAGAAATGGATGTGGAGGAATTTAACAGCA
Source organism: Parnassius apollo (assembly GCA_907164705.1). Classification (NCBI taxonomy): domain Eukaryota; kingdom Metazoa; phylum Arthropoda; class Insecta; order Lepidoptera; family Papilionidae; genus Parnassius; species Parnassius apollo. The sequence goes on along the minus strand of CAJQZP010001593.1, from coordinate 684,871 downwards.
ACGCTGCTCGAGCGCGTATTGGCATATTTCAATTGTCTTCTAAATAGACTAATTATATTCTACAGACGTGCAGGTTTCCCCACGATGATTTCCTTGACCACAAAACAGTAAATCAGCACACAAAATTACAATTTGACCAAAATATTAAAGAGCCCCATTTACTTTTTGTCCTTTATTTACCAGTCGCTCTGTATCCTTATCGTTTTTATCGTCTCTGCTAAAAACACATTCTACTAAAAATTTGTTCGCTTAAACAATCACACATCCTATTTAGGATTAGTTGGTAGAGCAACTGGATGAATTTGTGTTTTTAGGTACACAAAATCATCCCCTTCTATTATTATTTCACACATCTTTTTATTTTATTCTCTTTTAAAAACCACCAAGTGCGTTCTACAACTCCAACTCGTCCACCGACGACGTAAATATGACTTAATCACTGGTTAACTCACCCACTTTTGATCCACATTGTTCAACTTTAAAAGTTTGCAAATAACAGTGCATAAACAAACAGCCACGGGGATTATGGATGTCAAATAAATCCGTGTAGGTCTCGTTGAACCTGACACAAGCACTAGAGTCCTAATAAAGATAATTTAATGCCTGTAATAGACTAGCGCTAAGCATACAAACTCTGTCATAAGCTTTGTTTAAATCCATAAAATTATAGATAACTTACTGATTTTTGTAAAAAGAGAAACAATATTAACTGCACCATTTATAAAAAATACTTAACAGGGTCGGCCCTAAGTGTAACCTCTGTGGCACACGCAAATGTTCTGTTAATGCCTAAGATTGAAAACCATTTATTATCTTTACCGTTCCGTTGTTAAGGCAAAAAGACACTTATTCCAAAAAGGTGCCGTGTTATCTATAACACTCAAACTATTAATACTGTTACGAGCTTGGGGTTCGTGACAATTAAAAACTGCTGATTTTATTTCTAATATTAACACTTTAACTACAGAACACCAATTACAACTTAAAACACACTAATAATAAAACACAGTTAGTAGTCGTATTGCTTCGAAGTATTCGCTTGAATTGCCAATTCAATACTGCCCCCGGTCGCGGTCCTTACTGGCCATATATAGGGCCTTTTTCACTAAAACCTCTACAATGTTCGAGCACATACCAGTCCCCGACCGACTAGATGTAGAATATTCTAGTATGGAATTATCTAGAAGGATTAGTTCTGCTACTCGATACTAGATGGCGCTAATGGCACGTGCCAGGCACTAATTATGGCGCGCAACACTGCCCCCTCCTAAGACATGCTCGTCGCCAGTCGATCCACACGTACGATCTTAGGGGTACCTCTTGCACCTTTCTGTATCCGGTAGGTTATTTCATTGATCCTTGTCACAATCCGGTACGATCCGGCCCATTTAGCTTGAAGCTCAGGAGATTTCCCTTTGGTGCGGACTGGATTGTGCACCAACACCAGTGAACCTTCGTCGAACCCTTTTTTATTGAGGTGGTCTGTCCCGAGCATCCTCACAGATACCACTTCTTTACCCTCTTGCCTAGTACAATGTTTGCAATCTTCAGCACAAGGTCTTCTTGACAATGCATTTGCGTTTCCAAGACATTTCCCACTGCGATGTTGGATCACAAAGTCTTATTCTTGCCGCTGCTGGGCGGTACTGTTAGCCGAACTACTCTCTCGAGATCGAGAACCTTCCCTTTTTACAGTTCGCTTAAGGCAGCTGGATCATAGATGGCCCCTTTCCCCACGGTCGTAGCACCTAGAACTGTCGCAAACTGTAGCTGCTGCAACTTTCCTGATGCGATGAGAACTATGATCCTGCCACACGGCTTCCACCTCCAATACATAAGCCGAGGGGTTCTTAAGCATCTCGTGGTGCCCGAGCCTCACAGTAGCTCTGACTTCAAGTTCATGGATGCCGTCGATGAATGTCTGCACCAGGTTCCTTTCAATGAGCGCAGGTACAGACCGGTATTCTTTTCGAACCATCTTCTCCACCTCAAGAGCCTACTATTGCAGGTTTTCGTTGATGCTTTGCACGTGATCTTTAAATTGTGCACGAAAGACGTGTTCCAGATGAGCGTCCATATCTCGGTTCCAATGCCTTAAGGAGCTCCTCGTAAGTTATACTTCCTTACCGAGAGCTTCAAGAACAGTTAAGACCTAGTCGCGTAGGCCTAGTGTTAGAGCAGTCATGGTCTGACTTTAATTCCAGCCGTTTGCCTTCATGACAGGCTCGAAGTGGATATTGTAGGCTGACCAGAAAGAAGTCCCATTGAACGGTGGCACTTTGAAACCACGTAGCGAAGGTATTGTAGCTGCTACCGGAGCTGTAATTCCATCCCAAATTTTGAGGTCGTCCAGCGGTTTATTCACGTCAGCCATCACGTTGTCAACCCGATTATTCACTTGGTCGATTCGGGTTTCAGCTTCCAACAGGCAGTTACCGAAGGTCCTTCATGAAGAGCATCTGCTCGTCTTTATCGCGTTTGAGCTGCTCTTCCAAACGTCGGGCCTGTTCCTCCTGTCGGCGGGACTGTCCCGCCTGCTGTACTTCCAATCGACGCCTTCCTCCTGTCCGCGCTGCAGCTGCTCTTCCAACCAACTCTTATAATTCTTAGAAGCTTAGTTATGAAAAACAATATCATAAAAATAGAAAAGGAGTAAATAGCGAGAGAAAAGTATTTTACGTGGTAGAGCCGACCCATTACACACTTAAACTATACTACTAATATAGCTCAGCATGGCTCTACCACGTAAAATACTTTTCTCTCGTCATTTACTACTTTTCTGTTTTTATGATATTGTCTTTCATTACTAAGTTTCTGAGAATTCAAGCCACTTATATTTTGGCGTCTAATCTGTATATAGTCTAATTAACACTGTATATAATCTTATCGAACTTAGTTTTCGGGTTTAACCAAATAAAGTAAACCAGTTGAAATAAGCTTGACACTACTTGACTGTGTATTGATTTATGTAAGATATTATCACTGAACACATTTTACACACGTTTTATATTTCCATTTATTCCAAGCAATGTCTCATACTTAAAATTTTGTCGAAAGGCAAATCTTTCTGAAATCGACAATAAATCTGATCATAAAAATAAATCCCTGCAATCAAATCGCGAACAACACAAAAGTAAGGTTGTTTGTCGCCATCTTACAGAACATACATGAAAATAGTAAAGAACTATTTCGTCGCGGGATAAAAAGGTTCTCAGACCATGAATATAAATATGTACGGGTGCGCCCCGATGTCGTTTAACTGCGATGAAGGGTTGAGGATAAAAATGACATAACAAGAAAAAAAGGGGATAAGTTTCGTATGTGTTAAGATTTTTGCCATTTATGTTATTAACGGAATAGGATAAACGGCAAAAATCTTAACACATATGAAATAGGGTAGGAGTTCTTAATTCGTCATTTTCATGGTAAACTAAGTTTATAATGAAGTAAAGTTACAGCTATTATATGTCCTACTGTTAGGTACAGGGACCTGTTCATTTCTGAGAGGAGCAAGGAAGGAGGAACAACTTCTGAAGAAATAGGAACAAGGGCAAGGTATTGTCTGTATGCGGCCTGCACTTGTCTTCGATATTTTTTTAATTAGTCAGACTTGCAGGTATCCTCACAACGTTTTTTTGTCATTAAATAGCACTTTAAATTGCAATTAACAATGTCGTTGGTGCCGGCGAGGTACAAACCCGGGTTGCTCGCAACGCATAGACCCTGCTACAACGACTGTTAGAAGTTAGAATAATACTAGAAGTTATTTTTGTAATGATGCAATCTACGTACCTATTCAAACACTCACGAAAATTTTTATCAAGATCGACTGAGCCGTTTTTAAGTTTTAGAGACACTAACGGACACCAATTGATTTTTATATACCTATAGATATATATTATATATAGATTACACAACCCAGTTAACTGTCACTGGAAAAATAGAGTAGCAAGCTAATAAAATGCAAGAAGACGGAAATGAATATGCCGTCGCAACAAATACGTAGGTATACCTTGTGCGACGGCATGTACGTAAATAGGTAAGTGAGCATATAAGGCTTGTGTTCACAGAAGACATGGCACGGAGAGTCTAAGGATATTTTGCGTCCTTTATTTCAACACGAATAGACCGAAACGTCTCGCGTGACACAGCGGCATGCTGCTGCACGTCACGGCATTCTATGTGATTTCGCGGCACGTTGCTGCATCACGTGAAATGCATAGGTTACTTCATGTTGTTAAAGGAATGTGAGTGTTAAGTAATTGGAACAAGGTTGAATCTAGCCCGTCGCTGCGGCGATTTCAACTACTTGCGCGAGCGCCTGATACAAGAGCGCGTCTCCACTTCTTTGGCATGTCGCGGAATGCCACAGGATCCTTCAGCATGCCGAAGTAGGCTTTGCTACGCCGCCCCATGCCGTGAGCGCGTAAAACTCAGTTTCAATATTAAAACTAGGTATTATTAATTTATTTATATGATTTGTGAGCAAGTTCTATCGTTTCTTACTAAATTTGAAATTATTATCTACGTCAAACAGTTTAGGAGAAAATACGTCAAATGAATAATGTCAAGAAATAGGGGCAGGACAGCATCGAAGTGACTTTAGGGGAAGTTTTACGAATTTTGGAAATAATCTGTTTTATTTTTTCTCTCAAATGCTATGTAAATTCAGCAAAAACGTAACCAGCGTACCAGGAATTAAGGACTATACTATTATTTGAAATCTTAGTTTCAGTTTATTTTAAGATAATAATAATTGTATATTTTAGCAACAATAAAAATATTCTAATCTATTGATATCATAAATAATAATAATATAGATAGATAGATAAAAGCGTTTATTTGTTTCTCCAATCACACACGTAAATTCAGTGATTAAACTAGATACAAAGTAGAGTATTATGAAAAAAAAGTTACATAAATTTAAGATCTATAAATATACATGTGTGTTGCAGTTTAACAAATAGGTCCTAGCTCAGCGATTTATATTGTTCAGAGAGTGTTCAAACGAAGTGTTTGGGAATACCTTGTTTTTGTTTATCTAGAAGACATGTTTTGAATTTTTTTAACTTGTAATTAATGTAAAGATTTCTTATCGGTGGTGGGATGTTACTCTAACACTTCGTAGCCATATATCGGAAACTGCCCGTAAATGCCGCTGTTTTATGGTTGTAATACAGGAGTGCTAAATCTTATGGACCTAAATTGTTTTTCAGAATTTTTCTTAGCAAACATTATCTTTGCATACAAGTACACTAGTTTTTTAAACTTAATAGCACTAAAGCAAAGCGCTCCTAACTGTAGCTCTCTACGTGAGTCCATATTGAGCATGGAAGCAGTGTTCAGGAAAGGAGTAATGTAATTTCTAGGGGTACATCAAAACTTTTTTTGCACGCGTTGTATTAGTCACTTTGTTTTGCTGAAAATCCGAGGTCCATAAACAACAACGCCGTAGTTGAAAAATGTTTAATGGAGTCAGTTGGAGCGTCAATAAATATTTCTATATTGAACCATTGTGGTCTGTACGCAGTTCCCACAGCAACACGATAACCATTGACACGAGTCGATAACCACATCTGCTTAATTTGCACATTGGTCCTAATTTTTTTTAAAGAATATTAACAATGCGACAAACATTACTAATATTCCCCTTAATTGTTTATTCCACCAACCCCCTTTTTTTTGTTACTCTGTTGCTCCTATAATTAATACAAAAAAAAAATCTTTTAAAGTATAAGGTTGGTTTTTTGTTAGGGAATTTTTTTTTTTAACCAAGTTTAAGGGGGGTTTTTTTCTCTTTCTTTCCAGTGGGGGGGGGTGTTAAAATTCTTATTTACTTTGGGGAAAAGTGTGAATTTCCACTCGTGGTAAGCTTAAATTGCTTGTGTTACGAGTGGTTCAAGCCAGTAGTCGAATGGTGGATTCGAACCCACGACCTTTTTGAGTTCGCGGTCCGCGCCCTGCCATTAGGCTACTGTCGCTTAAATTTCACGTTAACGTCGCGTTTAATATAAAAACCAAGTCCATCCCCCCCCCCCCGCGCAGCCGCACCTATGTAACGGGTGCAGAGTGACTCAGAATCGGTGGCCGGCGCATGCGCCTCTTGCCCACTTTGAATCCATAGTTCATTAATTGCAACTATATCTGAACTATAACGGTCCATACCAATAAGAAAAATAATGTCCTCCAGAACGAATTTCGGTCACGGCGGTCAGTCTCAACGGAGACTGGCCATCGGCGCAGGACAGGATTATAGTGCCCAAGTGTATGCGCAACTCACTCACATAGTCCGATGGGACGGTAATCCGACACGACTGGTGAGAGATCAGGCGCAGAGCCAGCGGCCTAACGTGCTTTCCGAGGCACGGGGTGACCGCCAACTTCCTGACTTCGGGCAGCTACTGAGAATTTCTTGACGGAAAAACCTCAATAATTAATTTTTGGCCCGACTCGAGATTCGAACCCAGGACTCAATAATCAGCAGTCGCACTACTACAACCACTAGACCAACGAGGCAGTCAATAAATAAGAAAATGATCATATCCTGTATTGAGTGATTCCGCATTATAAAAACCTAACTTAAATAGCTTTGGTTGTGATTTTATAATAAAATAAAAAACAACAAATTATTGTTACAAGAACACCAACCACTAAATGAGCAGGGACACAGGATAAGTGTAATGAAAATGTTTTGAGATAGACATGTCATATTGCGCTGGATTTTTTCTTGATTTCGATTAATTGCTGTCACTGCAACAATGCCCACACAACACCCGTATGATACTAACAAATAAAACACATATATTAGTACATAGTTATGATAAAAGGAAGTTGAAAATATACATCAAGAATTTCATTATAGCGTTTATACAAAACATTTAACAAAGTATATGTTACATCCCATTGCCTTTCATTTATATTTGGTGATTTTAAAGGACCTAAGATTATTATACAAATCTGATGAAAATGCAATGACTAAAATTTTAAGCCTATTGAAAACTACCAGTAGAAGATACAGCTAACAAGAAGCAAGTGGGTACAATATCATTAATTTTGTATGATAATTCAGTAGTACATATCAAATTATACACGATTTGGGCAAAACTAAGATGGACTTATGGACGCCACACACGGTCAGTTCAACTGATCATTCCAACTAATCAGTTCAAACTAAAACTGTTGATATGTTTTAAAATATTGAATTTTCGATATATCGATAATTATAAATACACTCGGCGTCAAAAAAATCGCACATCCGAAAAAAATAATTTAAATACTATTTTAACACAAGAGGCCAATGGCAATGTTGTGGTTTGAGGGTATCATTCGAAAGGTAATTTCATTAGCTTTCAGGAATTTTAATTGAATTTTACTTTTATAACGAGACGAAAGAGAAATTAAAGAAAAAGACGGTATGTACAAATTTGCAAATTAATAATTTAAAAAAAAACTTGTATATCGCAAATCCAATAAAAAATATCAACAGTTTTAGTTTGAACTGATCAGTTGGAATGATCAATTGAACTGACCGTGTGTGGCAACCAGTATTGTAACCATATTTATAGCAATTTATTAAACCAACCAACATACTAATATTGAATATTTTGAAAGGTGAACGTTGTGAATACTGCACCCATCTTATTGCATCATCATCACCATCATTACAGCCCTTCACAAGTCCACTGCTGAAGATAGGCCCCTCCCAAGTAATGCCACAAAGCACGGTCCTGAGCCACCAGCATCCATCGACTTCCTACATATCTTACCAGGCCGTCACTCCATCCAGTGGGGGGTCGCCCTACACTACGCCTACCGGTACGAGGCTGCCACTCGAGAACCTTTCTTCCCCATCGGTTATCGATTCTTCGAGCTATATGGCCGGCCCATTGCCACTTCAGCTTACTAATCCGTTGGGCTATGTCGGTCACTCTGGTTTTACTGCGGATATCCTCATTTCTGAGTCTATCACGCAGAGAAACTCCGAGCATAGCCCTCTCCATAGCTCGCTGAGCGACCTTGAGCGTCCTCATACGGCCAGCATTGAAGGACCACGTCTCAGATCCGTAAGTCATTACTGGCAACACTCACTGGTTGTAGAATCTAGTTTTTAGAGCTTGAGGTATACCTGACGAGAAGATATGTCGTAATTTCCCGAATGCTGCCCAGCCGAGTTGAATCCGTCTATTAAACTCTCGGTCGAAGTTGGACTTACCTAGTCGGACTATTTGTCCCAGGTAAACGTACTCGTCAACAACTTCGAGCATAGTGCTCCCAACAACTACCGGCATAGGTGTGACATGGACATTAAACATAATCTTTGTTTTGTCCATGTTCATCTTAAGACCTATCCGTTGGGAGGCACTATTGAGGTCATTGAGCATAGTGCTTAAGTCCTCCAGCGATTCTGCCATAAGGACTATATCGTCGGCAAATCAAAGGTGAGTGATGTACTCGCCATTGATATTAATACCGTATCCTCTCCAGACCAGTAGCTTGAAAACGTCTTCCAATGCAGCGGTGAAGAGTTTCGGGGATATAACGTCACCCTGACTTACAACTCTCTGCAGTTGGATAGGTTTCGAGCTCTGGTTCTGTACTCGGATAGCCATCGTAGCCCTACTGTACAAACACTTCAACACTTCGATATACCGACAGTCAACTTGGCACCGCTGAAGGGACTGTAGCACCGCCCAAATTTCTACGGAATCAAAGGCTTTCTCATAGTCCACATACGCCAGGCAAAGTGGCAGATTGTACTCTTCAGTCTTCTGTACAATCTGCCGCAGGGTATGTTTGTGGTCTATGGTACTGAAGCTTTTTCGGAAACCGGCTTTTTCGGGAGGCTGGAAGTCGTCGAGTCTGCATGCGAGACGATTCGTAATGACTCTCGAAAACAGTACGTAGACGCGGCTCAGAAGGGAAATCGGTTTGTAGTTCTTCAAGAGAGCGTTGTCGCCTTTCTTAAAGAACAAGACCACCGCACTTCTGCTCCACGCCTCTGGAGTAGTGCCATCATGGAGGACGGAATTGAAGAGCTTCTGAAGGACTTCAAGTACCGGTGTTCCATCCGCTTTCAGAAGCTCCGCTGTAATTCCATCCTCGCCTGGGGCCCTGCCGTTTTTAAGGTGCTGGACAGCCATTCTAATCTCGCTTAGACTGACGTCCGGGATATCATCGGAATAGTGTCGGATAAGTCTTGCTCTTGGATCGTTACTTACACTTGCGAGTGGCTCCAACGATGATGTGTACAGCTGCCCATAGAACCTCTCAATCTCACTCAAAATATCAGGTGTCCCGGAAACGATGCTGCCACACTCAGTCTTCAGCTTCGAAAGTTGGCTCTTACGGGCAGACAGATCTCTGGCAAAGACTTTGGAGCCCTGGTTCCGCTCGATCGCTTCTTTAATACGAGCAGTATTAAAGTTGCGTAAGTCTCGCCGCATGCATTTGGAGATCTGTCTGTTCAGTTGCCCGTATGCTGTCAAATCTGTTGACGATTGCAGCCTCATCTCCCTTCTAACAGCCATGAGATTAAGAGTGTGATCGGAGAGTTTTTGTGTTCTTCTGCGCTGGGTCTTGCAGAACTTAGCTCCGACCGCATGGACAGTTTCCACGAGCTTGCCATTCATATCGTCCACTGCATTGCAATCTTGTAGGCACTGAAAGCGTTTACGTAACTCGAGCTGAAGGTTTTCGGGATTCTGGATTAGAGCACGAGGGGGACGGAGCGATGACTTCATTAGACGAGACCTCTCCAACTTAACGTTTAGGTTCAGTGTGCCTCTAACCATTCGGTGATCGCTGCCAGTTTTCACCCTTGCGATCACTGAGACATCACTGAACAGTTGGCGTCTGGGCGTCATAATGAAGTCAATCTCATTTTTTGTCGAACCGTCGGGGCTCGACCAGGTCCACTTCCTGTGGGGCCGCTTCTGGAAGAAAGAGTTCATCATAAAGAGTCCCTCTTTCTCCATAAAGTCGGCCAGCTGCTGGCCCCTTCAGTTCCGTTGCCCTACTCCAAATTTCCCTAACCCTAACTTCAGCTCACCGTTTTCTCTTGTGCCTAGTTTTGCGTTGAAGTCTCCCATCAACACCCTGTAGTGGGTTTTGGAGGAATGCATGGCTTTTCCTCCACCTCCTCATCGGGATGTGCCGAGGTTTTGTGCGTAAACCTCTTATTGCATAGATATGCATAATTACATATACAGGAAAAAAACGGGCTGTCTGTGTTTATACTGACCTTTACAAATCAATAATTAAATGTATCCCCGTAACAAGAGAATGTCGCAAAAGTTACCAGATGAAATCGTAAATAGATCAAGAAACTTTAATAAATCTCCAAAATGGTTCAAGCAAGGTTCAAACAAAAAATGCCTTGTACGTGCACGGCCGGCCAGAACATGAAATGTACAATGTGCAAAATAAAACAAAAACTAGAAACACATTTAGCAAAATTAATCCTTTCTAGAATATAGTCCTTATGGCAGAATATATAGCTAGTGTGACATTTCTTTTGACAGGAAAATCTTAATGCTTGGAGATGCCAAAGGAGGTGTTTGCTAGATTTATTAGCTTCCATTTCGATTTGTTTACTCAGTTGTTCAGATCCAATTACTTGGCACTGTTTCTGTACTTAATTAAAGGGACGCTTGATTACTCGCCCGCTGTGGCGCTTTGTATAATTACTATTGTTTAGCAAATGAAGACAAATGAAACTTTAATTTAATGACACTGTCTTATTCAGAAGCACAGGAGAAGAAATGGTGTGTTCGCGAGCAGATCTTCATTTTAACTTTAAATAAAGTATCTTTACGTTCCACTTGAGCAAAATCGTATGTATATTATAATCTGCTGCTAATCGACGTGTAATCTACGCATAATACAAAAATTCTTTTACATACGCTATAATCATCTAAAACTAAAGAAACAATGACCATATCAATAAAAGGTATATAATGTCATAGTATCATATGATAAAAATGGTTAATTTAATTATGACCTATATTAATCAATTCAAGCTTTCAAACATATAACACAGTATGCTTGTGACTCCTGAGGTTTAGTAATCATCATCATCATTACAGTCCTTCACAAGTCCACTGCTGAAAATAGGCCTCCCCCAAGGAATACCACAAAGCACGTTCCTGAGCCACCTCATGCATCGACTTCCTGCATATCTTACCAGGTCGTGAGGGGTCGCCCTACACTACGCCTACCGGTACGAGGCTGCCACTCGAGAACTTTTCTTCCCCATCGGTTATCGATTCTTCGAGCTGTATGGCCGGCCCATTGCCACTTCAGCTTCCTAATTGCATTATTATTATATAATATCAGCCGCCGCTTTTTAGAAACTGTTCTATATACATGTTATATATATATATATATATATATACACTATACTATTTATACACATTATTTTAAATGTATTTTGAAGAAAAAAAAACAGATTCAAACTCTGAATGAGACTGATGAACAGTTTAATTTCAAACAGTTTCGTCGGAAAATTGGCGAAACTTTAATTCCTCAGCCTCATTTATTATTTTCACTTCTCGTGATAAATGAAAATAGTTCGCGAAAGCACTTTAATTATCAAGAATTCTTCGGTGTTTGTTTGGGTTCGTCTCAAGCTTTACTTTCGTAGGGATGGTAACTCGATTCGCCATCGACCGGTGAGCGAGTGGCATACTTTTAATTGGCCGTAACTGCGTTTGCCTGGTAGCGTTATTGAATTACCACAGGACGGCACTTGGGTTGCGAACTTGCAAAATGAGTGAGTGACGTTATAGTTATTTGCAGCGCACGTTGAACATTGTTCAGAATAATTAATTTATTGATTGAAGCGGCGGAGAGTTAATTAATAGCATATCAACCGTATAGAATGAAAATTTTATAACCTGTATGAGTTTTATTTAAATACTAGATTTTACCTGCGATTCCGTCCATGTGGAATTAAAAAAAGATGATTAATAAAAAGATCTTTAATAGTGATCGTTGCGCAAGTAGTTCAATAATTGAAAAACCGATTTAAACTCGGTTTTTTTCTGTCATCTTGAAAACTATGCAGTATTTTTAAATCTATTTCTATTTCCAATATATAATACAAAGAGAGCAGCAATGAGTATATGCTTACATTTGAAACAATACTCTTGCTTGATGAAATTGATAGAACTGGTGCCTAAACTTGGTAGAACCTGTATCTATCGGGTCTGTAGATCTGTAGATCCTCCTGATACCTGAGACCTGTAGATTTCCGTGAAAGGTAGATAGATGTAGCTACGATAAGGGATTTCCTTCATAATAAGATATGAAATAAAAAAATAAAGACAATGATGTACAAAGTAGCAAAAAGAGACAAGAGTTTAATAATGGTTCCAACTATAAATACGACTTTTTAATATTTAAAATTACTGTTTAATGCACACAATTGGGTAGAATAATAAAAAAATATTTATGTGTTTGCGAGTAATCCATACATTACAGGCTATAAAAGTGCACTGCGAAACATAAGTCCATAGATTGACTCATAGAGAGAATCTTGCCTTATCGGATAGATATGTCAGCACTGTGACATAGCATGCTGGACTTAAATAATTTGCGAAAGCGAATCTTTCTGCAAATAAATTATGATTATGATTATGATTATCATAGTTGCCACGACTGGCAGGCGTATTAACAACCGCATTTTTTTAAATATTTGAATTATTATGAGAAATATGCTGCCCCACCAAGGCTTGTGTAAAAAATATTTATATAAGAAAATATTGAAATTTTCTCAAAAAATCAATGTTTTTAAATCGCGATGTATCGTTAGTCGATATTTATTTAGCTATTAGCTATCGCTAGCTGCTGCTCATATTCTGTTTTAGTTTCCCTCTGTCCCCTCTTTTACCACCCACGGGACGATATTGTGGATATTCTTACACGACCGCTAGATATTGTGAATCGGGGTGTGTGCCTCAGGATATGCGTAACTCAAATATAAGCTATAAACTACTCTTTAAAAAGGGAAATACAATCGAGGCGACTGTAGCAGCTACCGTGGTATTTCTCTTTTACTTTTGCGGATAACATGTTCGGGAAGCTTAGTGCTAGACTACAACATAACAAATTTCTGACCACTAAGACCAAGGACGTTGTATAAACTCCTTCTAAATGCGCTACTTACGTTTGATCTTGGGTGTATTTTGGCAGGACGGGGTATCAAACGATAAGTTTCTACAAATTACACACTTGCCCAGCTTGACCGCGCTTCTCAAAGACAGGCGTTTGAGCTGGTGCATGTACACAGCATAAACCCTCCCAGTTACCATGACGTGTTCTTCTAGATGCAGTGACGAACGTAAAAAGAGACGTTAGGAGGCCATTGCTTCATTTTAAGAATGAATAAATATTTTTATGCAGATATAAAAATGTTTATTCTTATATTGAATAAACATTTTTATAATTTTTAATTAATTATATTGAATAAACATTTTTATATATGCATAAAAATGTTTATTCATGTCTTAATACTATGCAAATAAAACAACTAGAGTTTAATTCAGACATGCAGATACTTCAATGTTGTTGATATATGTTAAATTTTATATAGAATGCGTGACATTTTGAAACTTAATATTGACAATTTTAATTTTTTTATAATTTTGTGATTAAATAATTATGTTTTCTTTAATAAATTATTACTATTTTATTGTTTAACAAGTTCAGATCACAGCTAATTATATTTTAACATCTTTAGTATCATTTATGTCATTACATTATTGTATGCACTTTACGTATAAAGTCCTTTGCGCTTGTTTTCAACTCGTTGAGATAAACCGGTTAGTCTAACTATGTAGAAGCTCGCATGGACGTTGTTTATAGCTGGTGGACTCAGGCGTAACAACTTGTTTAACAAGAGCGAGAGCGTATGTGAGGGCGTGAGAACGTAAGCAGGAGCGGAGCGGGCATAGGTCATTGTGTTACACTATCCGTTCAAGCGAGTTCGCTGTAATTACATCGGGGAATACAGTGCTGACTCCACTTAGCCACGCTACTGGATTTTAACGTTCTCTGAACTTATACCCGCGTTCCGTGAAGTTACCATCTACTAGTTTTATTCTTAAATATTTTAAGCGTTATGTATGTTTTAATTTCATTTCAGTTGGTTTCAGAAAATAATTAGAAAGATATCCTCTTCTTTATAAAACTAATAAAATGTTGAAAACCAAAAAATAAATAAAACTGTTATTACTTTGGCGCGAGCATGGAGGTTACTTAACGCGTTCCTTACATTAACACATAATTTTGTGCAAGATTAAATGCCTATTGGATTCCCACCGGAAGACCAGTAGCTATATTAGACAGACACGGGTCTGTAAAGTTGGAGTACTCTTTTATAAACATTAGTTAGCACTGTTTGTTTTTTCTCAGAAAGAATTTGTTTGAATAAGTATAAAGTTCACATTATACTATAGTGTGAATAATAAAAAAGATAAAATGTAGGAATTTGAAATGAAAAAAAAAAACTAATTTTCACAAAGAAAACTAGCAATAGATTTTGCTCAAAAAATCGATGACTCAATGGGAAGAAAAATTCAGTAGTGGTAGCAGCAGGAATGTGTTTTGTGGCAAACTATGGGATGGGCTTATATTAGAAGTGGGCCGGTTGTGGCTAAAATGATAATGATAATTTATATAATCTCTCGGAGATGTCACGATAACAGAAGGCCAATTAAAGAATTGGGTTCATTCTTCTACGACTATTCATTCTACTAAGCCTATATTTGAAAATAACGCATAAATAGGTTAGAATGAACTACGTAATACAGTTTATTTGAAATTGCATCCGATTTCTTCTCCATCACCATACATTTTTCTAAATGTCCTGGAATTGTCAAATTTGAATGTTTTATGATTTGTCTATTCCGCGTTAAACACCCGTTTCTACGAGTATAATGATTTCTTAAAGTTAAGAGTGAATTAAACGCGATAAAATCCGTAAATAGAGTTTTATTCAACCCGTTTCTAATTTATTTTTAAGATTAATGACAAAATAATTGCGTATCGATGATAGTAAATAAATAATTATTGCAATATACTGATTTCAGGCTCTTTAAGGATTACTGAAAATATAGTGTAATACTTTATCGATTTAATAACGTCGTACTTACGATAAAATGTATAATTTTTTGAATAAGTATGTATATTGGAAATTTCCTTAAAATCGGAGAACGGAGGGAAAAATAAGAGAAATAAAATGCATGCATTATATTTGCACTTACTTTTTGTAATAAATTAATAACTAACCACTGTAATTTTCAAATGAAGTTTACTTATAGGTAAAATAAAATACTTTTAGTAAAAAACGCTTTATAGATTAATACAGAAATATAAATTTCATTGAATAATTAATAGGCATGTCGATAACATCAAGCGACCCGAATATCGGGTGACTGTCATTCTGGGCACTACATTATTCGTTACCAGCTTATTATTATGTAATGCCGTTAGCACGATGCTTATAATTAATTTCATCGAAACCCAAGGTATAATTGACGTTACGATTATTCTGTGATATTTATTTCATAATGTACATACATATTAATATCTGTAGTTTAATATTATAAAGAGTTTTGTTTTTCTTGGTTAGTAATGGATAAACTCTAAAACTACTAAAGGATTATAAAAATTCTTTCCACCTACAGAAAAGTACATTATAATATATATATATATATATATATATATATATATATATATATATATATATATATATATATATATATATATATAACATAGAAAATGGAGGTAATTTAAGATTTTATAATAAATCCTAAGTATGTGTAATATTTTGTATTATTATACATAGGCTCGCGTTTGAGAGTAGCTTTTTAAAACTTTTAGTATCCAACACATGGGCTGGTTATACGGATCTTACCAAAATACGTAATATTAAAAGTATTTATCGTAGCATTATTAACCTTCAAGCAACCTTAAGGCTTCTAGATTTTTGTGTGGACGTTTCAGTTCTAATAGAATGTGCACTAGATATGTATATCTTCACTATATATGTATATCTCACACTAGATATGTATATCTCACAAAATCATAATCGTCAACTATAGAATATACGTCTCATGGATCACAGATGGTATTCTTAGATGTATCAGAAAAAGGAATCCATTATTCTTAAACGAAATTTTAAAACTTACATTACTCAAACTACGTTAGGCTATCGTTCCCATAGTAGTTACTCGCATTCACGTGTTATTATTAAGCGGCCGAATATTGACTATGGAATAACATAATACATATATGTGACGTTATGTTATTTTGTTAGTGCGTTATGAGGCTGTTATTTTCCAACGATATTAAGCAAGGCTTAAATCTAATTCTACCCAATCTGCTGTTTTTTGTACATAACACTATTTCCTATAAATTTTAATATTAATTGCAAAAACTCGAAATTGGCTCGACCGATATAAATAATAAAAGGTTCAATAATGCTGAAACAAGGTTAACACGAAATAAAAGTACAGATTTGATACTAACAAAAATTATGACATCATATTTTAAACTAGCGATCCGGCTTATTTGTATCTTGAAATTTTATATATAGGTTATTTAATAAGGGAGATAATTGCCATATTTGCCCGCTTGGCAAGCGTATTAGCTACCGTAGTTTTTATATTTAGTCGTTAAAAGGAAGATGATCAAGAATCGATATACATCACCACGCTACACCACCGTGTAGAAGTTAGGCACCAGCGTCTTTCTAATTACAACTCAAAATAAAAAAAAACTTCGATTGCCAACTCGCTTTCAAAGAGTGGCAACAATGGCAAATATTGCTATAATGTATGGGGGAGGCGTATGTTCAGCAGTGTACTTTCAATAAATATTACTTGGTTTTAATTCGTATGTAATATTATTAAATAATATGTAATTACTTAGCGTAGTACAGCTTTCTGTCCAAACTTGTCTTGTTGAACATTTGCGTACATCAAAGCTTAGAGATAGACAATGGCGGCCGCTGTAACCACGTACATAGTAGATATTATAGCACAAAGCAACACAAAATGAATAGAGGCCCAGTCTTGTCACGATGTCCTTATATTGCCTTTTGTTATTAGTGAACACGACTCATACAATTATATAATTAATTTACGAGACAATACTGGCTAAGAAATAAAAGGTATAACGTGTGATAGGATTAAAAGAAAGGTCGATTTTTCTCATCGTTTTCAAAGTTTTCATGTTAGCAACTGTAGGTATATAATAATTATGTTCTTTCATTATGTTTTCAGTGATCCATAAAAATCCGCGTGAAAGAACATATAGCTGATGTGAAGCACCGACGCTCCGGGAAGTCTGCAGTCTGTAAACATGTTCAAGATCATCCCCACCATTACACAAATCCTAGCAAAAGAACACCGATTTCTACCAAGGATTATACGCGAGGCTATTGAAATTAAAAAAAAACATCCTTATTTCATTAAAGGAGATGAATATTTCATTAAAGGAGATGAATGGGTGTTGCCATCTGCTTTTGATCCTATAATTAACAAAATTAAACCCAAACCCAAGCACCACTGCAGGACTTCAAGATACTGTAAGCTGGTTCTGCGTAGATCGGACCGAAAATGAATATTAAAAAACTGAAGGTAGCCGGATTAACTATGACATTGGGCATATCTCAGTTCCCTCCCCCCGTAAACATGGTGCTGTAAAGCTTTGGAGTATTTGTTTAATACTCAAAGTGTAAAGCACTAAACAGTAAAGCACAACGTCGGGAATTAAAAAAAGTTAAAATAAGTAGATTAAACGCGATAGAATCCGTAAACATTTTTCATTCAATGTGTAGTGTTCGCATAAATTTAATAAATCAATTCATAAAATATTAGCTTGCCAGGCAGACGTTGCGCTGCCCTTTTCGACGATCCTTTGTCATGTCACGTCCTTAAATTCGCAAAAAAAAAATGTGGTTACAAAAACTATCCTATCTCTCAAGTTTGACCAAACTGCACACGGTGTGCAAATTTGACTAAAATCGGTCAAGTAGTTTAGGAGTTCCTTGCAGACAAACAACGTGATACGTAATTCATATATATATTAAGATTTACATGAAAAATGCTGCCCGAGTAGACATTTTTCTTGTCATGTTTTTTGACACATTTATTGATTACGAATGGAAATATACGTGTTTTTAACGCTAAGGAAATAGGGGTCGTAATTTAATGTAATTTTTTGGTATATAAGTACCATACTATACATACCATACCAT
Source organism: Parnassius apollo (assembly GCA_907164705.1). NCBI lineage: Eukaryota > Metazoa > Arthropoda > Insecta > Lepidoptera > Papilionidae > Parnassius > Parnassius apollo. Next base: position 666,609 of record CAJQZP010001593.1, on the reverse strand, counting down.
ATTATAATAAATAAACTAGATGGCGTGACGACCTGATGAAACACGCAGGCAGTCGATGGATGCTGCAGTGAAAATCTATGGAGGAGGCGCATATCAGTTTACTTTTATATACTACGTCTTAGCATCGACTTCTACCGGACACTGTCCTTTAAAATCGACATTTCATTTTTTTAAAGTCTAGTTTTATAGTAATACAACAAAATTTTGTAATAAAACAAACCATGGCTTTGTAATCTTTTAGCTAGAACGAAGTAAGCGGACGAGCATTTTACGATAATGTAACGATAATGATACCAGAAGAGGGTTCAGATGCAATGTGAGAAAAAGACATTTACAAATTCAGATCTTTGTAAAAATAATAATTTTGTTATCATCACATTACTACAGCCCATCATAATCCCACTGCTGAACATAGGCCTCTCGTAAGGAATGCCACACGTGTACGGTCCCGAGCCAGCCGAATCCCATCCTACATAGTAGGAGGCAAACCTACGCTTTGTTTACCTGTGGATGATGTCGGTTGTTGGTTTTTCCCCATATGGCCAGTCCATTGCTATTTCAGTTAATTGATCTATTGGGCTATATCGGTTATTCAGATTCTACCGCGAATAGCCCCATTACGGAATCTATCACATATAGCCCTCTCCATAGCTCCAGTGGTGAATCACGTCTCAGGTTTATATGCTATCACTTCCAATACGTATCATCATCATCATCATTACAACCCTTCACAAGTCCACTGCTGAACATAGGCCTCCCCCAAGGAATGCCACAAAGCACGGTCCTGAGCCACCTGAATCCATTTACTTCCTGCATAATTTACTAGGTCGTCACTCCATCTAGTGAGGGGTCGCTCTACACTACGCCTACCGGTACGAAGCTGCCACTCAAGAACCTTTTACCCCATCGGTTGTCGATTCTTCGAGCTATATGGCCGACCCATTCCCACTTCAGACTCGCTTTGGTTCTAAAACCTTACACATGACCTTTGATTTGTCGGTATTCATCTTACGACCTTTCCTTTAAAAAGAATAACATTTTATAAAAGTAGGTATCAATATAAATGACAATTAAAATACGTTCCTCAGGGGACACTATTGAGTTTATTGAGTATGGTGCTCAGGTCTTCCAGCGATCCTGTCCTTGTTATTTTCGCCTGATGGTAAGTGGGTGCTGTGATCTTAGACATCTACATTTATCCTCAATTAAGCATTAAAATGGAGATGCGTTGTCACCCCTGAGGACTGAGATGGAATGCCTCGTTTATACTAAAAAAAGGTCTTCGCTTCTCTACAATCATCATACGAAGCACAGCAACATTAAGCTGCTATTTTACGTTGGTATTCTATGAGAGCGTGGTCATTCCGCGGTCGAGCCGACTCATTAGTGCTACAACCATAATATAGCTGCGACGTCACTCTCCCACTTAGAACTATTTATAATATCTATACTGAAAATCTACTACTACTGCTGCTTCTAGTTGACTCTAGCAACATTTAATTTATCTATACGTTCAAAACATTCTATTCAGTTTTTGCTTAAAATTTCGACCCATAACCTTTTACAGCATATTGTACAAAGTTTAAATAAATAAATAATAAGTTTCGCTTTAATTTGTACCGGAATGAAGTCTTGAAATAATTTGAAGTTGATATATAATTGGATGCGCCAAGACTGCAACTTGGCTCAGAGCCATTGCTTAACTTTACTGCTTCACTTATATATAAACCCTTAATGAAACGAACATTTTTTATCTTAAATTTTTTAGATTTTTGACCAAATGCACGTTATACACATTATTACAGTTTTCGTTCATGTACCAGATGCCTGTTTAAAAGAATAATAAGATAAAATATTTTACCGTAGTGGTTGTGTAAGAAAATTTATCTTAAATTTTAAATTGATTTAATTGGTCTTGAAGGTGACATTCAAATTGACTAGAGTGTTACATGAAAGTAAAAGTAAAAAATATTAAACACACTATCGTTACCTTAAGGTCAAGTCTATTAGAATAAAAAGTTTGTTTTAAAAACGGTTTATATGGATTTCGTACCTAATAAAATGGATTTTACGACATAGAATGGCATCCAAATAAATATAACTGCTTCAAAAAATATTCGATTAACAATAATTAGGGAAATAACTCAAGTGTAGAGCGTCTTACCAGTTTCGTTGAAAACTAGGCGTTAAAGTAGGTACCTACTTTACTTTAATCTTTCCTGACTTTAGAATACCTATATGTACGAAATTTTGATATTTCTCCGACTTCTTTTAAAATATTATTCTAGTGCTACAAAAATATGTTAAATTTTATGGAAGTGAGAAAAAAAGATACAGTCCAGTTATGTTGAGTGGATGCAGAGTCTATCGAACCCTAAGTACTAAGATGGAATGTCTCGTTATAAGTAAATAGCGTTTTCGGTTCTCAATAATGATCGACTACATGAAAAAAGTAATTACAAATATTATTTGTAATTACATTTTTTTTAATCATATAAAATGAGCCAACTCTCCACTTGATGTTAAGAGCGAGATAACTTTACACAACCTGTAAGGTCTTAGATGAAACGTTTCATACTATGTTATAATATATAAAGAAAATACATGTTATAATCATTCTGTATCACGATTAATCACAAAATATCATAAGTTTCACTGTGTGTTTTTACAAAATATCATAAGTTTCACTGTGTGATTTTACGCCATCGCGCGTTTTTATTTGTGTACCCACAATTAGTTTGTAAAATAGATACATAATATCTAATGCACCTAGCACATAATTTTAGTTGATAATAATATTAAATGTAACTTCGTTAATTTAATGTGTAAATTAGAATAATGTGTACATAATGTCGACAGCAATGGTGTACGGAAAAACTCTGATGAGTTTATGTTTACACTAAAACTATCTATCTTTGTAAATAAAAGTAAAATAAAATATTATACCCGCTATTTTACCAGTGATATCGAATCATAGCAGTAAATACCGTTCTGCTAGATGGCTGAAATGTGTGAACCTACACGGACTAGATCATGAAGGAGGCACCTAGTCTTTCTTCGACCTTGTAATCACTTCTCAAAAATGGGGTTTCTAGAATTCGATTGTGTACAACCAGTATTTACTTTGAAAGTGGAGTTTTTTTTCTATAATCACAGCCTAAGTATTATTATTTCCGCTACTTCGCCTCCGTAGAACTTGAACAAAACCTTGCACATCTATCAGAGTAGTAGTAGTGAGTACAATTCATTTTGTATATTCATTCAGTATAGTTTAACTATCGAAAAACCGCTTTAAACTTAGTTTTTTCTATAACCTTGAAAATTATGTCCGACATGGGAAAATATTAATAATAAAAATTGAATATCTCATAATGTAATGTAAACAAATATCAACACGCTTTGACACTCATAGTTTTGTTGAAAAATTGTGTAAACAAAACATTTTCAACAGACAAATTAAAAAATAACAATGATACATACACGAATACTTGACATTGCATATAATATTTAATATCTACATTTACATACATTTTATTATAAGTACTAAATAAATTAAAATTGTTGCAAATAATCACAATGCATATCTAAATAATATGCATTTACACGTTTTATAATCCTCCTTTTTAACAATATTTGCCTGCAGTGCGTAGATTGTGAAATGTATAGAGAATAAAATGAAAATAAAATGAAAATCCCAATGAAGTCACTAGGCATGAAGGAGAATCCCACGTAAAATGTAGAGTTGTTCTCTGGTTTTTATGCAGATGTGCCGCTGCCAAAATGTAAATGGAACAGTTAACAATACAATTTTTTTTTGAAATATCGTTAGAAAATAATGTGATCTGTTTTTGTTTTTTGTGTGATTCTATTTCTGTTTCTGTTTCTGATCAATTTTTTACTTATTAGTAATAACAATTTATACTGAAAGGTCATGACTGGTTGCACCATAAATATATTTCAAAATTTGAGTGATGCCTGATGAGAACATTTGTCACAATTTCCCGAATGCTACCTAGCTAATTTGTACTAGTCGATTGAAGTTGGACTTTCATCATTTTCTTTGGATGGTGGCGGTGTTAATGAATTCACAGACAATAGCAGTTGACTTACGGGCTTGTAAAGAATAATAGCCCGTAAACATTATACTAACAAATACATAATTAAGCTACCATCGAAATGTTTATAATTTTATTTGTGGTGAAAGTTCAGATGATGTAATTTAGTATCTGGAATTAATTAATCCGAATCCCCATAACACTCCCCGTGGTAAATGCAGTAGAAGGTGCAAATAGATACAACGTCTCTTCACAACGCCGGTGGATCAAGCTGATCGGGAATAACTTGGCGGTTCACGATTTGAGCCACTTTCCGTTGCATGAGTTCATGTGGCAGGGGCTGCTACTGGGGTGCCCTGGTCCAAAGATGAGAACAGTATTCCATATAAGGCCCAACCTGGGTTTCGTAAATCTGCAAGCGGTAGGACGGCATTAAATACCGTCTCGATCTACTGAGCACACCAAGCTTTTACTTACTTAGTTATTGAGAACAGCACAGAACGTAAATACGTTTTAAGTACGTTTACTTATATTCAACAACTAATACAATGTTTAATGAACACTGATTATTGCATTAACTTGGCTCCTAATATGTTTTGAGCTCAGGCGACTGTGCTTTGGGGAGCGACTTAATTGGCATGTAAGTTAGCCACAAAGCGACGTAGATATTGAATCTTACATTTAATCTGTTGTCATATATAAACATATTTTGTTTTGTCTGAATGACATCTAGTCAATGCCACATTAAAAATATAAGCATTTGTAACACACGAGAGGAGAGAAACGCAACGCTTATTCTATAGTTGAGTATTTGCTCACTATTACTGCAAACGAAGGATACGTAGGTATACGTCATAATTCCTGCGTTGTACTGCATGTCGCTCTAATTTACAAAATTAAAATTGAAATCCTTTTGCTATGGAGTGACAAAAACGTTAACAACTGGTGCTGTGATTGTGCCGACGCATAGGAAATAACGTCCGCTTTAACAAAGAGTAAGTAAAATAACAGTTCGCTCGCTAACCCACTAGTACCTGATATTCTTTACTCTATACGAAGTTTACCCATTTATCCTATATTAAGTTTACCAGCGCATCGTACAGGCTGGAAAATGTTTTACTTTCTTCACTTGAATGAGCTGTTAAGCAAGGTCTAGTTAATGCTATTCTTAGTTCTCATGCATGACACATTTACGTTAAAACAGCTTTTTTTCTAATTGCAGTATTATAATATTTTATAAGAGGTTTCTTTCAAATTGCAGGGTGATCTGAAAAAAATTATTTAATATTGTTTAAAAACATTTTATTCGTTTGTTGAAAAAGAAATATTTAAGGAAAGTGAGCTTGAAATACAAATGACACGTTCAGCTAAAATTAATTAATGTACAAAGGTAAACTAATTGAAATATTGATGACACAACAATATTTCAATTGGTTTACCTTTGTACATTTATCTAAAAAACTATACTTTTAAAATGGATACTCATATAGTACAAAGTAATCGTTATATTGTGTGTTTGTGAAAATAAGCCATGTGTTCGTAATTTTTTTCCGATGATATCCCGTAGATAAGTTTGAGTTAGATTAGAATAGCCCTCCAGTAACTAAAAAACGGAAAAGCGCCGTTGAGAATGAAATTGCAACAGAGCTTTGAAAGTGGGTGGTAAACCGATACTTAGATTTCTTCGGAAGCTATTTGATTCCAGTCTTTACAATGCCGGAGACATGAAACAGAGTAGCCATAGTTTAATACTTCAAGAAATGTGAAAGCACGGCGACTTTCAGCCTCCCGAACAAGTCAGTTTCTGAAAAGGCTTTATTACATTGGGCAACATTTAATCTTCAGCAGATTATACAGAACCCTGAACAGTGTATTCTGTCGTTATGTTTAGCGTATGATGACTATGGAAAAGGCCTTCAATTCAATTGAAACTTGACTGGTACTACATTCCCACCTTCAACAGTGGCGACTTGTCAGTTGGTATATCGAGGTGCTGAATTGCTTGTATGTTAACGCAATGAATGACATCTTACTTCTTAAGAAACCTATCAAACTGCAGAGATGTGTAAGATATGGTTACGTTATATCACCAAAACTGTTGATTGGACTGAAAAGGATACGGTATTAAAATCGATGGTTAAAACATTACTTACCTTTGATTTGGCGACGATATAGCTATATGGCAGATTCCCTGGAGATCTTTAGCACTATGTACCAACGATTAGTCTAACTTTGGCCAATAGATCAATCATTGGGGTGCATTTCGGAAACTGAGATAAATCTTCTCTTCCAATATTCCTCGGAACATTAAGACGAAAGTGTACAACCAGTGCGGGTTGCCAGTAATGATTTACGAAACCAAAGTGGTCTTGTCGTTTGAGGAAGCTCAAAATCATACAACGTGTGATGAAATATACCCGGAATTTCTCTACTGGATAAAATAAGATATCTGAAGACGAATAAAAGTAACTGACTACTGGGCTAAGTGGATCAGTAAGCTGAAATGGCTTAAATTCGCTCGATTTTGCCCAAAATTGCTCCACATAGCTCAAAAAACCGCCACCCGATGAAGAAGCAAGTTTCTCGAGTGGCAGGTTCGTACTGGCAAACGCAGTGTCGTGTGACCTACTGCAGGTAGTCTAAGTCCAAGACCGTAATTTGTGACAATCCATGGAGAAGACTTATATTCTGCAGTGGGAATGAAAAAAAATAAGTTAGTTATACGATAAATAATTTTATTCCATGTCTACAGTTCGCGTAAATATAAGAAATCATCAATAAATTAGGTTTAATATAATGATATTAAATACAAGTATATTTTTTTGTTGTTCTATTTTATACTACAATTGATATAAAAAGTGCCAAGCTAAAAATTCATTATCAATTAAAGAAAAAATATTTTAAATCAATGAAAGTTGGACATCCTACAAATATAATATAAGGAATGGAAGAGAGGCTATGTAATTAACACACGTCCAGATTTCAATTATTTTATCTATGAAACCAACAACCACGATGGTTGTTTGTCGGAACTTGGCCTATTTGAACTTTGTTTATAGCAAAGATGTTTTGGTGGAGTAACTCTTACTATGCTATTGAAAGTGGCCATCTATCGCTAGTGATATATTATTCAAACTCACATTAAAAAGTATTAATAGAAATTTAACATTTGTTGATTTTATTATAAGTTATACCAATACATTATATGTTTTTACCAAAGAATAAATAAATCGAGGAAAGTGCAAGGAATTTATTTGCACAAGTTAAAACAAAATAATACCAAAGAATACACAGAGTGAATTTAAAAACACGAAATGGAGACATGTTTTTTTAGATATTCAAGTGCTCATTATTTGAATTCAAACGCTATCACAGGCGTAGTTTCTTAAGTGTAAGTTATCTTAATAGATTCGTTGATTAGTAACAGACGTCGGTAATAGAATATCAGTCACTGGTTGTGTGGCTATTCATACTACGAGCTTCTTTGACTAAATGGGAGCTATTCACGTTGGTTAGGGTTGCTACCATTGTGTTGTGTCTGAGCTTGGATGAACGCAAATTACCAAGGTGGGGTTTGTAAGCTATATTATTACCGTTTGTATGTTATTACCGTGGCTTCGTCAACGAAGATTTGAATTAAGATGATATAATTTTTATTTTGTCTATAGTCTAATATATAATATAATATATTATAGTGTAGTATATTATATAGTTCATACATCCCTGGAAGAAAAGAGGTAAATTAAGCAACGATGTTGTACTCTAACGAAAAGGTTGGATTCAAGGACAAACTTTACTTTGCAATGAAAAAATGTTTTCAATTGTACATCGGCCTACATTACGGTCGATGCTTTATATGCAATTGTCAGTCTGTAGTCGAAAAAAATTAATGTCATGGAATTACAAATTAACGACGTCTGGATTTTTCCCTTTACTTTTATTATAAAACTGTACATCTTGCCAAATTTTATGCTCAAGAAAAAGTTTTCAAATGAAATGAAATGGTTTTAAGTCAGTATACGAGGGTTTAATTTTTTTATAGAAGAGAGGGCAATAGTGTCGACTACCGCCCATGAACAATCATAACACCGTATGTATTAAAGTTGCGTTGCCAGCATTTTTAAATGGAGTGAGCTCGTTTTTTGAAGGTACCTAAGTCGTATCTGTCCGTGTTTTGAAACCACCATAAAGGGATTATTTTGTAGTTGTTGTTGTTGTTGTGGACCTAACCTTTTACTTATTTCTCTATGAGATAGTGCATCACTGCTGTGCTCAAGCTTAAAGGGTAAAAGAACTGATTTAGTCATGGATTTGAGGTATCCTATCTTTGTCTTCAGGGATGACAACTATAATGTTTTCTGAAGATGATCGGTTCATGGGCTGCAATGTTAACTCACTTTCGGATGTACTGTTAAATTGTTTGTTATCTAGTCTATATCTTACATAAAAATACAATTTCTGTTTTTTTTTTTTTAAGAATAAGGATGATAAACAAGCACTGAATTCACCTGATGGTGGTTGTTCTAGCTCATAATCATCTATATCTATCTACGATTACAATCAAAATCCAGATGCGTTGTCACCCGTGAGGTCTAAAATGAAATGCCTCGTTTCCACTAACAAGGGCCTCTGGTTCTCTATACTCACCATGCGAAACAGAAGCGTTAAGTTGCTATTTTATGCTGGTATTCTGCGTGAACGTGGTCCTTCTCCGGTCGTGTTAGAGCTATACTACTGTTGCGCACCTAAGTTGACGTCATGTTGTGACAGGGACGAGAGCGGGGGGGGAACTTTCCAGAAAATGACATCATTAATCTTTCAAACGACATCGCCATCTAGTGTCGAAACGAAGAACTAAGCTTCTAGAAGCCGACACTCGAACTTTCGAGGCCTTGCGCGTATTTACTTGAATGTTCTGGATGTTTCGGTGCTAATGTGTATTTATAAGCGCTGCAAGGTGCGATCGGGGGAAGTATTGAATTTGGCGAGACAAGCGAAGCTTCGGAGCGAAATAAAGTGAATCAGTGTGGTTAATTATTAGTGTTTTAAGTTTTAATTGGTGTTCGGGAATAAAAGTGTAAATTTTGGTGATTCAATCGGCAGTTTTTATTGTCACGAACCTCAAGCTCGTAACACTACTAATATAGCTGCAGCATGGCTCTATCACGTAACGATGTGTCCAAGCTTTATCGTATGTCTCAACTTTGAAAAAAACTGCTTTTTATTGAGGTAAGGTAGTTATTTTTATACCATTAGAACATGAATAACCTTTTGTTTTTGAATTATTATCTGTCTGAACGGTTAGTCCATCATGGCTGCACCGATTGTGGTGCAATTTAAAAGAACAAAACACCTGGAGTGATCTAGGCTATATTTATTTGAAAAACTTGGAGTCTTTTTTGTAAAAACAAAAAAAAAATATAAAATAAGTTGTTGTTGATGATGATCTTAAATCTAAATTATGACATATATGATATAAAGCTTGGAGACTTTTTTTTGTGAAAACAATTTTTTTTAAATAAGTAGACGTCAATGATTATCTTAAATCTAAATTATGTGATAAATGACATAAAGCTTGGTGTTTTTTTTTTTTTTTTTGTGGGTTTTTAAAATATTTATAAAAAAAAAAGAGGGGGGGGGTTTTTTTTTTTGAAAAATTTTTTTTAAAGGAGAATTTTTAAAATTTTTTTAAAAGAAAAAAAAAGAGAGAATTTTTTTTTTAAAATATTAAAATTAAATAGTCTCCTTGCATTTTTATAAGCTTGCTACACTATTTTTTCTTGCGAGTTAACACGGTTGTGTAATAATCTCTAAATGTATAGATCATTACACAGCAATATATTGTGTAGAAATTTAGTATCTATATTTACATTATATTACACCTAGAATTACATTTACATTATATTATACCTTTCTTATTTATTTTCATCTTTTCACTAATAAATAACAATTACATTACCGTAAAAATAAGTTCTAGTATTCTAAACTAGCCGTGATAGCACAGGTTTTAAGGGTTTGCCGTAAAACATGAGCAACCCGGGTTTGAACCCCGGCACTAATGAATAATTGTTAGTTTCAATTTTAATTGCTGGTTTACCACGGGCTTGGCAGTTAAGTAAAACATCGTGAGGAAAACCTGCATGTTTGAGAAATAAAAAAAACATTTCAAAGACATGTCAAGTCCGCCAACACATTGGGGCGATGCGGTAGACACTTCCTTGCCCTCAAACCCTATCAGAAATAGAAGAGGCCCAACAGTGGGGCGTATATAGGCTGTAACTTTAAAGTGGAAATGAGCCTGCCATATAGCTCGGCGAACCGAAAAACTAAAAACAACGGCAGACGAGTGGCAGCCTCATACTGGCAACGGAATGCAGGGAGGCTGCCCAGTGGATGCAGTGACGAACTGGTAAGACATGCAGGAAGTCGATGAATGCAGGAGTGTCAGGACCTCGCTTTGCTATACTACCTGGGAGAGGCCTGTGTTCACTAGTAGCTGTTGTGATGTCGTATGTTTTATAAAAATGAAGTGACAAAAGAACTTATGGTCCACCTGATGGTGAGGAAGCTACTGCAGTTCTACGAAAAAATGAAGTTTTCAAATTGGATTGTCTTTAGTATCTGACCTAATATGAAAGTTTCGTTGTAAAGGTAAAATTCCAAAAATGGAAGGGATCAACCACTAACTTAGCATGCTTCATATATTTGCGTGGTAGAGCCATACTGCAGCTATATTGTGGTTGCAGCACGAATAAGTCGGCTCGACCGGGGTAAGACCACGCTCTCATAGAATACCAGCGTAAAATAGCAGCTTAAGGATGCTGTGTTTCGTATGGTGAGTGTAGAGAACCGGAGACCATTTTTACTCGAAATGAGGCATTCTATCTCAGCCCTCAGGGCTGGCAACGCATCTGCATTTTGATTTTTGATTAAAGATAAATGTAGATGTCTATGGGCCACAGCATCCACTTAACATGAGGTGGACTGTGTGCTCGTTTGTCGGCCTTGTACTATAAAAAATTGCAATAGATGGAGTTCGATTGTGTAACTCTGGTGGAAATCGTTTAGCAGTGGGAAACACTACGCAAATACGTCATGTTTCTTCATTATGGTAATATTTACAGCAATAATATTTTGTTGTACGTCAATATGTTTTTCAATGTACTGTCATTTTAAAATAAGGTTCCACTGCCCTTGCGTTGCTATATATTTTAAATCTCAAAAAGCCACTAGTTCATTTTGACTGCAGATTCGTATTCAAACAAAGGTGTATTGACATGTCATACTTTATGGAAAAGCTTCTATTTTAAATATTTCTATTACTATTTTTTCTGTATCCCAGTTGTAGCATAGCATACATGGTGTAATTCAGATGTAAAAGACAACAGGTAATGTTTATTTTTATTTTTCTATTCACTATCATTTAAAAAAAGGATAACATTTAATCAGGTCAATAAATACTTATAGTGTACTGATAATACATCTTTGACTGAAAAAAGTAAAGTAATTCTTATACACTTTTACCTTGTGGTTGTCCTGTTAACATTAGTCCAAAGCTCCAAAGGAAATGCGACGAGAATGAGATCGCACCGCGTCCTATGAGAACAGCCAAAATTTTTTTAATAAACCTCTTACAGTTTTCAAAATTTTTAGATTTTGAAAATGTATCAGCGAAAACGTATTTTTTTATTGAATATTACTTATGACTAGATGTTCATGTTTATTGCAGTTTCCCAACAATATGAAACAAGAATTTCTACGATTCAAGATCTTTCATCCAAGTTTACGATACTGTGGTGTTAAAAAGTACTACATCCTTGATGCCCATTGGCTTGAAAAATAGTGTAATGAATGAAGATTTAAAACAAGAAAACAAAAAAACAAATTTTATTAAAACAAAAAAGCTATTGCTATTTCATTGCTGAAGGACCTAATTTTTTGATAAAAGTTTTTTTGTTTTATTTTGCAGTACATCTCAAAATATTGTTAAAATTAGGAGAATTTGAAAAGAGGAGTGGATACAAAACTAGCAACAAAACAGGTTAACAAACATCACAACCTCCGGCATGTCCTACCAATATCATTAGTAACTACGGGACAAAAATAGAAATAAATTGTTTCCGCTCAACTATAATGGCAATGTAGTATTATACTCTAGGGGGTTTCCTTTATTCCAAAAGAGAAAAAAAAAACACTTATTAAATTAATTTTCTAAGTAATGAATGTATGTTTCATGTTTTACTATATTTTTTGCATATTTCTGATTCTTATTCGTGAAGGTGACTTCGGGATGCAATAGTAACAAATTCATTTCAATATTACGTCTTCATTTTTCCTCTAGATATTTTTCGATGCTGTTCTACATTTTACATAAACTAATTTCCTCAACAATATTGGTCTTGCGACAGTTCTGTAGGTACGGCCGCCTCCCTCTAAAAGAAACTCTTCGAGATGGGGGTATTCGACGACCAAATCGAATCATTCGATCTTATTGATCTTCCACAGAAAACTTGCAACTGAATTTGTATTACATTTTCAATTTCTGCACAAAAAAACTGGATTCTCTATACTTATAATTATATTTGTCTGGGTACTGGGTATGGAGTGTACATAATGTATATATTGTGAAGAAAAAATTATTAATATTAAATATTCAATAGTGAACTATCGAATGGTATTGATGCTTTTTTTAATCGAATAACAGTACTGATTTAACGCAATTGCTGAGGTTGCATCCCCTTGGCACTCCATGCAGCCAGTCAGTCACCCTTCGTTGAAGGGGAAACGTTAATATGAGGATATGAGAATTTACTGTTTAATCCAGCTGCAGGCCAATTTGTTATTAATTTCATTCAATCCATTTAAAAGCAGTCCGTTTGTGGATTTCATACAGCAATATTAAAAGTTGTTGATACAAAAATTGTTTTTATGTTAAAAATATCCCTTTGATCCATGTTGTGAAATAATAGATTTCGATTTTATTTTAGAAATGTGTGAAATGTTAAGCGAGTTGAAAAAAGAGTATTTACTTTCAAATTCAATGATAATAATAATTATAATAGAATTTAAGTCTCCGCTGATTAAAAATTCGTAAAGTCACTTTATTTGACATAATACTTGACGACCGACTAACAGAGTTGTCAGTGTTTAAAGTGGGAACAAACCTCAGAGTAATTACTATCATATAGAGAGTCCTAAAATAGGAACAAAATTCATAAAGTTGAACTCTTTATACATATGACGTTTGACATAGTACATAATAGGATAACTATACTATTCTCACCTTCTTTCTTGTACAAGGTGGTTGCCGTTTTTCCATTTCATAGCACCTCTATTGATCGAAATCGAAATAAAAACATTGTCGATAATTTAATTTAGTCTATGACTTAGTAAAATTAAGGATTTTGATTAATCCGGTTTGTAATACTTATTTATATCAACGAAAGTTTGTGGAAGCTTCATCTCACATCTTACAACGAAACGTAGTTGAATAATGCAGAATTTCGTAATAATTTGCGGTGCGGTGGTTCGAGCCGCGTCAGTATAAAATAATGTATGGTTTTTGGACCGTACATACCAGGAGGCCAAAAAAGGTAAAACTATAAAAACTAAAAATTTAAAAATATAAAAGTTATATAAAAAAAATAGTAAAATGTATAAAAGTGTAAAAGTTACATAAAAGTATAATATTATTATTATGATGATCTTTGTATAATTTAAAATATATCGTGAAAAGTTCACTATGAAATCTACTTTAATTCAGCCGATATATTTCTGCCAAATAATACTTAGACTTAGTATGGGTTTCAGAAGGAATAATAACTGGGTTTGTTTAATCGATATTTAATTTGTATCACGGGATGTATACAAAGGGCACTGTTACGAAAGTTTTATTTATTGAGTAAGGGTGCCAACCGAGCACACAGTTCACCTGATGATAAGCGAATGCTGTGGCTTATAGACATCTACATTTATCCTAGATTAAAATAAAATGAAGATGCATTGTTAAGGACTAAGACGGAATCCCTCGTTTCCAGTAAAAAGGGTCACCGGTTCTCTACACTCAACACAACAGCCTTAAGCTGCTTAAGCTGCTATTTTACGCTGGTATTCTGGTTATGGTGAAAGCGTGGTCCTAACTAAGCTAACCCATTAATGCTACAACTGTTATAGCTGCAGTGTGGCTTTACCACGTAAAGTAGTATAGTGGCATAACAGTGGCACGACCGTGGTCTGCCTTTACAATTGAACCAGATAAATAGCATTGTTGTCAAGATCTAGGAAATAGTCGTGCAAAGCCGGGGCGGGTCTATAGTCAGCATAAAAAATTGGAATAACAAGACAAAACTTACAAGTATGGGTTACCTCCCTAATTATTCGTTTTTAAAGTTTGCGAAATGAATATTTAAAAAAATGATTTATTAAATTTACGCGAATACTAGACATTGAATAAAGCTATATATGTATACGGTTTTTACCGCGTTTAATGAACTTATTGTAACTTATTTTTATTCCCAACCTTTCGGGAATTAAAAATAATCTCTCTCATCTCAGTTACCCGCATGACCATGGGTGCTGTAAAGCACCCGAAATGTCGGGAATTAAAAATATGTTAAAATAAGTTTATTAAACGCGATAAAATCCCTATTATATAAATTGATTCAATCATCACTTGATTTAGAAAATAATTTACTTGCTCGTTCGAATAATAATAAGTCTAGTCCTATTTTTTAATATTTTTAGACATGTAAAGTAATAAAAATAAATAACTAAACAAAAACGAGTATATCGATGTCGATTGTAGCTAACATTGCGAACGAAATCACTTTTGATTAAAGACGTAATGTCTTGTAAAGTAACGTCACGTTGAATTGTAGGTTCTCTCTATGCATACGTATGTATGCATGTAATTACTCTAGGGAGCAAACATTCGTTCGTCGTGTAGTGGCGGTGTAATGAAATCCATCCATCATCATCATTACGTGGGTGTCGTGAGAGTGACAGAGGGAAAGGAAACAGGAGATTAGCAGCAGCATTTTTCTAAAAACAACTCATAATAATAAAAAAAACTGCGGTTGGGAACTCGACTGCCAAGCGTGGCAAATATATCGAATATCCTCTTGTCATCTAGAAATTTTTCTGTGCGATGAGCACCAATATTTATATCCTAGTTTACGTATATGTTAGTAAACATATATATTAAAAGTCTTTCGGTACCAGAGTTTTTCAGTAAACCATTAAAGTAATTTAACAAGGGTCTTAGGGTCAGTTCACAGTTCAAGTCAGTTCAGTTTTTCAAGTCTTCAATGTTCTTTAAATTACTGAGACAACTATTTTTCCTCACAGTACTTTTCGCTGAACACGCGGTGAATCTATACTTTAATTTACATTATACTTACAATTTTACTGGAACCGGCGGGAACCGAAATCTGTTTGCTAGGATACTAGGATAGGCAAATTTAGCTTAGCCTTGAGTCACATTTACTACTTATATCATAATTAAATGGAATTTCGGTAGTACAAAATTACGTATACAATTTTATCGCAAGAAAAAATATAAATTAGCACTGATTCTTAATTATGAATTCTACCAAAATTAACTCAGAAGATTTCCAGGTAAGACATTAGAGGGCACCGGCTTAGTACAGTCTATTTGAGCTGGCGCGCCCTTTATCAATTATGGTTAAACAAGAAAAATGACCGCCTGTAAGCCTACACAAGCCTAATTAAAGTAAGTAGGTAAATTTTGGGAAGAGCCGCCACTGGTGTCGTCTTCGTTCCGTATTGCTCACCCTAGTACATTGTCATTTACAACATTTGGAAACTTTAGTTTTATAAAATGATAAATGTTAACGTAAAATTTGATTAAAATTCTAGGTAGATCATTTTGATGCTTCTTTAAAAAAGGGAGTGTTGTTAAAATTCACTTAAAAGATTATTAATAATAAAGCTAAGATAAGCTAATTATATCCCAAGGTAAAAAAAAAAATATCACAATATTTTAATTTCTAAATATGCTATTGAAAATAATTGTTTTAACTATAGCGGATTGTTTTTGTAAGTAAACGATAAATTTTGTATTTAAGCAAATTATCCTAATTTTTAAGCGTAGTATGCAAGTTAATAATCCAATGTAATTTTAAGGTCTGATTTACCACCTGCTAAGAGGTGAATGCTAACATCGTGAGAAAACCTTCACGTCTAAAATATAAAAAATTATCGAAGTCTGTGATATAAGTTGACTAAAATATCTGTAGTCTAGTCTGCCATCACGCAATGGGGCAGCGCCGAGGACGTTTCCTTGGCCTAAAACCTATTCATAAATAAGAATTGGCCAATACCCATACATTGTACTCGTATGTACATAGGCTATAACTTTATTTTATCATGTCTTTTTATTTACATAAATGTAAGTACTTTTCTGAACTATGCCAAATTAGTACGATTAATGTTCCATGCTGTCGGCACCCACACATTGTTTTAGACTGTGAGTCAAATATGAAATCATATATAATAAAATAAGGCCTCAGAAAGCTTTGTACTGATAGTTACCCCACAATTTTATCAAATATTTACATCGTAGTGACTCTAATATTATTTTTGAATCTTAAGAACCTACAGGCACAGGTGACTAGAACTGCGTGTTATTATGTTGTATCGAACCCAATATCAAAAAGTATTTCCTTTTGATGTTTGAACAAAAGTAAAGAAAGCAGAAAGCGAGAAAAAATATATATTTAAAATAATGTTACGTGACAATTATGCTGGAAAATAAAAGTCCATTTACTGCAATCCGACATATTAATAATCTTCATATGATCCTATAATTAATAAAATTAAACAAAACCCCGACCATAACATGCATGGTAAACGTTTACTAGGTGGTGACTCCTTTTCTGCCTAGATGTCAGTAATTAATTTTTTTTTTATTTAACTGGCTTTACGTCTCTGAGTTCTAGCCTTTCTGAGCCTATTATTTCTTTCACAATCTTTATTTTATATTTTTTTCTTCACAATATGCTGATGCGTCACATTGCGAAGTTTTTGGGAGATTTTGACGACAGCTCAACCTACCGGACTGTTGATGACGACAGCCACTCAAGTTCATAAGGCGCCCAAGCGATCAAATTAACTTGAGGTTTATATCAAAATAAAAGCACTTGTTTCGTCGTTTTCTCTAATAGTTCACACGCGCAGACACTTAATTCACAAAATCACATCACTTTTACGAATTAAAATCCACTTCAAACCATTTTTCAAGCGACAAAACAGGAGCGACAATCCGTCGACGGCCAAGTTCCCGCCAAAAACTCTGTTCTGAAGAGTATATAGAGAGCCAGTGTAATAAGACGCTGTGGGACTTTCCATCTTAGTTTTCAGAGGTGAAAGTCCATCCGTAGCCTACTTTACTTGAGCTTAGTTACAAGTGCCCATCAGTTGCAACAGCCCATTACTACCAAGTACTTTAAGTTCGTTTTTCAGTTCAATTTTGTTAAAAACAGTAATATCTCATTCGTGCCATGACTTTTAAAACGTTTCCTCCGAAATTAACACACTGAAAGTTTCTTTTATATTGCTGCGCAATAATGTTATTTTAAAAGACCAATAAATCATTTACGCTACATTTAATATTTGTCGAACTCTCCCTTCTAGTGTAAACACTATTAAAACACATCGTGTAGGGTGTGACCTGTTACAACCCCTAAAAGTTTCTTGCATTTCACGCACATGAAAAACGTAACTCAGTTCTCTTTTGATTAAAATCAGTTACAATAAAATAATGTTTTTAGTATATTAGAAAATTTTCAATACCAATAAGTGTGATATTATCTATATATTATATAGATAAAAATAAATGAAACAAACCTAAATATAAGCCACATTTTTCACTTTTAACTACATTGTAATGACACTTTTATATAAAATAGAGTATATTTAACAGTAACTCATAAACTGACATTTAACATAGGCAACATGTTTATTGCTTACATTTGCCTGGGATAGGCAATAATAAAATAAAATAGTTTTTAGACTGATTGATACTTAAAAATCTAAACTTAAATAACACAGTCCTACGTATTAAAGCCATAGTCCACGTGATTGTCATAGTAAATAACTTTAACTAACGTTCTTATAGTATTTTTTTAAACAAACGGGGTGTTAAAATTTGAAATATTGCCAGTATTGACAAGCAAGACAATATCGTTATTAAATCACTACGTATGAGTATGATACTTATATAAAGATCACTGCAGCCTATTTTTATATAATTTTGGATATTTTCATGCATTTTGATAAAATGGATAACATCTCTTATTTTAGACCGTTAAATAGCAAAATAAACAATCTCGAAATGGTTTCACAAAATCAGCAGGTTTTATATATTTTCCTTTATATACCGATTTATTCCTTTTGGGCACAAAACGTCTCATAAGTAGCTGTCACAAAGGCGTTACCAAAAACTCTGCCATTAAAGAAAGTACCTACATAAATATGCGATAATTTTTCCCCAAAGAAGAATAATCTTATTATGACAATAATACGAACTATAACAGTACAACAATTACTTTTGTTTTTGCTGTATTTTCACGTTCTTAAGGTATTAACGTTATTTAGCTACCTACAGGTAGAGCGCAATTCTAGAAAAAATATTGGCACGCAAAAACGCCACTTAGAGCCGTTTTAGCCCAGGGGATAAGTGTCCGCTGTAAATACCATAATACGCGAGCAAAATGGATTCGATTCCCGAAAATTATTAATTGAAATTTTAGTGATGATTTACCATTTGCTCGACAGTAAAGTTAAAAAAGTATTTCGAAGATATGTGAAGACCGCTATTACGCATTGGGGCAGCGCGGCAAATACGTTCGTGCCCTAACGCAAGTTTTTCCATGCGCATGATCGCGGAGACGTTTTCGGCGAAAAACCAAAAAGTTTTTTGTGCGCTTATGGACTTGGAACAGGCTTATGACAGAGTGGACAGGAATGTGTTATGGCAAACGCTGAACGCATTTAGGTTGAGCGCTGGTTTAATACAGGCATTAAAGTCTCTGTATAGGGACTCGAGTGCTTGTGTTAGAATCAACGGGGTGTACTCGGACTGGTTTGGCATCCATAAAGGTGTCAGACCTGAGGGATGTGTAGCTTCCCGTGGCTTTTCAACCTATTTATGGACAGTTGTTTGGAAAATTTTAAAGTTGAAGAATGCGGGTTAAGAATGGGTGAGTTAACCATCAAATGCCTTTTGTACGCCGATGATTAAGTCACACTTGCGTCGTCGACGGCCGAGTTGCAAATGATGGTTACATTAATGAACAGGTCATTAAAAGAAAGGGGAATGAAAGTGAATGCAAGTAAGACGAAATTGATGGTTTTTGAAAGAGAAGAAAGCAAAACGGTATGTGAAATAAGAATAGAAGGAAGTTAATTGAGCAAGTGGATCAGTTCGTATATTTGGGATGTGTATTCAGCAAGGGATGGGAGTATGATAAGGATATTGAACGACGAGTGAAAGCAGGAAATAAAGTAAATGGGGCTCTACACTCTATTGTGAAAAGTCAGAATGTGTCAAAAAAGACACTTGTGGCAATTCACAATGCTGTATTAGTTCCTACTTTAACGTATGGTAGTGAAAGTTGGGTGTGGCAGAAGAAGCACGAGAGTAGAATAAATGCAGTAGAAATGCGGTCGCTAAGAAGTATGTTAGAGCTGAATCTGAGTGACAGGGTGAGAAACTGTGTGATAAAAGAAGAGTGTGGTTTGCAAGATGATGCAGTGACCAGGATTAAGAAAGAAATGCTTCGGTGGTTTGGTCATGTAGAAAGAATGAATACGATGACTGACAAAGCAAATATATGTTGCAGAAATTAATGGAAGAGCCGGAAAGGGACGTCCTAGGCGGAAGTTTGTCGACCAAATTGGCGATATACTAAAAAAGGGCCAAATTAAGAGTACCCTTAACCGACGAGCACGTATGCATAGGTATATGGATGTGGAACAGGCGAGAGAGGTATGTCAGGATCGTGCTAAATGGAAGTCTGTAGTCTCTGCCTACCCCTCTGGGTGACAGGCGTGAGTGTTTATGTATGTAACGCCCTCTAAGAAATGAGACGAGGCTTGTGCCCAGCTGTGGGATGCATGAAGGCTGTAACTTTACTTTACCTAATATTTTATATTTCATTTATGTGTCAATTTTTGTTCGATTGACGTCAACGTGGCCTTCCTAGCTAGCAACTATGCTGCTGGCAGGCCGGAAGCCAGCCAACATCTGTACACAAACACAAATTGTAGGCTTTTAATTATGGGCATGTTGCGATTGTCTAAGTCACTGTGCTTCTGACATTGAAGCTGAGCTTATCTTCAACTCGATGGTATAATAATCCATATAAATTTTGCGTAATACTAAGTAGTATTGTTAAAAGATGACACAGAGAAGATGATACAGATGATAGTCATATGGGTAGACAATCCGACGTATCTGAAGAGAGACCAGGCGCAGGAGAAACAGTTATATGTGCTTTCCAAGGTACGGGGTTGAAACAATGCCAACAAACTGACAGAACAACAAAATACTGGCAGAGAAACCCAATAAATGATTTGGCCCATCCCGAAATTTGAACCCGGTCTTCTTATAACTACTAGACCAGTGAGGCAGATAATGCAGTAATGCTTTGACACATTTCAGCTAATAATGTTATTTTTGCCCTCAATCAGATAAATGTGTCGCGTGTGACAGAATATAGATGATTAGAAGAAATAGATGTAAACATTTTATAGATAAAAACTAAATTTCATAAAAAATATTTGTTGTACCTTGCTAATCTTAATTCAAATGATAACCGTCTAGACATAGGCAAAAAAGTGAACGCACACCTATGCGAATGGGATCAGCTCTGTCAGCTACTTTGCATTATAATCGAGTTTCCACAAAGTAAAACAAAATCTCCAAGCGGCATTAATATTCAGTGATAGGGCTGAACGCATAGCCGTCAGATTGACGTTTAACATGCAAATTGCAATTTGAAAATCTAGCAAAATTGTGTGTGACTAAACATTTTCGTTATTATTAATTCTGGGCACAGTTGTTTGAATCAGTGGCGAGAATATAATTTAAATGCTAAACAAGTTTATCCCACTAACACAAAATTGGTCGGAACTGGGAGCGCTGCCCAGTGGGAATTGAAACAGACAGGTGTATTAACGAAAAGCTTTCACATCAATGTTGATTTTAATGAAGCGATTTGAAATAACGAGGTAAAAACTGTAATTTTATTACAACATAGTCAAATTATTCTAATCCTTTATTTTAAAATATCAAGAGAAATTAGTTGAGTTTGCAGCTGCACATATCGTCCTCCTAAAATATACTTTACTAGTTTACTTTTATATTTAGTTTTAGGCGCATACTACAATATTTTACGATTGTAATTAACAAACTGAAACACGGTAAGACAAAAAGATTTCTGTTTCACCTAGAAGTGATAGCCTGTTTAATTGACCACCCTGAAAGTATGGAGTGACTAGAAAAGGAGGAAGAGACAAAACATATCAGACAAGCAGGGAGAGTGATGGATGCTGAAAATAAATCAAGTCTCAGTACTCGACCAAGGCTGACCAGATGCGCCCTCCGTGAATAATGTATCGATTAAGTTCTTTCAACTTCGTACACTAGTTGCCAAGTATCAGATGACAAAATAATAATAATTAAAAGACAAATGTATTTTTTTAACATCGTTACAGATATTAATATTTACTCAATAATATTTAGTTATAGAAAGCATTAGGAAGCTTAACTACTTTTTTAAAATAATCTTTATATTTTTTTTGCGCTTTTGATATTCGATCGCACGCTGCTTTTTGATAAATAAAGAGTTAGCACTATATTTAGTAATTGTAAAATTAAAACCAAACCCAAGCATACCACTGCGTGAAATCAAGATACTATAAACTCGTTTTGCGTGGATCGGACAAAAAATTAATACGTATTTCAAAGCTGAACGTAGGTGAGCCAAATATGACATTGGGACATCAAACACCTCAGTCATTCCGTGGTCATGGGTGCTGTAAAGCACCCAAAAGGTCAAGGGAGCCAAATATGACAGGGTAGTGGTGGGTGCTGTAAAGCACCCAAAAGGTCAGGAAATAAAAATAAGATAAAATAAATGCGATAATATCCGTAAATTTGTTTTAATCGAGTAAATGTATTAATCGAAAACAAAGCTGTTTTGCATGCAGACTGATGTATCATAATGTCTTATATCTATCGCATTTAGGTTATCGACACTGATGAGCGCAATATAATTGAATTTATACATTCATTCGTTGAATATTTCGATCGGTCGAGCAACATAAAATAGACCGGAGTTTCAACGGTAAGGTACAAATATAAACGTATTTCGACACATGCTCGAATTGAAAGGTCGGCTGCGAGTGACGTATTTTTAATTACCTCCAACCACGTTATCGCATAGCCTTCATAGGTATTCAATTTCTATAGTGGGCAATAAATAAGTCTACAGCCCTTACGATATCGTACTGGCTAAGGGGCAGTCGTATGCGATTTTGCGGTTATAATTAAACTAGGTTACGATCATATTTTCCTTTTGCTCTTTTCACCAAATTCAAAGTTAAGACTGATTATGAATCATAATTATTTGATTTATCACAAATCACAACTTCCGCTGTAATGTAAATTTAAAATAAATGGCATAAAGATGTGTTGATTCCTTAAATATACACAAATAGGTAAGTACTGAATAAAACTAATTTTATGGGTTTTATCGCGTTTAATTGAACTTATTATTACTTTTTTATAGGATATGGGTGACTAACGAGCACACAGTCCACCTGATGGTGAATGTATGTTGTGGCCCATAGACATCTATATTTAACCTCGATTAAGAATCAAAATGCAGATGCGTTGTCACCCTTGAGTACCAAGATGGAGGGCCTCGATTTCAGTAAAACGGTTCTTCGGTTCTCACAATACACTCACTATACGAAACACAGCAGCATAAAGCTATTTTACGCTGATATTTTGTGAGAGCGTGGTATTTCTCCGGTCAAGCCGACCCATTCATGCTACACAACCATAATATAGCTACAGCGTGGCTCTACCACGTAAATCTAATTACCGACGCCCTTGGTCGTGAGAGGTAACTTCCGACAAAATACGTAAAAGTTGTTTTATTAAAAATGGCATGTTAATTAATTTCATAGCAAGTTTCATATTTTCGTTCATTCATTCCTTCATAACTAGGTGACGCGACGGCGTCCTTTCGTTTCTTAGAGAGCTAGTGAGCAATTTGGTGGATTTCACATGTCTTTGAAGCATATTTTCTTTAGACTTGAAAGTTTCCACACGATATTTTCCTTCCCCACCAAGTGTCTAATAAACCGACACTTAAACTTGAAATTAATAATTTCATTGGTGCCAGCAGGATTCAAGTTCGGGTTGCTCGCGTATTCGTATGCAAAAAACATTTAACGACGGCGACTTAATTAATATATAAATTAAGAACTTTTTAAATACAATACCCTGAAATACACGGAACATAATACTAAAAGGATAAACTATTGTGCTTAGTAGTCATCATCAGCTTCATAATCTTTACATACTATCAAAAATCCACTGCTAAATATAGGCCATCCCCGTAGATTGCCTCGAATGGGGTATCCCCCATTATCATGTTAAATATTGATAGTATAAATTTAATTTCAGCTCTCATTTTACAGTGTCTAAATTACATTTGCCTGCAAAACAGACTCTCGTAAGCTTTTGAGTCATGTTTAGGTAAAAAGGTAACTATTTTAATTACCCCAATCTTGATCGAATCTCCGTGCGAGCTTGATTGAATTTCCGGACGAGGCCATCTCTCGTATTTGCGGAGCGTTGTGGGCGCCTGCTGCGTTTGCCTGCTCGCTTCGACTCACTGGTCTGTGACGTCACAGCATCGTTAAATGTTTTTATTACTCGTATGTACTACGCTAAATAGTACGTAATAAACTTACTGCTCGAAATTTCTTCAAGAAAACTAAAATTACGTTGTATAGTAAAGGTATAACGTAATTGTTACTGTGCTCTAGGAAAAAGAAGTATCGGCATGATAAACCAAAAACTGGATAGAAAAAGGCATCAGTTATTATATTAACTTTAGCCTCTCAATACATTTATGAAAATTTAATGTACGTAGGTACACAAAAATAAAGTAGTTTTACAAAAATAAGTGATATTTATTCTGTAAATATTAGGAACAAACAAACAACAAGTACTAGTTACTCGACTCCACCGTGTCAGTAATTCATTCTTGTGGCAATGTATACGTTTTAACAACAAAATCCCAGAAAATATACTATAAATGGATTTATTATTTACTTAAAATGTACGTTAACTTTTAGACATACATTTCTTGTTAGTATGTATTTTCTCCAAAATTTCTCGCGAAACGCTAATAAAAAGGCAATCGTTACCTGCTATTGAAACGTAGTTATGTTCGATGAGGGTTCTATGATTGATGTGACGTATAATAAGGCTCGCAAGTATCGCAATTTGTTTACCCTCACTGCTCTACTATATATATATATTCACGCTTATAAAACCAAAACATACATGTTTTCATGTCGTATTTATAATGATCAACAACGTAGGGGTTTCTACGTTTCCCAATAATTGGACAAAAGGTCCCCGAGGAACCAATTCCACGGTAGCTTTTCAGCTGATATGAACATATCTCGTATTTTCCTTTTTTGGTACTCTAGAAAATTATATTATGTGCTAGTCCTTTTGTATATTTTTTCGAATTTATTAATAGCAACGAAGAGATATTATTCAACTTACCTATTTAACTTAATTACACATTGACATTTTCTGGTTTTACAACTACAAATTTTATCTGCGCTTATAGTGTTGTAATTATTAGCAAAGCTATGGGTACGTTCTACTCATTGATTCTTACTTAAACAAACTATTTTCAAACAGGCAACATAGTATCAGATACTAACATCAAGTATTTGTCAAAATTTGTTGAGTGTATCCAGGACAAAAAATACAGGTTGTTGTAAGCTGGGGGAATTTAAAGTTACTATTTAAGATGTCAGTTTCTTTTTTTGTGCAATATTTTAATCAAACACTAAATTCAAAGATTAGTATTATATAAAGTTATCACGGTTATTCCCTTTGTTTTATAAAACGGATAACTTTCTTCACATTGTCGATCAGTCCAGATAGTTGTACTACAGTTTTTAGTATTATGTTTTTTATATGCACAATATGTTCTTCCTATATAATTTTCAAGTAAGTACGAAAAAAGAGAATATACCGAGATGTGGCGGTGCGGTGTAAGAATATCTACTACCCGATATCGTCTATCCGGTGTCGTAAGAGGTAACTGAGGGAAACAAATCTGAAATGGGCGGCAGTGTCTTCCTAAAACGACTAAAAATAAAAACTGAGGTTGCCAAACCGCTCTTCGAGCGTGGCAACTATGGCAAATATCCCATCTATAAAGCAATCTATGGCAAAAAAACTATGGTAAAAAAAGGTGGAGTCCTATGTCCAGCAGTAGACTTTAATACACTGTAACGGTACTACTAGGTTTTTTGTATAGGAGAAATGGTAAGCGAGCATACGGTTCACCTAATGTTAAGTGACTACCGCCGCCCATGAACAACTGTAACATGGTGTGCGTTGTCAGCCTTTTAGAAAGGAGTAAGTTCTTTTCTTGAAGGGACCTTCAAGAAAAGTCGTGTCGGTCCAAAAAAATGCGCTGGTGGTAAACTACTATTATTATAGATATAATATTAGGTATGATAAGATTGACACGTTTTTATTTGAGTGATAAATGTGTGTACTTATAACGTATCAGAAACGGTTCCTATTATATAGGTTCAAATAGGGAAATGTAGAAAGATGAAAAAATATTTTAACTCATAATAATGACTTATATTTTTTCATGTTTATCGCACAAAAGGTATTTTTTAAATAATAACTTTTCTTAAGATTCAATATAGATTGTCAAATAATATTTTCTTCTCGTTCATAAATATAATTAATTAATTAAAATTAAAGTGATGGAATAAATAATAAATAAATGTGTATATAATTTGTTTTCGTAGTTCAAAGAAAATTTCCTGTGATCAATACCAAGCGTTCTCCGCTAGATTCTTGCCGGCACGTGTCCGTCATAAACCTGCTTTTACAGCGACGCAAACCCCGCCCTATATAGTCGACGACATAGAAGGAAAATACTATCCCCGAGTAGTAAAAAGTGACACATTGCGGTGGCTTTTTCACATCACCCGCCTTTTTCTAACAAAATAAACATAGCTAGGAGACAGATGTTCTTACGTATGGAAAATAGCGAATTAGTAAACATAATTGGATCCGAAAGCTGCTCACGTAAATTGCTCGAAAAAAGTCTCTTACAAAATTTATCTTATTTTACTTATAACGCGGCGTGGTTTAAATAAATGCTACGTAACAAATTTAATTTAATACTGAACGTATTTGACTATTATTTATAAACATAAATAAGGAATAAAAAAATGTAGTCTTCTTTTATACATACAAATATTTAATGTTCCACAGTTAAGATGTAGTGTTTTTCTTACTTATGATAACACGATATTAAACGTAAACGTGCCTCATGAGATAACATTGAGGTACCAAGAATTTTCATCGCCGTCGGCTTGTGCCGCCTTTGCAATATATAGCTATGATATTCTCTAGAAAGAGACGGAACTTCTTAACTCCTATGTCTTGTGTCTTAAGTTAGAAAGAAACGTCTAAGAATTTACTCACACGTCTCAAATTTCTAAAGGTTTTATTGCATTCCCCGCAAGCACAGACGCTTAAACTTTATTGCTGTGGGATTAAAGTAATATTTGCAGCGACTAAATGATGTCGAGGCAATTTTGCGATATTAAAAGGTGTCTACGTGGAGGCTCAGGTCAATAGTTTGGTGTTCCATGGATATTTTCGCAGTATAATCGGGCCAGGAACTTTCTATCGTTCACATTCTTCGTGAACGGCGTGCGATAACAACACGTAACTTTTCAAACATTTGACATAACCGTATTTTAGTTTTATATACGGATGATACGGAGAAGTTGTTGATTGTTTTAAGTTAATTAATATCATAAGTAAATTAATCATAATGTATTTTACCCAAATAACCCTTATTAGTTAGTACGTTATTCATTTTATATAAGAAACAGAAAATATTTGTTAATGTATCTTTTAGCACATACACCTGAGATACAGGTTTATCCTAGTTCAGGTGCCTGTTATTGTAGACTATTTTTAAGTTAAGACTTATTGGAATAATTTGTACATTTTATCAAAATAAAATAAATTATTATTATTATTATTATTATATAAACTGTGGATAAACAAGTAATAACTAAAATTAAATAATTATCCACACATTGACTTTGAGTAGCGTTTTAATATAAATTATATTTAGAAGAGAGATATTACATACAGTTAAATACGGAGATGCAGAGCTACTATGACACGACACTACGATCAGTAGAAAGTTTGCTCTAAATATTAGTACATGAAAACAAATTAACAATTTAATTGAAAGTAATTTAATATTATAGATACAAATTTTAGCTTCTTACGTCGAAAAACAAACACTTTTCACTTCTTTTCTATCTTAAGCGTTGAGACATTACAAAGTAAAATTCAAAATGTATGTAGTGTAGTATATTCAAAGTAAATATAATGTGTGTAGCTAGGTTCATACAGGTTGCTTTATTCGATTGAAAACGAGAGACGTTACAAAGTTATCAAAAAGTGCACCCCGCGTAGCGCTTTTGTTGTACTTTGCGGTGACCCTGATACAATGAGCATATCTCGCCATTGGCTAAGCCAGAAAATGTATCTTACTTACATTATCTCAAAATTCAATTATTTTGGATGTATAGGCGAAGAAAAATAAAAATAAATATGTTTGTAATCTATACATATATCTATACATATAGTTTGTAATCTATGTTTACATAAGCGACCTGAAAGAGAGCTATACAACTCAATGATTCCCTAATAGAATTTACGAGAGCTAAACAAAGGTATTTATTTTTTTATTTACTTCTATGTATGTGACGAAAAAACTTAAATGTTTTTTTATAGAAGAAATATGACAATCGAACACACAGTTCACCTTACGGTAAGTGGATGCTATAACCAAGTCGAAATGTAGATGCGTTGTAGAATCTGAGGAGTAAGATGGTAAGTCTTGTTTCCAGTAAAGAGCGCATCCGGTGCCAATAATCACCATACGAAACATAGCAGTATTAGGCTGCTATTTTACGTTGGTTTTCTGTAAGAGTTTGGTCCTTACCCGGTGGAGCCAACCCATTTGTGCTACAACCACAACACAGCTGCAGCTTGGCTCTACCACACGAATAAAGAATAAAGATTTATTATAAATTTTGTTTAGTGTTTCATTCATTCATTCATAATAGCCTTTAAGAGCCACTACTGAATACAGGCCTCCTCCAGAATGTCTCATAAAGGGTATATTTACTATAGTTACCAGTTACCACGCCATGCTTATTAGGAAGACACTGCTGCTTTTGTTTATTTTATTTTAATTCAATTCTTAATATATAAAACACACTTGCTTTAATAAGTTACAACAGTCGATCTATTTGAAAGGGTATAGCGTGATCGATCCGTTCACACCCTCCAGATATGATTAGCAGCTAATTGAATCCGAGGGTGAGATCCTCAGAGTTTAGTTTTCTAATTTACGACTTTCCTTTTGCTTGAGCGAGTGAAAGGGTTAAATTTAATTACCTTCACGTCAACAATCCTCAAGTAAGTCTCACAGAAAGTGGATAAAATTGCATCTCAATTTGAAAAAAAAAATGTTATCTTACAGTTTCATTATTCCGTGTCCAATGAACTGACAGTAAAAGTTTGTTAAGCCGTCGTTTCTTTACTATAGATTGTTACTTGATATTTTAAATTTTCATCTATTTTAACTGCTCTTAGGTACTAAAGAGGGATCTAAATATAGGTAATATTCATAATAAATAAGCGTATTTTTGTAAATACATAATCCAACATAACATTATAACTGCAGATTCAATCAAACAATACTAAAATTCAAATTGAAATTAAGGTACCTATTTGAATAACCGTGTAGTGGCGGTGGATATTCATAAGAATATACCAGCCACAATATACACTCACGTATCATCCCGTGGGTGACGTGAGAGGCGACAAAGGGAAACAAACCGGGAACCGGGCAGTAATGACTTCAAAATAATTTAAAAAAATCTGCCGCTGCCAACCCACATGTCAACCGTCGCAACTATAGCAAGTAAATAATATAATATCATGAGGGGGGGCCTCATGAGGAAATCTAAGAGCAGGCTATGTTTAGCAGTGGGATTTGATAGGCTGATATTTGATGAAAGGATAATAATAATTTTAATAATTATTTATTTTATTTTGATAACCTACAAATTATTCCAATAAGTCTTAATTTAAAAATAGTCTACAATAACAGGCACCTGAACTAGGATAAACCTGTATATCAGGTGTATGTACTAAAAGATACATTAACAAATATTTTCTGTTTCTTATATAAAATGAATAACGTACTAAGTAATCTGGGGGCACGGTAGTGCCCCCGCCAAGTCGAGCAAAAAAGCGGCACGGCCGTACTATCTTTTCTCGAAGCAATTCAGGCCATTTTCGAACCCTTATAACTTCATGGTCAATAAAACTAGAAGCCTGAATTTTCAGTAACCGAGTAAGCATTGCATAAAAATGGTATATTTGAAATTTCATTCAATTTGAACCAGTATTTTAAGAATTGTAACCAGTCAAAATTTCTTAATTTTGTCACTCACTGACTGACCGATCATCAAAACTCTAAGGCACTTCTAGCAGACATAGAAGCTTCAAATTTAGAATATAATTATTGTTTAGTGTATAAATCAAGGAAAAACTAAAACATTTGTTAATTTCTGTCCAGTTTTTTAGATAGACTAACTGCATAAATAACTTTGTAATCCCATGTAAATATATAGAATTACAAAGTTACATTTGCAGTGAATGAATCTGTGTACTTGTATATGTATTACAGGTGTACATAGGTACGTTGTTGGTACTCAAGAAGTAGACGGTACCAGAAAGGTAAAAAACTAGGACTATCTTATATACAAAAAGAAATGAGATACCATTAAAAACATAACTTGTAAAAAAAACCAAGTCTCGCAACTCAGTTCTTCTACCGTAAAAGTTGTGAGATCTATGTAATACCAAGTCGGTTAATTTATTCAGTTCTACTAAGTCCTTCTGTATTAAGTTATTACGTAATGAGCTAACCTAACAACATTTTATAGGGACCATATCAATTTTAATAGTCTTTTATGTTTTAAATATATAGATTGACTTGGCAATCGCATTAAGCAATCTAATTTAATATAATACGTATTACTTGTGAGTTACATTGTGATTTCATGCGATGGCCAAGTCAATCTATATATTTAAAACATAAAAGACTATTAAAATTGATATGGTCCCTATAAAATGTTGTTAGGTTAGCTAATTACGTAGGTTTTAAGTTATGTTTTTAATGGTATAAGGGTTATTTGGGTAAAATATATTATCATTAATTTACTTATGATATTAATTAATTTAAAACAATCAGCAACTCCGTATCATCGTATGACAAATTTTGTAACCATGTTCGAATTACATTTTTACAGTCTGCCATTTTTAATGGATATATGTACAAAACTGCATTGACTTGATTATACAAAAAAGGGCCGAGGAATGCATAAAATCTATGCGTGAAATAATGCCTTATTCTAATGTTATTTTTAATTACTTTATCTTTGCGTCTTTTATTAGTGACCTCTCTTCTATAGGGCAATTTTTTAGTAACGTACTCATAACGAATAACTGGCGCATGAAATTGAAAACAAATTAAAGTACACTCTTTCTCTAACTTCAACTAGCTGCTGTTTATTTCAAATGAACAGCGCCCTCTAGTTTCCTCAAAGCAAAAACTATTTACTTAAATTCCTTCACTTTTTAATTATTAGCTAACTACGTTAGCGTCTTGCCAATTGATTTACTTCAAATTATCTCATCGCTTTAAATTTTTTTCAATTGTACCACTGAGCTGTTCTGATGATGAATGCGAACATATCAAGCTTATGCTTATTTTACTTGTTTGTTAACCTATTCCTGAGAGGAACAATTATTACTTAGTTCCTTAGAAGTAAAGTACTATGACCACAATATAGCGACGTTTTTTTTTTAATAATTTGTTATTTATACTGAAAGAATTACCTAACAAAAACATGCAATATGAAACTTATCCATACATTTTATGATATTTTTATATTCAAAATAATTTAAAAAATTATTATATGAGTACGTTAATGTATTTTAATCCTACTTTGAATTTCCACAGGATCGGAACCCCTATAGTTTTATTGCTATGTTAATCGAGTGTCGTTTTTTGCATGGAATTCGTTGATAATCACTTTCAACTTTAACTTGGTATTCTAATACCGTACGCCGCTTCTCCCTCTCGCTGCAAATTTGATAATGAAAGGGTCCCACTTGTGTGTTGCAGAGATAATGTAAATAAATATGCAAATTATATGCCAAATTCCATTCAAATGAACCTTCGTTGTTCTTTAAAGTTTTGTACAAAGTGAACTTCGCTTGATATGCTTTATCAGAATATTTACACATAATATACATAACACGGATTATTTGCTTCGTATGACACTATGGAAACAAATTATAATACTCTATCTGCTAAAAGACTCGTCTACTGAATTAGTGACATTTTAGAAATTATGACGCATATAAATGTTTTTTTATAAAAAATCTATAAGCAAATACGACTGATTTCAATCTACAGATAGAATTATTGATTTATCGCCTTATTTTTATTTCTTGGACAAATATTTTAAGGGATATTTTAGGGATTTTAAGTATATTGTTTTTAACATAAAGAACATAAATACTGAAATTAAACCTTTTTAGAAACAGTATGTGTTTTCTTACACTTTTTGTTCTTAAAAATACTTTCTCAAGACAAAGCTTTAAAAACATATACTAACGCCTAATATAAGCACTTAGCTGCGTTGGTTTCCGAGAATATTAAGTATGTATATTGCTACATACCAGTACAGCAGAGCATTTCCGAAGCTCGAAAGTTATATAGAAATATAAATAACAACAAATTACGTAGCCGTCATATAGTATAAGACCCTAGGCTGTTACAATAATAAATTAATATTAAAATATTATGTATTGGTCCGAGAGGAAAATTCGCTGGTATAGAATAGTAATGTCATTAAAGCAGTGAAATAAAATATGTTCTTTCATTCTTTCTTATTTGGATTCTTTCAAGACTTATATTTTACTGTCTCATCAATACTTTCCATAGTTGCCTCGCTTGGTGGGCGGGTCAGCAATCGAAGGTTTTAATTGTTTTGAGTTGTTATCAGACAGATGCTGGTGCATATCTTCTTATTAATGTCCCTCCGTCGCCTATTTGTTGCTAAGAAATAGAGTGGGTTTCGAAGAATCACAAATAAGGCCCCGAATTCGTTTTTGCTGTTTAATATAAGTTTAATTATTTTTTCTGGTGGTCTTAGTAATATCACATGTTTAAGGTAAACAGTACACAATTTTTTTCAAAATTTAATTTATTTCCCTCTTTTTCCACCATTAAGTGGATTTTTTTATTACTAACTAATAAAACATACATTTTATCGATTAGTCTTTTTGAGAAATCGATGAAAGTATACAAATAAAGACATTGGTGACCGTGAAAACATTTTTGTTTTCGTGAATTCTGTTAATGATATAAAATAAAAAATGAAATGAAAATAGGCGCACCACTAATTTTGTAGTATATATAAGAAGTACTAAAACTTTTTTGTTCTTATAATCTTAATATCGTCCTCTTTTGTAATAAATTTAATATCTATAACCGTGAATAATAGAGCGCAGGTCTGCAAATATCTTTCGATAAAAAGTCTCACAGTAGTCTAGCCCACATAGTAGTTGTTGATATTAGGCAAGAATATTGAAAATAGTGTATACCTAATATTGTTAATATAACATAAATATACTTATAACTTTTAACAAAACGTAAAAACCGACATATGCTCAAAATAAGGTATTTATTTGCAAGCCTTAGAGGTTGAATTTTTCTCCATGTGAGTCCATGTTATAACCTATTCAAGAAAAAAGAATCATTAAAATCGGCTCGTTATCTGCGAAGATAATATACGAATATCCTTAAACAATAGTCCAATACGAATTGTTTGCCCTATTTTCCACCTTGGGGCCGGAATTTTTTCTTTAAAATTAAATGATACCATCCTTTATGTAAAGCCTATTTAATAAAAAAATAGTTATTAAAATCGGTTCGCAATACGTGAAGATATCGCGTAACATACATACAAAAAAATATACACTCGAATTGAAAACCTCCTCCGTTTTTAATTCGGTTAATTATCCAACAATATAGAAAAAATAAACTAAAATAAAAATACTCTAGGCATTGCAGCAATATATCTTGGTTACTTACATCTAATGTCTAATGTCTAATGTACATATATATATATATGTTATGTGTTATGTATAATTTTTTATCTACTATTTATGCACCTTTCTATATTTTTATATGTAAAAGATCTCCTTCACCAAACTTTGCATGGAAGAGATCGCTGTTTAGCGATAAGGCCACCTAATTGTACATAAATTTATCAATTTAAGTTTGTTGTTCTTTATATTATTTTGTGTGCAATAAAGAGTATTGTATTATATTGTATTGTATGTAATGGCGTGGAATGTTATTATATCGTGTACTGGCAACATGGTAATACTTAAAACTCTTTGTTTTTCTAGCATACACAATATGCAAAAACCATATTACGAAATGCATTTTTATACCTGATGTACACCATTCGTATTGTGAATTTTTAATTTTTTTAATTGGTAAAAAGTAAGTTGAAATAATTAATAATGAAATATTGGAATATATGTTATCAATATACAAACTGTCAGTGTATTGAAACGGGCTTTTAACAAGTTGACATTTTAAAAATAATATAAAAGTAGTGGCGTAAATTTAGGATTGAAAAGAGAGTCTGTGGAGGAACGTATAAAATATTTTCAGTGTAAGTGAAAGTCGCGCGTGATAGCTCGCTCTGACATCATTTTGCTATCAATCATTTATCCGCGAGTCGCTTCCAACGATACCGCGAAAAGCTCTATAGCGACTTCGCTTTTATAATGTTTAAAAGCGACTTTAAAAGGCCCCCGCTACCTTCATTGTGAGATGAAAGGAACCGCGCAAACATAATAGATTGATACCGGATCTTGATAAGCGCATATTGAGTTTATTTTCGTAAATTTTATCTGTGCCAGAAAAGGAAATTCATTTTATCGCGTCGAATTTGATTTCATCGTATGGAAAATAAATTTCCAAATCCCTCTTTAAGCGTATTTATTGATTTAGTCACATTACTTTCAGTAAATTAAACATTGAATAATGATAATATATACATTATACATGAAAGACGATAATAACCATTGATTTCATCCTAACCACTAAAGCCTATATAAGTCCACTGCTGAATATAGGCCTCCCCCATGGATTGCCTCATAGGGGTGATTTTCCCATAGTTGCCACGCTTTGTAGCTAGGCTAGCAACCGAAGTTAAGGTGAAGTGGGCGCCAAAATCAGATTTCTCACGCTGTATATGGACTGTTTGGTCGCGCTATTTAATCGCTCAATATTTATTTGATATTCCTTTTTAAAATTATATATACTCTTTTATTGGAAAATAAAGCCATTATTCACTCAAGTATATACTGATGAACACATAGCCTGAATTCAATTGAAATTGATTTCATTACATTCGAATGAAACAGCTTTTTTACTTAGTGGACGTACCTAAAATTGTAGCTTTTGAGGAAACTTTGCGATCTTTTTCTATCGAGCCAAAATGTGTCAATCGTGTTTGGGCCAACATAATTCACTAAGAAATTTTTTTAACTTTC
The DNA here is from genome assembly GCA_907164705.1 of Parnassius apollo. NCBI lineage: Eukaryota > Metazoa > Arthropoda > Insecta > Lepidoptera > Papilionidae > Parnassius > Parnassius apollo. The sequence continues at coordinate 631,494 of CAJQZP010001593.1, read as the reverse complement.
ATAATGAATTAAAAAAAATGTCGATTCGTAGTTTTTATTGAAAAAAAATTGCTTTTTTGCCCACATCATCTTAATATTTTATGTTATTATCAGGAAGAGACTGCTGCTCATCTCCAGTTTCAGTTTCCTTCTGTCGCCTCTCGACACCCATGGAACGATATGGGGTATTGGATCTTGTTAAACCGCCATCACAGTTCATCATCACTAAATTTATAACAGTGTACCTAAACGTATACGTCGATTTACGTTATGATAAAAAAGCATATGTTTTCGAGTGTATTTGTTCCTTTTATAACCCGTTAAAAGCATAAACAACTTTACGTGTTTATTGTTACAGTGAAGGTATCACTTTATTCTCCTTGTCTTGTTATTTCGAAATTGTTCTCGATAACGAGTAAGTCTGACACGATTGGCCGTCTATAAAGGTGTATCGGTGTCTTTACTCGGTATTTTCTTACAATCTCGGCAAGAAGCGGTCTGGGACAGCGCTCCTAATGGACCAATATATCAAATAGGATTAAGTATAAATGGGAGTAGCGCAGTCGCCTGATACTTTGTTGTACTTCATGACCGAAATGGTTACTGCATCGCCATCATTACCAAGTGCGTATTCTTTAAATAGATATAGAAAATTAATAAAATTAACCTAATCAATAAAATCTTTAAAATACCTTAAAAATTAACTAATTTGTAAAATAATAAGTGTGGCTACGTTCGTGAATAGAGTGGCTTTGATTACTATTCCTTACTATTTATAGATTTCATCCCGTGTGATGGCGGGTAAGAATACCCACTACCCCATATCTCCCCGTTGGTGTCGTAAGAGGCGACAGAGGGAAACTAAAACAGAAGATGGGCAGCAGCATCTTTCTGATAACAAAAATCAATGAAAAACTACAGTTGCCAATCCGCTTGCCAATCGTGGCAATTATGGTAATATGGGGTATATTGATGAGATACGACACAAAAAAATGGCCCCAGTCTCCGGCGACCCCGCTATTCCTGGCTACAGTGGCGACCATGGTAACGGCGGGGCAGGGGGTGCTAAGAATTTCCGGTGGAGGTTCGGCTTCCATCTAAGACGACTAGATCTGGCAACGCAAAACGCACGCACCCTGAGGACTGACGAGAAGATCATGGAGCTGGACGAAGAAATAGACAAGTTGCACTGGGGTATTATAGGATTATATGAGGTCCGAAGAGAGGGGGAGGACACGGTAATCCTCGAATCCGGCAACTTTTTTCTATCACCGGGAGGGCGACTATCTGTCCCAAGGAGGTGTCGGTTTTATCGTCTACAAGTCTCTCGTTAACAACGTTGTAAAGATTGGGAATGTGTCGATGAGGGTTACGTACTTTATGCTCACAATCACCAAACAGTATTCGCTGAAAGTCATACAGGTTTACGCACCAACCTCGGCACATCCCGATGAGGAGGGAGAGGAAATGTATGAGCATATCTCTAGAGCTATACATTCCTCCAAAACCCACTATACGGTGTTAACGAGAGACTTCAACGCAAAATTAGGCACAAGAGAGAACGGTAAGAACGGTGTGGATGAGTCTCGCACTGGGTGTGACTCAATGACCTTTAGCACTGCTTTCGAAAAGGCTTCAATACCATAGATCACATATATACCCTGCGGCAGATTGTACAGAAGTCCGAAGAGTACAATTTGCAACTTTCTCTTGCGTATATGGACTATGAGAAAGCCTTTGATTCCGTCGAAATTTGGGCGGTGCTGAGTGCCCTTCAGCGGTGCCAAGTTGACTGTCGCTATATCGAAGTGCTGAAGTGTTTGTACAGTAGGGCTATGATGGCTATTCGAGTACAGAACCAGAGTACGAAACCTATCCAACTGCAGAGAGGTGTAAGACAGGGCAGCGTAAAATCCCCGAAACTCTTTACCGCTGCATTGGAAGACATTTTCAAGCTACTGGACTGGAAATTATACGGTATTAAGGTCAATGGCGAGTACGTCACTCACCTTCAATTTGCCTCCGATAGAGTCCTTATGGCAGTATCACTGGAGGACCTAAGCACTAGGTTCAATGACCTCAATAGTGTCTCCCAACGGATAGGTCTTAAGATGAACATGGACAAAACGAAAGTCATGCGTAATGTCCATGTCACACCTATGTCGGTGGTTGTTGGGAGCACTAAGCTCGAAGCTTTTGACGAATATGTTTACTTGGGACAAGTAGTCCGACTAGGCAAGTTCCAACTTCGACCGAGAGGTCAATCGACGGATTCAACTCGGCTGGGCAGCGTTCGAGAGATTGCGACACATCTTCTCGTCAGGCATACCTCAAAATCTCAAAACTCGATTGTACAACCAGTGCTTGTTGCCAGTGATGAACTATGGATCTGTGACATGGTCCTTCACTGCTGGCCGTACGAAGAAGCTCAAAGTCGCTCAGCGAGCTATGGAGAGGGCTATGCTTGGAGTTTTTCTTCTATTTCTGCGTGGTAAACTTAGGAATGAGTTTATCCGCAGTAGAACGTAGAGTAATCGACATAGCCCAACGGATTAGTAAGTTGAAGAAGCAATGGGCCGGTCATATAGCTCGAAGAACCGATAACCGATGGGGAGAAAAGTTTCTCGAGTGGCAGCCTTGTACCTGCAGGCGAAGTGTAGGGTGTTACCACCCCTGCCCCTGGAGTGACAACCTGGTAAGATGCAGGAAGTCGATGAATGCGGGTGGCTCAGGATCGTGCTATGTGGCATTCCTTGGGGTAGGCCTATGTTTAGCAGTGGACTTGTAAAGGGCTGTAATGATGATGATGATGATGACGACTCTTTATAGGTCCTGAAATAACTATTTCTTTTAAATATAGCCTATCATGCAAAAAGTATTACTTTGTATAAAAGTAATAAATTATAACTTAAGTATCGAATTAACATAATAAAAATAAGAAACTTTATTTTCTCCTGTAGTTGTAAGTCCTTTGGAGGATGCAAAAGAAAACAAGACTACATAATAAACAGTCTGCAAAGTAGCCTGACTAAATCGCATTTGAGGGTAAAAGAAGACTTCGAGGGGGAAGGAGGAGGTCGGATTGCGCAAACGGCTGGAATTATTTCGCCTGAGTGGGTACAGTGCGCACACTCTATCAAAGAAAACGATTTGTACACAACCTTATTCCTCTGTCTAAGTATCGGTTTGGACGAGTTGTTAAGTAAAGGTAATATGCAAATCTGAAGTAATATAAGCATGTCTTGGTTCTTACTGTTTCGTTGTTTTAAAACAATGAGTTTATGAACACCGAAAAGTATCTAATTTTGAAAATAAAATCCCCATCAAACTTGGCACTTAGTAAACGATTTGTGTTTATCAAACTAAGTATGTTATAAAATAAAAGTTAGCAATAACTTATGATTTTATTTCAAAATAATGAAATAAAATTTGAAAGTGTGGTTTTTGTGTTGTAGCGTGTAAGATCGGCATTGTATTGTGTATCATAAATATCGAAGGTACAGACCCATTCATGTGGATATCTCTTCGGCAAATGTTGGAAAACAAGTAATTCTAGCGGAAAGCACAAATAGCTATTACAGTTTCACGTCTTTTTTACAAATTAGTATATATAGTGTTTATAGTTATCTAAACTTGAAAACCCCTGATTAATATGTTTTACTTGCTTATTTATATAATATACAGTTAGTTATAAGACTAGTAAGGTTGTGAATGATAACACAATTTAATTTTTAAATTATTTATTAATTTATTTTTTCCGACAATAATTATGGTCGAAAGGAACAATTCCAGACATACTCGTATCAGTGTCACTTTCATAAACGTCGTCATCATCATCTGTCGTATCCGAATCTGTGCTGCTGTCATTTCCTAATTCAATTATGAATTTAGCGGTAATATCATCCATACAACCATCAAGTACATAAAACGTGTCTTCTAAATTTTTTACGTGTTCACACTGCTTTTGCCAATCCTGAGGGGTTATAGATGAAAAAGCTTCTTCAGTTAACTTCACGATATTCCCAGCTTCTAGGCCGACATTATTGCTGGCTACTCGTCTCTTTAAAAGACTCCACATAAACTCAATCGCATTTAAATCGCAGTGGTAAGGGGGCAACCTAACCACTTTATGGCCATGAGAAAGCAATAATTGGTCAGCCTCATAAATCGGCGCTTCTTTGTACTCTTTTATAATTTCATAAAGTTCTGCTTTCAGGATTGTTGGTATATAAGACAATCCCTTATTTGTTATCCAATTTTGCATTTGAAGTTTTGAGGAACTCATAGTAGGTGCTTTATTTACTTGTACGGTATGGTAGGGAGCGTTATCCATCACGACTAGGGAGTTCGGAGGCAAATTCGGTATAAGTTTATCTGAAAGCCATTTTATAAAATTGGTTCTGTCCATGTCGTCATGGTAGTCCTCTTATTTATTCTGTGATTTAAAAATCAATTGAGCATTAGGAATAAACCCTATTTCTCCACCTGCATTAATAATTATTCACCGCGTTCCAACAGAATCACTTATTAGTACTCCGTCCTCGTCATCTTTTTGCCAACATTTTTTTACTGCATACGATGCGTGAATGTATGTTTCATCCAAGAAAACTATTGGCCGACCATCTGCTCGATTTTGCCTCATAGTAACGATATACTTGTCATGCCTTTCCATTAAAATTTTTCGTTTCGAACCACACTTTTTATACTGAAATCCAATTTGTTTTAAAATTTTCCACAAAGTCGTTCGACCTCCACCAAAGTTTATGTCATTCTTTAATTCTACAAGTAATTTATTTAAAGTAGGAACAACTTTTCTTACAGTATACATTTCATGGATTTTGTTTCTTATTGCGCATAAATCGAAATCATCAAGATCCACCGTTTTACGTCTTTGACGGTGTTTTCCAGGAGACTTGAGTTTTTGAGATGTGGAGACAGCAGCTTCACCTTCTTTAGATATTCTACTCACGGTTTTCTCCGACATGCCTGAAATAGACACCAAATTTGTATCATTTTATAAAATTAAATATTTATAAAATACAAATACATACATTATCATAAAAAAATAAATTAAATTAACTGAGAAACGTACTTTTTATTTTAATTCGTAATGTTAGTAATTTCTTATTATTACCCATATTAAAGGCATTTTGCATGAAGCTGGCATCCCTATTTTACTAACCTGTCATGACGGCGACGCGAGTTCGCACTTGATTGAGTGGAATTAACGGGGCTTGTTTTGCCTTTTCTCTCTCACAAAAGGCACGTACCTTCAACACAACCTCTCTTGCACTGCTTCTAAATGGTTTCGGCATAATTAATTCGGAATATTTTAAATAATAACACAAAAACGAGCGTTACAATCACAAACTGACAATAGATTGACAAGCAATAGTGCCAACATCACAGCAGGGGACATCTTACGGTGAACGGGCTATACTACTATAAGGATGTCATTTTTCTAATAAATCAGAAGATACGAGTGTATTTACGCTCATATTTGACATAGAATAAAGAGACCTTAGGATGACCACTTGACATTTCTATTTACAGTCATGAATTATACGCAACATCTTTCAAAGGTTTTCTCTTTTTCCTTATTTGAAAATTAAAGTACAAAAAGCGAGACAAGTATATTGGTTCAATTTATGTAGAATACTACTATTCTACATAAATTGAGCCTATATACCTATCGTTTTCTCTATGCGTACCTGTTATTACTTTAAGACCATTGTCAAACACTAAATTTTTTAAGTAAATAAGTCGCAAAGTAAGGTAGAGATTATTCCCAAAGAATTTTAAATTTATCCAACAAATAATTACTAACAGATTAACCTAATACGCGGTGAATTTTGCATGAACGTCAAGGCAAAAAGGCGTTACTTTATATTTTGTATATTAGATCTGTGTTCCATATATTGTATTCCATATAGGTTCCATATATGTGTAGTTGGAAGTGAAATACAGTTTGTTTACTAGTTGAGGCATTCCATCTTAGTCCTCAGAGGTAAGACGACATATCAGATACTGTCCTTGTTTTGAAGTTAGCTGCTAGTGTTCATGAACTTCAGTAGCCACTTACCATCGTGGTTTGCTTGTCACTTCTGATTTTAAATGCGTGTTAAATTTTATAATTATTATTTATATTTACTAGAAAAGGTTTAGTAAATTTTGGATAACGGTGCTGTTTGTCAGATTATTACGTATGTTTAGCATTAAGTTTAGTAGTAGGTGCACGTATATTGTAAAATCATTTGTTTTCACGAATAAAGAGTAAAATAGCTTAAATTACACAGAAATTTAATATAATTTCCTACTTACTAATGTTATAAAGTGAAGAATTTTCCGGTAAAAGCAAATAAAAACTGAAGTAATTCATAGACTTTTTGCAAGATATTTTACACGCAATTAATGCGGACAGGGTGGATCACAGCTTCGTATCTGAAACTCTCTAGATGCTTTCAGCTCGACTCTCTTCCTTGATTAAAATTTGAAATAATAAACGGCGAAACAATCTGCCTTCGTCCCGTCGTAAGTTTGGTACTTCGAAGCGTGCATACAAAGTTTTGTAGTTTCGAATTTTTAACACTTTTGGTTGATAAGAGAAGTAAAAAGTAGTAAAGCGTTAAGTTTTTTAGCATTTTTTTAAATAACTGAATGTACTTGACTGTATTGTCACAAAACTGTCTACAAAACTTTAGCATCATCGGTTAGGTAAACTTAACCAAAGGCTTAAGGCTTAAACCAGACAGAGACAGAGTTAAATCAAATCTAATATTTTTGTATTGTTTAAAATAATATTGACTCGTGTGACCAAACTTTTTTTAGCATTTTTTTAAATAACTGAGTGTACTTGACTGTATTGTCACAAAACTGTCTACAAAACTTTAGCATCAGGTAAACTTAACTAAAGGCTTTAAACCAGACAGAGACAGAGTTAAATCAAATCTAATATTTTTGGATTGTTTAAAATAATATTGACTCGTGTGACCAAACTTTTTTCAGTGTTAGAAAAAAATACAGTTTTCTAAGGTATGATAACTATCTAAATAAATTTGAAAAGTAAAACACAAATACATTTCATCCAAATCGTTAGAATAGTTTTACATTTACATATATTTTCTTATCAACATTTTTTATTCATCACCATCATCATTACTTATTATTTTTTAATTCAAAAAGTATTAAATAAGGTTTGATTCTATATCGACTAAACAATTATTTTCAATAAATATATTTTAATCAAATCTTTCTGTGACAATAGCTTTGACCTGACGTTTAAAAAGAAGCGTAGCACCCATAGAGCAACAAAGTGGAGTAGCCATACGAAGGCCCTTTGTCAAAGTATAAACCCACGCTATCTTATGCCTACAATAAAACTAGTTGCAGTCGCACTGCTCTAAATCTAGTTACGCGGCTGATTCGGTGTTTTACAAAAATGCCAAATTGTTCAGTTTTTGCTGGCCTTAACTTTTTATATAAGAATTTTTTTTAGTACAATAATAGCGGTCTTGTTGTTTCAGATTTGTTAAGCAACACAAGCAGCTTGCCTTTATACAATAGAAGATCGTTCGAGCGACTGATCCGAGTCTGCATTTAAGTTGTCGCTGTCACCGAGCGATACTGCTACGAGTATAATGTATCTATGTTTGTATGAAATTGTTAGTTTTTGTTTTAATTGATGATATGAGCGAGTTACGTAGTGACAGACAAATGATTTTATGTGCGCAGATTTTCCCCGCAAGAATGACAGAGATCTCTGTTTTGGGGAAAACGATATGGCTACTCTCGTTCCGCGATAAAAATGAGCGTCACTGCGCAAAGAAAACAGATTATTAGTCTGCAATAATTTATTTTTGTCCAGTTTTGGAACTACGTGGGCCAATATAATAAAAAAATTATCTCCTTGTTTTTTAGTATTTTTTTACTAAAAAAATCTGAACATAGTAAAAATCGGAATATTGCGGATTTGAACTTGCGCGCTTTTGTTTAGCAGAATTACGTTGTAGCCATTAGGCTATTGAGAAAAAATCTTTAGAGTGAAATTATTTTTCTTTTTTTTTAATTTTTTTCTTTTAACTTGGAAGGAACTTTATTTTTTATTCGTATTTGTTCTTATAAGTAAGTGGAAAACAACAATAATAATATTAATTAAATTCCCAATCATATTACGTGGGCAAGACATGTTTCAGTTTCAAAACTAATTTTCCTAGAAGCAAAATCTAGCTAGATCAATTTTTCACTCCCGTGAAACCCTATATTGTAAGTCTAGTCTGTTATCTTTTTAGTGCATAAGTTAGTATCCTCTGTTATTATAGAGCAACCTGCCCATGCATATTTCTCTTTTATTCAGTTCTTTTTTTGAATTGTCTGGAAGATATTGCTATGTAGCAATAAGACCGCCTTTTGTTTTCCCTCAAGATTTATTTATTTTGTTATATAATTTTTCATTGGTGTACAATAAAAAATATTGTATTGTATTGTTGCATAATGATTTTTAATGTTTACGCGCACACTACAGTTGTACTGACAAACAAAATGTAGGGCAACCCACAATTAGATGGAGTGTCGACCTGATGATATATGTAGATAGTCGATGAATGCAGGATGCAGGTGTCGAAGGACCGTACTTATTGGCAATCTATTGGATATTGGATGATATTGGATGTTCAGCAGTGGACTCCTGATGGGATGCTATGACGATGATGGTATACATATTAACAAGGCAAATTTTTATTTTAAATTCCCGAGAAATGTTAAGAGATTCAAGAAAAAGAGGAGAATCTTAATTCGAGTATATGATTTTTTACTACGTACAGTTTTTGTACTCAATATCCTCGTAAATTATGGACCAGCGATTTTAATGATTCCATTTTTATTAACTAGATTATACGTCAGGGGTGATCTCATATGAGTTTGGAGAAAAAATTCACTTTAGCCCTGTGGAAATAATAAAAAGTTGCAAAAAGAAATGTAAAATTTGGTGCCCACTGCGAAATTGCATGTGATCAAAAATTGTTTGGTTACTGCGGACTGAGTATATATTATAGACTAAAATAAACACTGATTATAAGTGGGATTTAGAAGAAATTAGCCTCGAGGCTAATATATGTATATATATATATATATATATATATATATATATATATATATATATATATATATATATCTCATCATCACCATTACAGCCCTTCACAAGTCCACTGCTGAACATAGGCCTCCCCCAAGTAATGCCAGAAAGCACGGTCCTGAGCCACCTGCATCCACCAACTTCCTGCATGTCTTACCAGGTCGTCACTCCATCTAGTGGGGGGTCGCTCTACACTACGCCTACTGGTACGAGGCTGCCACTCGAGAACCTTTCTTCCCCATCGGTTACCGGTTCTTCGAGCTATATGGCCGGCCCATTGCCACTTCAGCTTACTAATTTGTTGGACTATGTCGGTCACTCTGGTTTTACTGTGAATATCCTCATTTCTGAGTCTATCACGCAGAGAAACTCCGAGCATAGCCCTCTCCATAGCTCGCTGAGCAACCTTGAGCGTCCTCATACGGCCAGCAGTGAAGGATCACGTCTCTGATCCGTAAGTTATCACTGGCAACACGCACTGGTTGTACACTTTAGTTTTCAGAGATTGAGGTATACCTGACGAGAAGATGTGTCGTAATTTCCCGAACGCTGCCCAGCCGAGTTGAATCCGTCGATTGACCTCTCGGTCGAAGTTGGACTTACCTAGTCGGACTATTTGTCCCAGGTAAACGTACTCGTCAACAACTTCGAGCATAGTGCTCCCAACAACTATCGGCGTAGGTGTGACATGGACATTAAACATGATCTTTCTTTTGTCCATGTTCATCTTAAGACCTATCCGTTGGGAGACACCATTGAGGTCATTGAGCATAGTGCTAAGGTCCTCCAGCGATTCTGCCATAAGGACTATATCGTCGGCAAATCGAAGGAGAGTGATGTACTCGCCATTGATGTTAAAACCGTATCCTTTCCAGTCCAGTAGCTTGAAAACGTCTTCCAACGCAGTGCGTTGGAATACGTTTTCAAGTGCGTGCGAGACGATTCGTAATGACTCTCGAAAACAGCACTTAGACGCGGCTCAGAAGGGAAATCGGTCTGTAGTTCTTCAAAACAGCGTTGTCGCCTTTCTTAAAGAACAAGACTACCGCACTTCTGCTCCACGCCTCCGGAGTAGTGCCACCATGGATGACAGAATTGAAGAGCTTCTGAAGGACTTCAAGTACCGGTGTTCCACCCGCTCTCAGAAGCTCCGCTGTAATTCCATCCTCGCCTGGGGCCCTGCCATTTTTAAGGTGCTGGAGAGCCATTATAATCTCGCTCAGACTGACGTCCGGGATATCATCGGAATAGTGTTGGGTAAGACTTGCTCTTGGATCGTTACTCACACTTGCGTGTGGCTCCAACGATGATGTGTACAGCTGCCCATAGAACCTCTCAATCTCACTCAAAATCTCAGGTGTCCCGGAAACGATGATGCCATACTCAGTCTTCAGCTTTGACAGTTGGCTCTTTCTGGCAAACAGATCTCTGGCAATGACTTTGGAGCCCTGGTTCCGCTCGATCGCTTCTTTAATACGAGCAGTATTAAAGTTGCGTAAGTCTCGCCGCACGCATTTGTAGATCTGTCTGTTCAGTTGCCTGTATGCTGTCAAATCTGTTGACGATTGCAGCCTCATCTCCCGTCTAACAGCCATGAGATTAAGAGTGTGATCGGAGAGTTTTTGTGTTCTTCTGCGGCGGGTCTTGCAGAACTTAGCTCCGCCCGCATGGACAGTTTCCACGAGCTTGTCATTCATATCGTCCACTGCATTGCAATCTTCTAGGCACTGAAAGCGGTTACTTAACTCGAGCTGAAAAGTCTCGGGATTCTGGATCAGAGCACGAGGGGGACGGAGCGTTGACTTCATTAGACGAGACCTCTCGAACTTAACGTTTAGGATCAGTGTGCCTCTAACCATTCGGTTATCGCTACCGGTTTTCACCCTTGCGATCACAGAGACATCACTGAACAGTTGGCGTCTGGTCGTTATAATGAAGTCAATCTCATTTTTTGTCGAACCGTCGGGGCTCGACCAGGTCCACTTCCTGTGGGACCGCTTCTGGAAGAAAGAGTTCATTATAAAGAGTCCCTCTTTCTCCATAAAGTCAGCCAGCTGCTGGCCCCTACAGTTCCGTTGCCCTACTCCAAATTTCCCTAACTTCAGCTCACCGCCTTCTCTTGTGCCTAGTTTTGCGTTGAAGTCTCCCATCAACACCTTGTAGTGGGTTTTCGAGGAATGTATGGCTCTAGAAATATCTTCATACATTTCCTCCACCTCCTCATTGGGATGTGCCGAGGTTGGTGCGTAGACCTGTATGACCTTCAGCGAATACCGTTTGGTGATTCTGAGTATCAGGTACGCGACCCTCGTCGACACACTCCCAATCTTTACAACGTTATTGACGAGAGACTTGTGGACGATAAATCCGACACCTCCTTGGGACAGATGGTCGCCCTCCCGGTGATAGAACAAGTTGCCGGACTCGAGGATTACCGTGTCCTCCTCCTCTTTCGGACGTCAAATAATCCAATAATATGCCAGCGCAACTTGTCTACCTCTTCTTCCAGCTCCAGTATCTTCTCGTCAGTCCTCAGGATGCGTGCGTTATACGTTGCCAGGTCGAGACGTCGTAGGTGGCATCCGAACCTCCACCGAAGATTCTTAGCACCCCTTGCCCGCCGTTACCATGGTCGCCACCGTAGCCAGGAATAGCGGGGCCGCCGGGGACTGGGGGCCGTTTATTTGCATCGTTGCTCATGGGGGGATATTTGCCATAGTTGCCACGCTGTGCGAGCGGGTTGGCAACCGCAGTTTTTTATGTTATTGTTGTTATTAGGAAGACGCTGCTGCCCATCGCCTTTCTGTGTCCCTCTGTCACCTCTTACGACACCCACGGGAATATATGGGGTAGTGGATATTCTCAACTGCCACTACACGGCATATATATATATATATATATATATATATATATATATATATTATAAATATTAGAAGGCTTTAAAAATTATTTTTAAAGCCTTCTAATATTATTTATTACCTTCGATATCTCATATATATTTTAGTTATAAATCGTCTCATGACAATAAACTCAAACAGTTGAATATCAATAACGGAGAATTTTAGTGAACACAAATTATTAGTGAACGAAAATTATATTTTTTAAATATTTTTTACATTTGTAAAAATATTTTTGAACAATTTTTTGCCTATTAGCCCTTGAGCCTGTGATCCTGAGAAGTGACAAGATCAAAGATGCCTACTAAATTTATTGTTTAATTTCCGTTCGTAAATTAGGGTGAATATGATTTGAATTTCGATAGGTTTTAATTAATTTAATTTTTAATTAATTTTTTTTGTTTTTATTTTTTGTAAATTATCTGTGCCATAGGCTTCTACTCCGTTCGTATGTTACACCCTATTTTATATTTTTTCCAGACGGTAAAAAAAGTTGAATGACCTTTTTTACCGTCTTGAAAAAAAATTGATTTGTGTTCACTAAAAGTATGCGTCATTGATATTCAACTCAACACGATTGTCATGAGACGATTTTTTTCGACAAAGTTTCAAATAATCCTGATCCATCGTTATATAAAACTTGTAAGTTGTTCGCGTCTCAACGGATAATCGAGTTTATACTTGAAGGGCCGCCATCAATCATTTATCCCGCTTGCTTCATTCTTGGATCTCTACGGCGCTACAATAAAAATACTCCTACTGTAAATAGCTAGCTAAAACAACTTGTGTTATAAATATAGCTTGACTACTTAGTTAAGCTCTGGTTTTCTAGGATTACGGTGCCGCTATATGATGGTCGTAATTGGTCTTCATACAGCAGTGAAAGACGGTACTTTAATATTGTCTATTCATAAAGAAAATAGTGTGGCTTCCTAGAAAGCGATATTTGTCACCGTAACTTCAAAAAGTTTTGACGCTATTTGAATGACGGCCGTCTTGACGATGCCGTATAGTTCACGAACGTTTTTTAAACAGCGGTGAACAGTAAGGATAAACAAAATGAGTCCCAACTCCATCTGGAGCAGCGAAGATTACATTTTAATAAACTTTGAGCGTAATCATGAAACTATTTACAATATGAAAAATAAGGAAACTCTGTTAAAACAGAATTTGTGACGTGAAAACCTATTTAAAAAAAACATGATTGTAAGAACAATATACTGAAGGTATAGGTAGCCATAGATAATTATAGTAATAAGGTATATATGGCGCGCGTGTCGTACCGACAAATTTATTTGACAGTTACTGACTGTAATGATGGTGAGACTGAAAATATTCAAGATATTTTAAATGAGAAACTGAAAGGTTGGTTGATCTCGTAAAAGGTGATGTGATGAAAAATAAATCGATTTATACGTAGTTTTCAGGTTACATACGTCTCACTACTGTGTACAGGACTCCTCATTGCCTATAATGTTTTGTGGACAGAAAAGTGTATGCCGCAATGCTTTAATGCGTATTAACAGTTTTATTATTTATTAACTACTCAGACATCTAGATTTCCCCACGAAATTATTCTTCACTACTTCACCGAACACGTGGTAAGTAAGCACGTAAAATTTCCTATAACAGAATTATTTAACTTCGAAGGAATCTTACACGTTTTGCTTCAGTGTTAAAAATCACGCGGCAAACTACACGGCTGTTGTATTAGTTTAAATAAAATACATAAAAACTAAAACAAAGCTTTTGCACAATTGTTAATGACATATTCCTTGTCATTATACATCCAACAACGTTACGAAAATTCCCATCAAATAGAGATTAAAACGTCACAGTGCAAGCAAATTATTTAAATCACATCACTTGATAAAATGAAATTGGTAAAAATAAGGCTATGCCGAGAGGCACCCAATATAATCAACTGAAGAGCTCTTTTACTCATAGTTTTGTGTACCCAGTATACAGTATGGCAGTGTCGTTAGTCATTTTTCCAAACGTGGTAATTGCGGTAAATCATCTTGATAATGGCCACTGGTCCGGGTATTTAACGTTTTGATTCTAAACGAATAAGTATCCAGTAGTATTATATTAATTAATTTTATCAGTGAGAATCATTGGCGTACTTAGCAGTAAGTAGATGGCGCTATTATTAGCTAAAATAATGAAAGCCAAAACTATACATCTAGTAATATCAGCGGCAGAAGGTTGGGCCGTGAACATTTATTTATTATATAAACTATGGCCGATACAGATTCAAACGTAAAACCTTGTGCTAGCATCGTAAACGGAGCGGAGTAAAAGTCTAAAGTCATAACTATCTTTATTCCAACAAAAGATTCAATCAAATGGTGTGACATTGCGCAGATGTAAATTAGCGAATTGATTAGATAGTAATAGAAAAAAAAATCTAATTAAAATTTTTATTGTTTACAAACCTGGTCTGCGTTGAGCTACAAATATTGCTGAAAAATTATGTAGATCGGCCCACGGGTTACGGAGGAGATAGATTTCAAAGAACCGTTTTCTTGCGCCATGGGAGCTCCGCTCCAATAAGGCATAAAGTGTAAATGTTGATTCTGTTAAAAAATCTGCTTCTGTTAAAAATACGCTATCAGCGCCGCTTGTGGTGAAAAATAATTTGACGATATGACCATATCATTAAATAGCAATGGTGTTTAGTTATTAATATCGGGAAACGATCTCTATTTATTGATTTGGTCAATCAAATAACACCATTTCACTAAACGATAGACGAATTTATGATATGATCATTTCTACAATCTGGCCACGACATGTAGAAACATCTCTTTGATCAAACTATAAGGATAATGAGAGTTTTATAATGAATGCAGGCAGACCAGTTGTTATTACTTTTCGCATATATTATTATTCGAACTCAAAACCATATCAATTTTCATATTTTTGATAGACCTATATTTATAATATTAATACTATATAAGTTAATAATATATAAGTATCTATTTTATATTTCTATTTATATGTTTATACTTTTAATACGAAATTACTAAAAAGGAAACGTTAGAATTTTTAAATAGTTTTGAGAATAATATTTAAAAAAAATTATTATTAAAACATATTTTTTTAAATATTATTTCATTTATTAGTCACTGAAGAAAAAATATAGTACTTTATCCATGTGATGATAGATGGCACTGTTTTGAAAACTAAAACGTAGGTCTTCGGCGTAGTTTCAAATTATTATAAAGTTAAAACTAATTTAAACTTCATACAATATAACTAATATAATCATATATAATAGAAATTTAGCATCTAAAGGAGGGAAATTACTTAACCTTCTTCTTTGAAGTTCCGTAATCGAATAAAATGTAGCTTTTAAGTTGCCCCGGGCTACCTACATACAAAATTACATAAAAATCTACCCAGTAGTTTTACGTAAATGGTGAATACGTAGACAGACAAACAGAAAGACAAACAAACTGACAACAACTTTAATAAGCACTATATTGGTTTTAGTACCCTATATTTAGTCCTCTAGGCGTGATCTTTTCAAGAATATATATTAAAATTATTACAGACACGAATTTTCTACAGATTTATTATATGTATAGATACGCCTAATCATTTATTTTTTTGCTTATCTTAAACTAGAATTATCCTTTATTACGTGATTTCCTCCCCCAACAATCTCTCGTCCTCCCTGTTATCAATAGTTTTCACCTTTTTATTAATTATGCTTGGTGTAATTTTTATCCACATAGATTATATAAAATGTTGATTTAATAAGACTTGCAGTAATTTTAGATTAAAATAGTTGTTTATCTTCTAGACTTTCGATTCTCAATCAAAAAGTGTAACACCATTTTAATAACCAAGCTCAAAAAAAGAAAAGCTACTATATTCAAATGGTATGTTTTTTTTAAATGTTCTCTCCAATTTCTCAGTGGTGACAAAAGCAAAAGTTACAAGACTATATTATTTACCAAGTAGAAAATTTCAAATCTACGACTTCGCTTCAATTCAATCCGCCAGGAGAATATTTGACTACGTCAAATATATTAATATCGAAAGAGTCTCAGCCCGATAATTTTTTATTTCCAAATTTTAAATATAAATTTCAAAGTGTTAGTTTTACAAACTTTGTAGATGCATTGACTGTGTTTGAAAATACCGTGGACGAGACCCCATAAGAAGAGTGGATCAATTACTTGGTTTCTGAATTCTATGATGATATATAAAAGTAGACTACTTCGAATACGATAATAAAGGTTTTAGTAACTTCCTACCTTGGGCCATTTTTAATTTTATGAGAAGTTTCGGATTAGTCCATGTAATCCAAAATATTTATACATTAGCTGTTTTAAATGAAATTTATTTATAAATTAATAATATAAATGCGATGGAAATGATTATTTTATAATAAATAAAATTTATTTATAAAATAATCATTTAAACAAACTGACAACAACTTTAATAAGCACTATATTGGTTTTAGTACCCTATATTTAGTCCTCTAGGCGTGATCTTTTCAAGAATATATATTAAAATTATTACAGACACGAATTTTCTACAGATTTATTATATGTATAGATACGCCTAATCATTTATTTTTTTGCTTATCTTAAACTAGAATTATCCTTTATTACGTGATTTCCTCCCCCAACAATCTCTCGTCCTCCCTGTTATCAATAGTTTTCACCTTTTTATTAATTATGCTTGGTGTAATTTTTATCCACATAGATTATATAAAATGTTGATTTAATAAGACTTGCAGTAATTTTAGATTAAAATAGTTGTTTATCTTCTAGACTTTCGATTCTCAATCAAAAAGTGTAACACCATTTTAATAACAAAGCTCAAAAAAGAAAAGCTACTATATTCAAACGGTATGTTTTTTTAAATGTTCTCTCCAATTTCTCAGTGGTGACGAAAGCAAAAGTTACAAGACTATATTATTTACCAAGTACAAAATTTCAAATCCACGACTTCGCTTCAATTCAACCCGCCAGGAGAATATTTGACTACGCCAAATATATTAATATCGAAAGAGTCCCAGCCCGACAATTTTTTATTTCCAAATTTTAAATATAAACTTCAAAGTGTTAGTTTTACAAACTTTGTAGATCCATTGACTGTGTTTGAAAATACCGTGGACGAGACCCCATAAGAAGAGTGGATCAATTACTTGGTTTCTGAATGCTATGATGATATATAAAAGTAGACTACTTCGAATACAATCATAAAGGTTTTAGTAACTTCCTACCTTGGGCCATTTTTAATTTTATGAGAAGTTTCGGATTAGTCCATGTAATCCAAAATATTTATACATTAGCTGTTTTAAATGAAATTTATTTATAAATTAATAATATAAATGCGATGGAAATGATTATTTTATAAATAAATTTTATAATAAATAAAATTTATTTATAAAATAACCATTTCCATCGCATACCCAATTTAATTTGATTTTGCTCATTCTTTATCATTTCGTTTGGAAGAAGGTATCGGCAAAAAAATCGTATACTAACTATATTTCTAAACTATTCATGCGAAATATCTAAGTTTTAAAAGAAATAAGCTAAAAAGATCGACTAGACTGATAGTTGTATGAGTGTTTTATGAGCACTTAAGTGGCTTCCGGACGGGGGATGTTTAAAACTCCGAACGAGTATCGCAGAATCAAGTAGGACCCACTTGGACCATGACAATGTTGGATTACATCATAACAGAAGACACTTTTATAGACGGTTAAAAGTTTATGAATACGTTTACTGTGTTTTGAAACTTGTCTTTTGATTAAAAAAAAAACATACAGAACATAATACTTTAACAATACTGAAGCATACAATTCAGCTTTTTATATGAAAATATATTATACTAGTTATGATTTTATGTAAATATAAAATATTTAGTATAAATGTAACTTAACTACTATTTATAATTTAAACATAACATTGTGAAATCTGCAATCCGTTGTGTTTAAACAAACCGGTTAGTTTACCTCAGAAGAGACAACAATGCAACAGAGATAGAAATTAAATTAAAGCAGATCTTTGAGGGGTTACAATTTTCGAAAAGCAGAGCAGAATCTTGAGACGTAGATTCTCATTACACGTTGTGAAATGATATTGCATTTGTAACCGCTGAAGCAGCCATGCGCTTCAAGTTAATGGGTTGAACAGATTTTAAATTGAGTAACACACCTTAGCTCTTATCTTTGATATGTAATGCTTGAAATGTAACTATTTTTAAAAGTACGAAAACGTAGGATGCGAACAAATATGAAATTTATTATTTTTGGTTCAATACTTATAAGTTATTTTTATCTATAAAGTCGTCTATCTATAGACGACTTTATAGATATAAATGATTTTTATGCGTCATAACGCTGTAGCTGTGTTATAGTAGGAACGGGTCAGTTCGACCGGGGAAGGACTATGCTTTCACAGAGTACCAGCATAAAATAAAAACTTGTTGTTGTGTCAGAGAATCCACTTCCTCAAATTATCCAGCCAGTATCTCTAGAGGCGATAGAGGCAAAATGAAATAGGAAATGGGGCAGCTTTCATAATAGGAGGACGATTGCAAATATCTCCCCATAAGACTCGGGAAGAAATTCGTTCAGAAGTGTATTTTTGATTGTCTATAACTAATGAATGAATAAAGTATAAAACTATTATTTGAACTTATGAATATGAATTGTCTATAAAAATGTGTTGTAGTAATGGCGGTTAATAAACACTACGTTTTTGTACGTGGTAGAGCCACGCTGCAGCTATATTATGGTTGTAGCACGAATGGGTCGGCTCGACCGGGGAAGGACCACGCTCTCTTAGAGTCCTAGCGTAAATTAGCAGCTTAAAACTTCTGTGTTCCGTATGGTGATTGTAAAGACCCGGAGACCCTTTTTACTGGAAACGAGGCATTATATCTTAGTCCTCAGGGGTGACAACGCATCTGCGTTTTGATTCTTAATCGAGGATAAATGTATATGTCTATGGGCCACAGCATCCAGGTGGACTATGTGCTCGTTTGTCACCCTTATTCTATATAAAAAAAACTAGAGGAATTCAGATTAGACCGTGATCGATTTATTATGACTAGCGCTCGTCCAGGGCTGACCGACAGTATTTTTAGGTTTGTATATTATGCAAGCCGTATTTCACTTTCGCCGCATGTACATTAATGTATAAAAGATATCTAATATACTTAATCTCTATATATAAAAATCAATTGCTCTCCGTTAGTCTCGCAAAACCTCGAAAATGGGAAATTCAAAATGATATTTTTGTGTGTATTTGAATGGGTCCCTGGATGGTTAAAAAACTCAATTGGAGCCGGTAGGTTGCGCTATTGTCGAGATATAGATAAATATATTGATCGAAATAAAGCCGCGGATCGCTAGTATATTATAAAATTTTTGCCTTAAAATGTACTTCACACCTTGGTGAGAAAAAAATATTTGGCATTACACACAATTCACAGCTCATTACATTAAATATTTGTTGGCAACATTTTGCAATTGGGTGACAATCTCTACTCTGTTTGACCACAGACTATTAAGTGTTTGATATTGGCAGTTTTCATACTGTCAACATTGTATGTTATATTTAATTTAATTTAATGTATTTTAACACATAGTTTATATAAATGTTAGCGTTATGCATTCTCCCTCGATATAAACTTTAATTATGCAGTATGCTTGAAAAGAGGTATAAAGTTTACCCTGTAGATTGATATAACATGCATAAGTATCACGGATAAAATTCTTTTCCTAGCTAATTTTGTAGTGCAGTAGTGCACATTAGACCATGTTTCCCAAATGCTACGACTAAGAAAGTTAAATATTGACAGAATTTAAAAAATAATGTATAGATGAAAAGCTGTTCTTTCGACATTAGTTTATAAGTATGTATATACCTAAATCCGTTAATGTAATACTGTAAAAAGTGTAGCGACAGCGTAGTAAGAGTTCAAATTAGAGGAAATGGAATATAGTTTACTTTAAGTTAAACTTATTACGGTCCTCGAGAAACAAGCACTCGGAGGCCCGCTCCGCGTGGGTCAAGTGCCCAATTTGTCACCCGTGCAAACTTCCGACGACTTCGGCCGGTCCCTGTTCGATTCCATTAAACTTTCAAGACCTTTTGAAGCAATTTTCTTGTTTGAACCAAGATTTACCTAATTCATTCAAATTCACCTACGTTGAATGGGTCTACATTTATTTACCATCGAGGCTTATTTATTATTCATTTCCGACAACTTTTTGTAAGATAATTTAAGTCTTAAAATTAAATTCTGTCATCATATTTTACGAACCAGTAAGCTAAAGTGGTAATGGGCTGCCCATATAGCCTAAAGAATCAACATCTGATGGGACGTAAGGTTCTTGAGTAACAGCCTCGTAACGGTAAGCGTAGTGTACGGTGAATATCTACTAAATGGAGCGACGACGGCAGGACGCCAATGGATGCAGTGTGGCTCTGGGTCATACTTTGTATCAGTTTTGGGCCTATGTGAAGTAGTACTTTTGCGATAGGCTGTGATGATAATGATGATGGCCATATTCAGCCTAATAATTCCAGTGCTTTGCAAATGCCCCCTCCTTGATATAAATTCTTCTTTATCAATGATAATAATGTAATATTACTAATAACACTTATTATTAGTTTTATAGATAAAAATTAGGGATTAATAAATTTATAATACTATTGAACCTGAACCTAAATTTAAATTCGTAAAATTTATGATCAGTATTACTTCAGCACCGTCGCCTGGTATTAAATGAAAGAATAAATAAAAATAAAACCCTCTTAGGGACACTTACAATGCGCTATCATGAAAATTAAATTATGGTGAGAGTTTCTCTGTAAGTGCGCATCATTTTAGCGGGGTGTGGCCGTGAGGGGTCGTGGTACGCGGGCATGCCACATCAAAGCGTCTCATTCTGCGTCGAGCACTCCTCCAAATCAAATTTAGCAGCTTTCTTCTTTCGTTACGAGCGGAAAGTGAGTAGCAACCATACACCTGACTGTAAAATTTACCATCTACATGCTTTCGTCCGAAATTTTGTAAAAATTTGTTGAAGTTTCGTTCGTTACCACGCAAAGCCATAAACAAAATATTTAATACTTAGTAAAAATCAATAACTTTAACAGACGACTGACACTCCTAAACCCTAACGTGTGTTTCTGAAACTGTAGTATATAAATCTCAAGACTAGCATGCAAATGAAGACTAGTTCTAAATCAAACGCGATATAAATAAAAATATATAAATTGATCGTAGAATCAAGAGGTTAATTTGTCAGCCAGCTTCAACTTCGTACCGTTGCGGATTCGTGCGGCCGCCAGTGGAACTCGATAAAACTTCTACCGAAGTACCTTCACAATTAAGCCCTACATAACACAACTCGGTTGTACATTTACGGTAAAATTTAATTAGCTAACTTATCACAAGTACTTAGTGCACCGGAGGTTTCAACCCATCATTTACTATTGTGCGATTATTCATATGAAGAAATTCTAATTTCAATTAAAGAATTACAAAGAAGAATTAGTCTCATTTATTCAAGGTATTGTAGGCTTCAGACTAATGTAGAAAGGAATAACTTTATAACAGACCATATTATAATTTTTCCATATAAAAAATGAGGCACTGGGCCTATAGCCTATTGTATATTTTAAATTTGACAGAACCTCATCATAACAATTTAATTTTTGTTTTTAACATTTTTATAAAACTTGTTTTTATTCGAGAAATAGTGATTTCACATTAATTTTTTGATGTTAAGCCCAATATAATTTATGAGATAAAAAGTAATAAATTCGTACAAGTGTGAGTTTGACTTGAGCACCGAGGGTTCCGTACAAAAACTTGTATGCAGATATGTGTCCATAACTTGTCTCGATTTTTTGAGGGTGTTTTAATTTTTTCCGAGTATATTTTAAGTTTCCCCCCGAAATATATAAATATAACATTGTAATCTTTAAGGCTAGAGTGAGCTATTATTTACAAGTTCGGCGTGCTTCAGCTTCAGCGTTATTGTACAGCTACTACGACCAAAATGGTTAACATTACTGTAGTGAACACACTTAATTGAAAAATTAACTACTGAACTGACTACTAACTTGGTAGTCGAATAAATGTTCTCCCATATATCGATATGTACGTTACAACTACAAATATAAATTTGTAATCTCAAAAATATATCTTTTATGTGATAAAACAAAAATAACGATTTTTCTTTACTTGGTTTATAAATCTTGCTTCTTGTCAAATTTCATGATTGCAGGTTAAAGGAAAGTACTATAAAGGTGTTGATTTATTTCTGAGTATCAAAATTTGTCGCATAAATTATATTTGACTTAGATGTTTTTAGAACTTCTAAGAACCATATACCTACGTATTTGATATTAATTTCAACTTGATACCTCCATAGGTTTCTCAGAAAAAATTCTTCACGGAAAGATGGACGGACAACGAAGTGATCCTATTAGGGTTCCGTTTTTTCTTTTTGTGTTACGAATCCATAATAAGGAACTCAACTGTTTAAATTTCCCTATACTTTACATACTTAGTAAATATTTTTAGTTTCTCGAACATGCCCTAACTATGTTTCCTGTTACCGTTACTGCCTATCAAAAGTCCACTGTTGAACATAGGCCTCCCCATAGATTGTCTCATAGGGCTAATTTTTTTCATTTCTCATTTCATTGCCTCATTTACCATAGTTGCCACGCTTGACAGGCTGATTGGCATCCACAGTTTTTTTAATGCTTTTATTGTTGTTAGGTAGACACTGCTAATCATCCTTGTTTGTTTTTCTCTGTTTTCCTCTTACGACAACCACGGGACGATGTGAGGCAGTGGATATTCTTACACCGCACCTACATTGTTAATGTATGTAATGTTGGAAACATTACATGCACCGCAAAGTAAATATTAAATCAGTGCTATGCCTATATATATATATATTTTTTTTTATATATATATATATATATATATATAGTAAAGTAAAGTTACAGCCTATATACGTCCCACTGCTGGGCTCAGGCCTCCCCTC
Source organism: Parnassius apollo (assembly GCA_907164705.1). Lineage (NCBI taxonomy): Eukaryota > Metazoa > Arthropoda > Insecta > Lepidoptera > Papilionidae > Parnassius > Parnassius apollo. The sequence goes on along the minus strand of CAJQZP010001593.1, from coordinate 608,441 downwards.
ATTTCTGAGAGGGTTTAGGGCTAGGAAGTGTCCGCCGCGCTGCCCAAATGCGTGTTGACGAACTTCACATGTCTTCGAAATATTTTTTTTTCATATTCCTCAGACATGCAGGTTTCCTCACGATGTTTTCCTTCACCGCCGAGCACGTGGTAAATCAGCACTTAAAATTGCAATTAAAAATTTCATTGGTGCCGGCGGGGATCGAACCCGGGTTACTCGCGTTCTGTTATATTTACAGCGAGCGTTAACCACTGAGCTACCACGGCTCTTATATATATATATATATATATATATATATATATATATATATATATATATATATATATATATATATATATATATATATCCCTATGCATATTATACTACCTGCATATATGTTAAAATTATACAACTCAACTGCGCTAACTCTCTCCCTCTCGAGATTCACGCCGTTTACCGCTCTCGTAAACAAAGCGTCAGTACGGTCAACAAATACAAAATCGGTCCACGTGAATTTGTTTTATATTAATTATATATATTATTTTTAATGTAATCGATGTTCATCGTTACTGTCATTTAGGATGACAGATGACAGTAACGGTGACTGAATCATCAGGAATACAACATTTTTATAGTGAAATGAAATCTCTAAAAAAATAAAATATGAAATACATACATTTTTTTATTTTATTTAGTTCGAACCACCAAATATATTAGTTGATATATGATAGTATTCGATAAATATTACTTTTTTGAAGTTAGTTCGGTGCGTTTACGTCATCTGAGAATAGTCTCACGTTAACTTCAACTATTTATACTCGGTAATTAATGTATGAGTAACACCGTAAAAGAACAAATAAAATTTTGCCATTTCACGTTACCTACAAAATGTGAAGAATAAAGATGTTGTTTATGTTTTCATTTTCGTTGTAAATCTGATGCAGTCCTATTTTCTTGAGCCGCAATATTACCAATTATTTATCATTATATTTCCTACCTTCAGACAAAAACAGTCGATCAGAGTCGGGAGGTAGTTCACAAGGAGTGGTCCGGTGCCGAAGAGTAACGTGAAGAGATGGTCCCCGAGGCGGTACCTCAGGCGGTGCTGGCTCCGGAGGTGATTCACACTCACGCTCAATGGTCTGACTGCCACTGGAAGATCCTATGTAAGACATAGGAAAAGTTATTGCATAAATAGCAGACAGTGTTGCATACAACGTTGTTGTTGACAATTTTGTCGTTAATTCCAATTAATGAAGATCATTTGGCCGATTTCAGTCAAATTATAGATGAAATTTGTAAATATTTAAGGAATTTGAATAAATTTGCTCTTACTGAATTCAAATTTGAATGATAGACAAAAGTCGGACAAGGTTTTGTGTCATTTAAATATAATGTTTGCTTCGTATTTGAACTTATCAAAATTTAATATTTTTCCCTTAGTAAAACATATGACATGTGGAATAAACAAAATACCTCATTATGCTTATATGCGTCATAGTCACGCGTGTTAGCTCAAGCGAAACTATGCGAGGCATCCTTATCAAAGGCATGCACTCACCTTCGCTTTACGTTTATAACATAAATGCTATAGGCAGAATGCCTAACTAGAATAACTAAATTGGAATCCGTCGTTGCTAAATGCATGTAATTCCTTATTCATACCTCACATTTCTGAATAACGATTAATTAATTTTTAGGTTTCAGAGAAACGTCATCGTGCATATATTAATACAGAAGTTAAGTTAGACGACTGAACACGATAATATGAGTATATCCAAAAATATTAACATATTAATTTATCGGTCACCGAACTTTAATTTTATAACAAATATTTTAATATATAAGTACAATGGTAAATATTATAGAAATTTTGCTTCATTCGCCAATCTTATATGCATGTAATATGTATGTATAATCTTTATGAAGAACGAGGTTCTGGTGAACAACACATAGCGAATGGTCGATTTTTTTTTGTTTATAGAATAAGATTAACAAACAAGCACACAATCCAGTTAATGGTAGTCGATATCTGATCCATAGGCGTCTATATCCTAGATAAATAATCAAAATGCAGATGTGTTGTCATCCCTGAGGGCTAAGATGGAATGCCTCGTTTCTAATAAAAAGGATCGCCGCTTTTCTACGCTCATCAGACAGAATAAAGCATTAACTGCTATTTTAACTGTTATTTTATTTTACACTGGTATTCATTCATGCAACAACTATAATATAGCTGCAGCATTCTTCTACCACATATCATGTAAATCACTGTAAAAAAAATTGTAAAACGCTGAACATTAATTTCAGGTAACTGTGATGGAACACTATTACTAGTGTAAGGATACATCTCTCTCATCTCTCTGTAAGGATATTTTAAGGAATTCTTGCAAGCTAACGTATATTTAGAAGGGTATATATACAGATTTGAACTCAAAAGTGTTGTTGATAAGACTAGGTATCTTGCTTTTTCTTTATTGGGCGCGCGCGATAGGTACTGGGTTATTACTCACACTTGCGTGGGGCTCTAACAACGGTGTATACAAATGTACGTAGAACCTCTCAAGGTCACTCAAAATCTCAGAAATGACGTATTCACAGACGGCTTCGACTCCAATAGTTGGTTGTTTCTGGCAGAAAAATCTCTGACTAAGACTTTTCTAAGAATTTCTTATTTAATACGAGCTGCATTAAAGTTTTAAATGTCTCGCCACATGCTTTCGAAGATCTGTCTGTTTAGTTTACTGTGGGTTGTCATATCTGCTGAAGACTGCAGTTTCTTTTCTATTCAAACATTCATGAGATTAAGAGTGTGATAGGAAAGTTTTGGTTTATTCTGCAACGGGTCTTTCAAAACGTAGCTCCTAATGCATGGGCAGTACCTGGAGCTAATCATCTATATCTTCCACATCACGATCCTTGTGATATCACTGATCTTTCGCCTTGTCGTCATAATCAAATCTTATTCTAATTGAACCGTTGGGATTTGGAATAAAGAGTTCATCATAAAGGGGCCTTCTCATCAATGACCCATTAGCTATATTATGGTTGTAGCACGATTGGGTTAGCTCAACTGGTGTAGGACCATACTGTCACAGAATACCAGCGTAAATAGTAGATGAATGCTGCTGTGTTTTGTATGCTTAGTGTAGAGATCCGGAGACCCTTTTTACTGAAAGCGAGGCATTCCACCTTAGCCCTCAGGAGTGAAAACGTGTCTGCATTTTGGTTCTTAATTGAGGATAAATGTAGATGTCTATAGGCCACAGCATCCACTTATCATGAGGTGGACTGTGTGCTCGTTTGTCACCCTTATTCGATGTTTTATTACTTAAATTACTACTACGGTAATATAAAAAAAATCTTACCATTCATATGGCCGTGACGAAGATTTCTTTTAGTGGAATCATGTGGAAACTCATCGGGATGGCGGCTACGGCGTGACAGTGTACCGCCTACCGTTTCACCAGTGATTAATTCTTCACCTGCAGTATATTACAGAATTTAAAAGTAAAATTCAGTTACTTTTACTGAATTAAATCTACAAAATTGTTAGTTCATTACCTACATGTAAACACGAAAGCTAAATTATTTATATAACGTCTTATTTCATCCCCGCATGACATAATAAGTTTTTACCTACAAAATTGCCGTGGCTAGTAGGGCTATTTCAAATCAAAATAATTTATGTTTCGTTAAGAATTCTAATTTCAAATAAATTTTATTTTAAAAACATGGAATTTCTTTTTCAAAATTAGTCATTGGTTTATTGATTATAGTTATTTTTTCATCGCATTTGAATTTTTAGTCATAATTGATGCGTTAAAAATTCGAGTTATTTATGGAATATGAGTACGGTCGTGGCAGTGAAGAGGCACTCGCGGTACATAACATCAACGACATTTACGGAGCAAATACTACAAACGAACGCACTTCCTATTATTGTTTTGCCCGCTTCCGTTCTGAAAATTTCGACCTGAAATATGAACCCCGTGGTTTTCCGATAACTTTGGTTGACTATGACGAAATAAAGGCGATTGTTTGTATACTGGTTCAACACCTATACAATGCCCTAAACGAAAAGTTACGCCTAGAAAAGTGATGATCACTGTTTGGTGGTCTAGCGCGGGTGTGATTCATCTCAGCTTCTTTCCAAATGGAATGACCACTAATGAAGAAGCTGGCAGGTCTTCAATTAGCAGACGACCTCATACTGCATAGCATACGGTCTCCAAGTTACAAGAGCTGGAGTTCGAAGCGCTGCATCATCAGCCGTACTCATCAGACCCTGCGCCTACAGACTTCAACTTTTTCTAGAATTTGAATTACTTTTTGGTGGAAATAAAAAATTCAGCACTCGAGAGGCAGTACAAAATGTATTTGAAGAATTTGTTGCCTCCCCTCCCCTTCCTCCGTATTCAAGAATCAATCAATAAACTGCCACTGCGTTGGAAAAGACGCATCGATTGCATGGGTGATTACTTTGATTAATAGAAATGTAAAATGTAGAAAATCTTTTATTTAGAATGCAAATAATAAATTTATATCATGCAATAGAGAGGTAAGGGAATCCAACATCCTATATTGGCTAGTGGGTGTTAAAAATATAAATATTGAAAAATTCTAAGAAAATATTTCCCTATCTTTTACCTCTGTAGATCTTGAGATAACCATTTCAGAAACTTTCAGGTATTAAATGGTCAGTCACTAAAATAAATTTATCTGGTAATGTGATCAGCAATTCTTGGGGCAATGAAACAAAATCCCAGTAAATATACAAAATTTGACCTCAAAGATTTTTTATTTTTATTTTAAAATCTTTATTGCGTCACCTTAGAAAAGAAAAGGATACAAAGGTTGGACTTAATGCCTAAAAGCATTATCTAAAAGTCAACCCATGGAGCGGTGAGAGTTTGTCATAGGTGTCGCAATTAAATAAAGAGGAAAAAAAAGAGAAACTAAAATTAATACACATTATATGTAACAAAACAGATTATGATATAGTATTGTAAGTAAATGCATATATGTGTATATGTGTATGAGTGTAATGTAAATATACGAATTATATATATATATATATATATATATATATATATATATATATATATATATATTAATAAATATACATATATACAAAGTTAATAAATACATATAAATACGACTATTTAACAATACTGTACTGTACGTACTATCTTTTTAAAGGAGTATTTGTTAAGGTCCGGCACGAAGAGGCCAATCCGAGTGGGCTCGGCGAGCCCACTTCGGATTTGTGTTGGTGGGCTGCGGCGAAAGGGGTGCCTTTATCTCTACAATCGAGGTGGAGTGGCGGAGGAAGCTCCTCTTTATGCTGGTTCTTCCCAGGTTAGAGGTTTTTTCTGAACCAGTAGTAAATTAAACAAAATCGTGACTTTTAATAAGAATTATTTATAGCCTAATTTGAATAAAAAGTCTTTGTTTGTCTTATGTATCAATAGTGATTATTCCACATTTAGACCATGTAATATTGATTTACATACATAATATGTATCAAAATAATTGTATTGAGTATAATATTATTCCAATAGTACCTTTCGAGTTTCTGTTTCTTCTATAGTATCTTCGATTGGTGCTTTCTAAAGGGAAAGGTGAAGCTTGGCGTTGAGGACTACTGATGTACCGGGGTGGATCCCCATTTTCCGATCCGTATATTCGACGTTGCTCACCTAAGAACAAATAAAAATATTGCATTTTATTTTGACGACATCATCTAATAACCATATAATTTGTATATCAGTTCATGAACTTAAAAATTGACAAAAATACTGTTATCGCTGATAGATCACATACTAGTAGGCACAAAGTATTCATACCATTATGTCATTGATATAAAAGACGTACATCTGGATAACAATGAAACTATGGTTAGTTCTGATATCCACTTATTATCCCCTCGGCTGTCCAAACGCCATATTCTGGCGTCTCAAATAATATGCTCATCTGTCAATCTGTCAAACGCCATAATATGGCGTCGAGTGATAGCAAACTATTTGTGACATATATATGATATATATAACATACACACGTTATATATATATATATATATATATATATATATATATATATATATATATATATATATACATATATATCTGCACCATTGATTTTGTCTAAATTTGATTTAATAATGTGTTTTTTATGAACCTCCTTATTTTTTGTCCCAATGTCCAGAAGAGCTAAGTGAGGCCTTTCTCAACCTTGTCGTAAACGAAAAAATTATTAAACTTTTTTTTTATAATGAAATATTCTTGACCTTTCGTAAACAAAAAAAATTATTAAACTTTTTTTTATAATTAAATATTCTTTGGAGGTACAAGTAAAACAAATAGTACTTGGAATAAAGGCTTCAATTTATAATTTTTTTTATAGGATAGGGTGACAAACGAGCACACAGTCCACCTGATGGTAAGTGGTTGCTGTGGCCCATAGACATCTACATCTATCCTCGATTACGAATCAAAATGCAGATGCGTTGTCACCTGTGAGGACTAAGATGGAATGCCTCGTTTCCAGTAAAAAGGGTCTCCGGTTCTCTGCACTCGCCATACGAAATACAGCAGCATTGAGCTACTATTTCACGCTGGTATTCTGTGAGAGCGTGGTCGTTCCCCGGTCGAGCCGACCCATTCGTGCTACAACTATACTACTAATATAACTGCAGCATGGCTCTACCACGTAAATTATTACACCTTTGCAGAACATTGGGAAAAAAACACTTTTCTTACTTTGATATATAATATTAATATACCTTTTATACAAAATGTCTTGCAAATAGTCATTTTAATGAACAGCAGGAAGCAGTCTGGAAGTACTTCGGGAAGTGCTCGACAGATGCGCCATATTGGCCAAAATGACCCCGACATACCTATATATATATATATATATATATATATATATATATATATATATATATATATATATATATATATATATATATATATATATATAATTTATATATACCCCTATACCTATACCTACCTATGGAATATTGGATCTCAGTAGAAGAGAATAACATGCCCACAGTATATGCAGTGTTTCTCAGATCAACTCACAAATGGTTATCTATTGTGGCAGGAAGAGTTCTATAAGCAAGTACATGGTGGGGTATTGAGCCGCCTGAATCTCAAATTGTCGCCGACATTTTCTTAAAAGGACTTTAAAGAGAAAGCCCTCCTTACTTCACATGTTCATGTACAAGCAGTATGTTCACAACATTCACAATTTTACTATCATAAGATATAACTGCTTTATTAGACCATGATAACTCCATAAATTCTAAATTAAATTTACATTAAAGTTAGAGCCAAAGATTTTTTAAGAAATCATAGTAAAACAAATAATCTAATATGTATATAATAGGCCCATACCAACAGATATATAGACGGTAATTCTCACCAACATCTGATATCATCAAAAAACTCCAGGATTTTTGCAGCACGTAAATTAAGTATACTACCGTATGCCAGAAGAATCACAGACATGATTGGCTACACTTTAAAGCAGACTATCAGAAAATTATCCTACAAGCTTTCTTCACCTTAACTGTATGTCTTTACAAGATGCAAGAAGCTTGGTTTTGAACAATCAAAAAAATCTATAAAACCCCCCGTAAAAAACAAATAGCTGACTTGAGGCCTCGGTGCTGTGGAAAATCTGTGTTAAGTAAACACTGTTAAGAACGTTGGATTTAATTCACCACTTGCTAAAATGCACCGATTCTTACTAAGCATGATTCGCGAAAATAATTAATTATATAAACAGAATTTTAAAAAAACCCATCAAAATTTCAATAAAGAAGATGGATGGGTGCTGCCATTTGCTTGAGATCCTTTTATTAATAAAATTAAATGCAAACCTACGAGCGTAAGCATACCACTGCAAGATTTCAAGATAATGTAAGCTTGGTCTGCATAGATTGGACCAAAGAAAACGTAAAACAAATACAATTAAACGCGACTTGATATAAGTTGCATTGATATAGGTTTACATGTTACGTTCTACAGTGGACTTGTAATGATTAATAGAATGGTTTCTTATATATAGTTTTTCTTCTTCTTCATTATCCCGTGAAATTAAACTGTTGGATCTTTATAACTCTCTATAATCTTTATAACTGGGTATCGTATAATCACTCACTCAAATCACCAAATTACTCGCATATATTAGTAAGAAATAATATATATATATATATATATATATATATATATATATATATATATATATATATTTTTTGACGTAATCAATATTAAATGTAGTATGTAGTTACGGAAACAGTTGGGAATATATATGACAGCGTGTTTGAAAAGGTAAAGCAATAACAAACAAAATGTGTACAAAAGCCCGAGGTATGCCTATACGAGTCTGAGGGCCGAACGTTGTGCCTAAGGCGATAACAGATCGCTTCACTACTTTGCCAAACAACTGTC